>CAUYUJ010019727.1:494567-500528 GCA_963575745.1 Prorocentrum cordatum
CTCTCGCCTTAGCGTGGCACGCATTCGCTTTCAACATTTGTAGGAGCTTCACGGATTGAGGACGGGTGGTTTTCAACACGTGGTTCTCGCTTTAGCGCGGCGCGCATTCGTTTTAAACATTTGCAAGGGCTTCACGGATTAAGGGCGGTTGGTTTTCAAAATGTGGCGTTCGTTTTTAGCGCGGCGCACGCTCGTTTGAAACAGTTGCAAGAGCTTCACGGATCGAGGGCGGGTGGTTTTCAACATGTGGCTTTCGCTTTCGCGCGGCGCACGCTCGTTGTAAACATTTGCAAGAGTTTCACGTATTGAGGGCTGGTGGTCTTCAACATGTGGCGTTCGCCTCAGCGTGGCGCCCATTCGTTTAACAACAATCAAGAGCTTCACGGATTGAGGGCGGGTGGTTTTCAACATGTGGCTCTCGCCTTATCGCGGCGCACATTCTTTTTAAACATTTGCAAGAGCCTCACGCCTTGAGGGCGGTTCCTTTGTGGCTTTCTCGCTTCAGCGCGGGGTACATTCGTTCTAAGTGTTTGCAAGAGTTTCACGGACTCGCGCCATCGACGTACCAGAAACGGTGTATGAAAGGACTCAGGATTATGCGGCTGCAACAGTCACGTTTATTCTCTGTGTTGGCGTCCTAGGAATAGCGTTCTGGCGCGTGTCGGGATCGTCAAAACGCAACAATCAGGTTGATCCGTGGGGTTGGAATCCAGAGAACAATGTTTTGGCATGCTTCAGGGTCTTTAAACGGGTGTCTTCCAAAGAGGCAGTTGCATCAATGGAAGTGAACCGTTGTGGGGGCCTGTGAGAGGGGGAGCTTGGGGGGAGGGGTTTACTCTAACGTCGTTGGTGGCTCTTGGGTTTACACTGGTCCTCCTCCTCGTTCTCGTCCTCCTCCTCCTCCTCGTCCTCCTCCTCCTCCTCCTCCTCCTCCTCCTCCTCCTCCTCCTCGTCCTCCTCCTCATCGTCCTCATCCTCCTCCTTCTCTTCCATTCCTTTTTTTATATGCGTAACTTCTCCCGGTCACACCCCCGGGGCCGTTTTTTGGGGGACGGTCTGGGCGTTTCGCTTGGGATGTCCTCACCAATTATGACCCTGCTGCTTAAACATGGACAACATTTTCACACATGGAGGGCGGGTGGCTTTCAAAGGTTCCCCATCCTCCAATATTTTCTGGGTTTTTTCCCAACCATCCTTTGGTGTTGGGTCCTCATTTTGAAAAGACGGTGCCCCGCGTTCTCCTTCCTTCCTTCCTCCCGCTGCCTCCTCCCCCCTCCCATCATCATGGCCCCACAGGGAGCTCCACCGAAGGCCCCAGTGCCGCCGCCCGCATGCGTCCCCCACACCCAATTCGGCACACCCCTCACACGTTTCGTGGCTCCACAGGGAGCTCCACCGAAGGCCCCAGTGGCCGCGGCCGCATGCGTCACCCACACACATGTCGGCACACCCCTCACACGTTTCGTGGCTCCATAGGGAGCTCCACCGAAGGCCCCAGTGGCCGCGGCCGCATGCGTCACCCACACCCATTTCGGCACACCCCTCACACGTTTCGTGGCTCCATAGGGAGCTCCACCGAAGGCCCCAGTGCCCGCGGCCGCATGCGCCACCCACACCCAATTCGGCACACCCCTCACACGTTTCGTGGCTCCATAGGGAGCTCCACCGAAGGCCCCAGTGGCCGCGGCCGCATGCGTCACCCACACCCATTTCGGCACACCCCTCACACGCTTCGTGGCTCCATATGGAGCTCCACCGAAGGCCCCAGTGCCCGCCGCCCGCATGCGTCACCCCCACTCATTTCGGCACAGAGCCCCTCACACGTTTTCGTGGCTCCATAGGGAGCTTCACCGAATGCCCAGTGGCCAGTGCCCGCGCCGCATGCGTCACCACACTCATTTTCGGCACACCCGCTCACACGTTTCGTGGCTCCCCATGGGAGCCTCCACCGAAGGCCCCGTGGGCCCGCGCCCCGCATGCGTCCAGCCACACCATTTCGGGCACACACCCTCACACGTTCCGTGGCCCCATCGGGAGCCCCACCGAAGGCCTCAATGCCACCGCCCGCATGCGTCAGCCACACCCACTTCGGCACACCCCTCACAGGCTTCGTGGCCCCATCGGGAGCTCCACCGAAGGCCCCAGTGCCACCGCCCGCATGCGCCGGCCACACCCAATTCGGCACACCCTCACACGTTTCGTGGCCCCATCGGGAGCTCCACCGAAGGCCCCAATGCCACCGCCCGCATGCGTCAACCGCACCCAATTCGGCACACCCCTAACGAGGTTTTCGGGCCCATAGGGAGCTCCACCGAGGCCCCAGTGCCCGCAGCCCCGCATGCTTCACCCCACCCTTTCGGCACACCCTTCACACGCTTCGTGGCCTCCTAAGGGAGCTCCACAGGGCCCCAGGGAGCTCCACCGAAGGCTCCAGTGCCCGCGCCCGCATGCGTCACCCACACCCATTTCGGCACACCCCTCACACGTTTCGTGGCTCCATAGGGTGCTCCACCGAAGGCCCCAGTGCCCGCGCCCGCATGCGTCAGCCACACCCATTTCGGCACACCCCTCACACGTTTCGTGGCCCCATAGGGAGCTCCGCCGAAGGCCCCAGTGCGCGCGCCCGCATGCGTCAGCCACACCCAATTTTGGGCACGCCCCTCACGCGTTCCGTGGCCTCATAGGGAGCCCCGCCGAAGGTCCCAGTGGGTGTGCCCGCATGCGTCCCGCACACCCATTTCGGCACACCCCTCGTACGCTTCGTGGCCCCATAGGGAGCTCCACCGAAGGCCCCAGTGGGTGTGCCCGCATGCGTCCCGCACACCCATTTCGGCACACCCCTCGTACGTTTCGTGGCCCCGTAAGGGGGCTCCACCGAGAAGATATTCACAATTGCAGTATTCACAATTGCATATGGTTGGGTCCTTCGCTTGGATAATGTCATCCCCCCCACTCCCCATAGTTTCCCACATTATCTGGGGAATCGACGATTCGGTGTGTCTGTGTGTCTCTTTCCCTCCTGATGGTGGTTTTCAAAATTTGGCTCTCGCCTTAGCGCCGCGCGCAGTCGTTTTGCAATTTAGCAAGAGTTTCACGGATTGGGGGCGGGGCGTTTTCAACATGTGGTTCTCGCCTTAGTGCGGCGCGCATTTCCTGTGAACAGTTGCGCGGGTTTCACGGATTCAGGGCTGTTCTTTTTTTCAGAATGTGGTTCGGGTGTCACGGGTTCTCATGGTCAGCATACAAACCAGGTTTTTTTGAAGGATTCCGGATTATGAGGGCGTAACAGTTACGTTTATTTGCGGGGTTGAAGTCCCACGAATGGCGTTCTGGTACGATTCAGGACCGTCAATACGCAATAGTCAGGTTGATCCGTGCCGTGGGAATCCCGAGAACGATGTTTCGGCACGCGTCAAGGTTTTCAAGCGGTTTGTCTTCCAACGAGGCAGTTCCCTCAGTGGAAATGACCCCTTGTATGGAGTGTATGAAGGGGGAGCTTGGGGTTCCAATATCGTTGATGGCTCTTGGGTTTCACTTGTCCCCCTCCCTCTCCTCCTCCTCCTCCACCTCCCCCTCCTCCTCCTCCGTCCTCCCCCTCCTCCACCTCCTCCACCTTCTCCTTCTCCTCGGCCTCCTCCTCCCCCTCCTGCTCTGCGTCCTCGTCTTTCTCCTCCTCGGGAAAGGGGGTTGATGGTGGGCGGAAAGGGGGAGGAGGGGGAGGAGGACGAGGAGTCAAGAGGAATAGAGGAGGGAAATAATTGCAGGCAGGAGAATGTGGCGTGTGGCGTCGGAAGGAAAGGAATCATATCAGGGATGATAGTGGTGATGATGATGCTGATTATGATGATGATGATGATGATGATGATGATGATGATGATGATGATGATGATGATGATGATGCGGATGATGATTACGACGGCGGTGACTATGACGATATTGATGGTGGTGATGATGGTGATGATGATAATGATGATGATGCTGATGATGATGATGACTCTGCTGCTGCTCATGATGATGCCGATGGTCCTGTTTTTGATGATGAAGATGATGAGGATTATGCTGTTGCTGCTGGTGATAATGATGCGACGCTGTTGATGATGAGGATGATGATGAGGAGGACGATTGTGGTGGTGATGGTAATGGTGCAGATGCCAATTTTGGTGATCCTGATGCCGGGGCCGATGCCGATGCCGATGCTACTGCTGCTGATGTTAATGCTAATGGTGGTGGTGGGTGTGGTGGTGGGGAGGAGGAGACTAGTAGTAGTAGTAGTAGTAGTAGTAGTAGTAGTAGTAGTAGTAGTAGTAGTAGTAGTAGTAGTAGTAGTAGTAGTAGTAGTAGTAGTAGTAGTAGTAGTAGTAGTAGTAGTAGTAGTTGTAGTAGTAGTAGTAGTAGTGGTGGACGTAGTAGTAGTAGTAGTAGTAGTAGTAGTAGTAGTAGTAGTAGTAGTAGTAGTCGTAGTAGTAGTAGTAGTAGTAGTAGTAGTAGCAGCAGTAGTAGTTTTAGTTGTAGTAGTAGTAGTAGTAGTAGTAGTAGTAGTCGTCGTAGTGGTTTAGTGGTCAGTGGGAGTAGTAGTAGTAGTAGTAGTAGTAGTTAGTAGTAGTTAGTAGTAGTAGTAGTAGTAGTCGTAGTAGGTAGGAGTAGTAGTGGTAGTTGTAGTAGTCGTTAGTAGTAGTAGTAGTAGTCGCAGTAGAGTAGTAGTATGTAGTAGTAGGAGTAGTAGTAGTAGTGTGGTAGTAGTAGTAGTAGTAGTATAGTAGTTGTAGTAGTAGTAGGGTCGACGTAGACTAGTAGTAGTAGTGGTGGGACGTAGTAGTAGTAGTAGGATAGTAGTATCAGTAGCAGTAGTAGTAGTCGTAGTAGTAGTAGTAGTAGTATTAGTATTTTTATTAGTAGTAGTAGTCGTAGTAGTCGTAGTCGCAGAGTAGTAGAGTCGTAGTAGTAGTAGTAGTAGTAGTAGTAGTAGTAGTAGTAGTAGTAGTAGTAGTAGTAGTAGTAGTAGTAGTAGTAGTAGTAGTAGTATAGTAGTAGTAGTAGTAGTAGTAGTAGTAGTAGTAGTAGTAGTAGTAGTAGTAGTAGTAGTAGTAGTAGTAGTTGTAGTAGTAGTAGTAGTAGTAGTAGTAGTAGTAGTAGCAGCAGTAGTATTAGTAGTGGTCAATGTAGCAGTGATAGTTGTAGTCGGGGTAGTTGTATTAGTCGTAGTACTGGTGGTAGTGTTAGTAGTAGTTGTCGTAGTCGTCGTTGTCGTAGTCGTGGTCGCATTCGTAATCGTAATCGTCGAAGGAGTAGTAGCCGTAGTCTTAGTAGTCGTACTTGTAGCCGTAATCGCAGTATTATTTTTCATCATTGCTAGTATGGTTCGTGGTCGTAGTTCTAGACGTGGTAATAGTAGTCGTGTTAGTTGTCGTAGTTGTAGTAGTACTGGTGGTAGTAATAGTAATAGTAGTACAAGTCGTGGTAGTAGTAGTAGTAGTAGTAGTAGTAGTAGTAGTAGTAGTAATAGTGGTAGTAGTAGTGGTAGTAGTAGTGGTAGTAGTAGTAGTAGTAATAGTAGTAGTAGTAGTAGTAGTCGTAGTAGTAGTAGTAGTCGTAGTCGTAGTAGTAGTAGTAGTAGTAGTAGTAGTAGTAGTAGTAGTAGCCGTAGGAGTGGTCGTAGTAGAAGTAGTAGTCGTATTCGTCACCGTAGTAGTAGTACTACTAGTAGAAGTGGTAGTCGTAGTGCCATCGTAGTAGTAGTTGGAGTCTTGGCAGTGGTCGCATTAGTAGTAGTACTAGTAGTAGTAGTGGCAGTAGTAGTATTAGTAGTAGTAGTAGTAGTAGTAGTAGTAGTAGTAGTAGTAGTAGTAGTAGTAGTAGTAGAAGAAGTAGTAGCAGAAGCAGTAGTAGAAGTAGTAGCGGTAGTCGTAGTCGTAGTAGTCGTAGTAGTCGTAGTTGTCGTCGTAGTAGTAGTAGTAGTAGTAG
>CAUYUJ010019727.1:500628-563128 GCA_963575745.1 Prorocentrum cordatum
TTAGACCTCGCCGTCCCTGGGGGGCTGCGATCTGCGAAACTGTCGCCACTTTCGAGGGCTGCTGGTGGGTCCAGCGGAGTGAGGCACCGCGCAGATCTGGGCGGGACCTCGCCGTCCTTAGGGGAGCTGCGATCTGCGAAACTGTCGCCACTTTCGAGGGCTGCTTGGGGGGCCAGCATAGCGATCATCGGAACCGTAGCCACTTTCGAAGGTTGCTGGCGGGTTCAGCGGAGTGAGGCACTGCGCAGATCTGAGGTAGACCTTGCCGTCCCCGAGGGGCTGCGATCTACGAAGCTGTCGCCACTTTCGAGGGCTGTTGGTGGGTTCTGCGGAGTGAGGCTCCGCGCAGATCTGAGGTAGACCTTGCCGTCCCTGAGGGGCTGCGATCTGCGAAATTGTCGCCACTTTCGATGGCTGCTGGTGGGTCCAGCGGAGTGATTCACCGCGCAGATCTGAGCGGAGCTTCGCCGTCCTTGGGAGGCTGCGATCTGCGAAACCGTCGCAACTTTCGAAGGCAGGTGGCGGGTTCAGCTGAGCGAGGCACCATGCAGATCTGAGCGAGACATCGCAATCCTGGGGGGGCTGCGAGCCTCACGAATGCCGCTCCTAGAAGTATATGCGCCCATGTCACGTCATCACCTCCGTATAATGTCTCCCAAGCTACTCATGCCCCGCATTGCGCAGGGGTTGGGTACGTCGCCAGGTTAATTGTTGATTCGATACTTCTCGGAGGATCGAGTTATCAGGATCGAACTTCGCAGCGTGGCTAACAGGGCTTTATCCGAGAGGTTTGCGCCATTCCGCCATGTGGTCGTCGCAAGTGCAGATAATTACTCACAGGCGCGCCGCGGTGCTCGCAAGCTACTTGGGCGCCGACAACTGCAATCGTGTTCTCGCAGTTGTTCGCCCGTGTTCTGCGCGCTTGCAGGCACCATTGTTGCCCGCCCTCTCCTTCGGGCCAAGGGGCCCCCAGACTCTGCGCAGAACCCATGTCTAAGTCAGAAGTGTATGCGCGGTGCGGTGGGTTGCGGGTTACGGTGTCCGCAAGCTGGTGTATCCGCGCGTTGCGGTATGCGCGGACTCTGCGGTGAACGCGGCTGCTGTGGTACATGCAGGCGCTGTGGTGCACATAAACACTGGTGTACGCGTGCAGCACGCATCGGAAACAGGCAGTGCTGTACAGATCTGACACAATTTTCGTGCTATGCTATGCTTCGGGTATGGAGGCGGTAGAAGCAGAGCACTGTAGCACCGTTTACTGTGCAGCGTAGACGCAGCAACACAGCGGCCGCAAACACCAGCGCAGGAGAATGTGGAGGATGCAAACACTGTGCTGCCGCAAACGGGTGCACGCACGCGTTGCGCAGTACATAGGCGATGCGGCGCACGTGGCTGCGGCGGTGCATACTGTGCTGCGGTGCCGGACCCACACGGCGGGGGGGCGTTAAGTTCTGCCTCCCCCGCGCTCTACGGCACTTTCTTGCAGGAGTCGCCACTTGGTACCGCCCCCGCGGATCCTGGCCGCGCCGCCCAGCTGCCCTGGTCAGAGTTTTTCCGAGGTCGACGAGCGCGCCGACACAACGGCCCAGATTTGTCCCAGGACCCCGAGGCCCTGGCAGGGTTTGGGGTGCACCCGCCTGAGTTTGACTTTGACGAGTACGCGGGCTGAACATTTGGGACGCTGCGAAAGGCGGCCTCGGGCCCGCCAGCGGCCGCCCGCAAGTCCCCCCCTGGCCATGCTGACCTCCACGGCACTCCTCTGGTCGCTGCCTGTTTCGAGCCCATCCGGGGGGGGGGAGCCATATGGGGCGCTGGGTCGGCCCATCGTTTCCAGTCTCCCCTGCCTGGGCCCCCCCCCGCGGGAGCACTGCCGTCGTTTTGCAGGGGCGCGCAGCGTCCTGCGGCCACTATGTGGCAGATAGCGGCGGCGTCCGCCTCTTCGGCGGCGGCTGATGCTGCATCGCTTTCCTGCGCACCGCCGGCGCCGCTGGCTCGCAGCGGCGCGGCGGCTGCTGCGAGGTTACCCCGCGGGCGCCGATGCTGCTGCGGCTGCTGCTGCGGCTGTGACCCGCTCCAGCGCGATCCTCGTGGCGCGCCTGCGCGAGCGCCTGCGGCAGGCCCGCGCGTGACAACGCAGAAGCACCAACCACCGAGCGCGGGCGGCGCGCCCTGCGGTCGGGCTGCATGCGTCGCGCGTCGCACGCGCCGCGGCGCCGCGGGGCCCGTCGGCCGACTTGCGATTCGTAACGTCGTCAGTAGGTGGCAATTTTTCTGCGTGGCGCAAAGGGGAAAGGAGGAAACCGCCCGCAACCATCGACCGTGGAGGACGGTCGGAGTAGCAACGCCTGGTCTTCCTCCACGAGTTCGCGGCCGCAGTACACGACGTAGTGGAGTGGGCCGAAAGAGCGGGGGCGGCGCTGCCGCGGCGCCGGCGCGAGAGGCGGCGTCGGGCCACGGCGGGGGGCTCGCTGCACTATAGAACGATTCTCGCCCACTGGCACCTGCACCGGCACCTGCACCGGCACCGGCACCGGCACCGGCAACCGGCACCGGCACCGGCACCGGCACCGGCACCGGCACCGGCACCGGCACCGGCACCGGCACGGGCACGGGCACGGGCACGGGCACCGGCACCGGCACCGGCACCGGCACCGGCACCGGCACCGGCACCGGCACCGGCACCGGCACCGGCACCGGCACGGGCACCGGCAGCGGCACCGGCGCCTGCGCCGGCGGCATTGGCACCGGCACCGGCACGGGCACCAGCGCCGTCGCCGTCGCCGGCGCCAGCACCGGCACTGCACCCGCAACCGCACCGGCACCAGCCCTGGCACCGGCACCGGCACCGGCACCGGCGCCGGCGCCAGCACTGGCACCGGATGAAAAACATCATTGACATTGAACATCATGACATTTCCCAAACAGTGCTTACACTTAGGGGGCCTTCTCTCTTCTTTCCTAGTATTAGCTGGGTCGTCTGAGGGGCGGTCTGGCGGCTCTCTCCTCCTCGCCGTTGCCGCCCTGTCGCCGCCCGTCGTCGTCTGGGCTTGAGGGGCGGTCTGTTTTTCCGTCCTTGCCGTCGCCCCCCCCCCCCCCCCCTTTTTTTTTTTTCTCTTTTTTGTTTTTTGCTGCGGTCGTCGCCGCCGTCCTCGTCTTGGCCTGAGGTCAGAGCGTGAATTGCCCTATTTTTCTCTTTTTCTACTTTCTGTTTTGTTACCCGCTTTCGCTTCCAGGCAAAACCAAGCCATACCACGCGCCTCCTCGTCAAGCGGCCTGACCAGTACAGGCTGCACTTTGGCATCGTTTGGTATCTCTTGGAAGCGAGGGTGGTCAAATGCGAGGTAGGTTTGTTTTCCCCCCACTGAGGGTCGGTCTGGCGATTCCTTGCTCGTCGCCGTCACCGTCCCGTCGCCGCCTCCTCATCGCTGCCCTGTGCGCCCCCCCAGCGGTTGCAATCCAATCGGTTGCAAGCCAATCAAGTGCAAACCCAGTGGAATCGATTGCAGTCCAATCAATGGTAAAATTATGCAAACGCAGTTCCCCACATAAAAAATATTATCCCGGCAAAGCAACCTAACAGCGATGTGTAGGAGCATATCTGGAAGCATTCTCCTTAAGATTCAGATGAGAAGCCAGTTGTAGAATTCTGCTGTTCTCGCAGTCGTAGTCGCATTCGCGATGACAGTCGCAGTGGCAACGGCAGTCGCAGTCAAAGCCTCAGCCTCAGCCTGCCTCAGCCTCAGTCTGCCTCAGCCTCAGCCTCAGCCTGCTTCAGCCTCAGCATCAGTCTGCCTTCAGCCTCGGCCTCAGCCTCCGCCTGCCTCAGCATCAGCCTGCATCAGCCTCAGCCTCAGCCTCAGCCTGCCTCAGCATCAGCCTGCCTCAGCCTCAGCCTCAGCCTGCCTCAGCCTCAGCCTCAGCCTGCTGCAGCCTCAGCCTCAGTCTGCCTGCAGCCTCGGCCTCAGCCTCAGCCTGCCTCAGCCTGAGCCTGCCTCAGCCTCAGCCTCAGCCTCAGCCTGCCTCAGCCTCAGCCTGCCTCAGCCTCAGCCTCAGCCTGCCTCAGCCTCAGCATCAGTCTGCCTTCAGCCTCGGCCTCAGCCTCAGCCTGCCTCAGCCTCAGCCTGCATCAGCCTCAGCCTGCCTCAGCATCAGCCCTGCGTCAGCCTCAGCCTCAGCCTGCCTCAGCCTCAGCCTCAGCCTGCTTCAGCCTCAGCCTCAGTCTGCCTTCAGCCTCGGCCTCAGCCTTAGCCTGCCTCAGCCTCAGCCTGCCTCAGCCTCAGCATCAGCCTGCCTCAGCCTGCCTCAGCATCAGCCTGAATCAGCCTCAGCCTCAGCCTCAGCCTGCCTCAGCATCAGCCTGCCTCAGCCTCAGCCTCAGCCTGCCTCAGCCTCAGCCTCAGCCTGCTTCAGCCTCAGCCTCAGTCTGCCTTCAGCCTCGGCCTCAGCCTCAGCCTGCCTCAGCCTCAGCCTGCATCAACCTCAGCCTCAGCCTCAGCCTGCCTCAGCATCAGCCTGCCTCAGCCTCAGCCTCAGCCTGCCTCAGCCTCAGTCTCAGCCTGCTTCAGCCTCAGCCTCAGTCTGCCTTCAGCCTCGGCCTCAGCCTCAGCCTGCCTCAGCCTCAGCCTGCCTCAGCCTCAGCATCAGCCTGCCTCAGCATTCAAAATGTGGCCCGGGAATGGAGTTCTGGGAACTAGCCTGCCTCAGCATCAGCCTGCCTCAGCCTCAGCCTCAGCCTGCCTCAGCCTCAGCCTCAGCCTCAGCCTGCTTCAGCTTCAGCCTCAGTCTGCCTCAGCCTCAGCCTGCATCAGCCTCAGCCTCAGCCTCAGCCTGCCTCAGCATCAGCCTGCCTCAGCCTCAGCCTCAGCCTGCCTCAGCCTCAGCCTCAGTTTCAGTCTGCCTTCAGCCTCGGCCTCAGCCTCAGCATGCCCCAGCCTCAGCATCAGCCTGCCTCAGCATTCAAAATGTGGCCCGGGAATGGAGTTCTGGGAGCTCGAAGAAGACGAAGTGGCCTACAGTTGGCTCCGGGCATTCAAAATGTGGCCCGGGAATGATGTTGTGGAAACTCGAAGACCACGAAGTGGCCTACAGTTGGCTCCGGGCACCCAAAATGTGGCCCGGGAATGGAGTTGTGGAAACTCGAAGACCACGAAGTGGCCTACAGTTGGCTCCTGGGCATCCAAAATGTGGCCCGGGAATGGAGTTCTGGGAAGTCGAAGACCACGAAGTGGCCTACAGTTGGCTCCGGGCATCCAAAATGTGGCCCGGGAATGGAGTTCTGGGAAGTCGAAGACCACGAAGCGGCCTACAGTTGGCTCCGGGCACCCAAAATGTACGCCAGGAATGGAGTTCTAGCAGCGCCAAGAGCGATTTTGCGAGGATGTCCCAAACGATTTGGGCTTCGACGGCAGCCGCCCCGGGTCCCGCCCGGACCCCCCTGTGGAGTCATCAGCTGCTCTCTTTTGACACCATTAGAAACCTATCAGTCTTCGCTGCTAGGTAATTAACAGTTTCGTGGGACCCATGGGGTACGACAACATCAACACGAAAGAGAAGCTCATCGAACGAGTAAGTACGCACGAAAGGGCAGACGAAATAATGGAGGAGGGAGGACAGGTGCTCAGGAAACGAAGCCTTGTAAATAGTACGGGTTGTTGATAATTACCCTCTTCGCTCTGGCGGGGCCCCGCTGGAAGGGGGGAGGCCTACGAAACCTGGTATAGAGTAATGCTGTCCGCTACCCTCCTCGTTCAAGCGAGTCCTCCTCCTCCTCCTCCTCGTCGTCCTGCTCCTCCTCGTCCTCCTCATCCTCGGCATCATCATCATCACCACCATCATCGTCGTCATCATCAGCATCATCAGCAGCATCGTCGTCACCCCGTCGTCGCCATCATCAGCATCACCGTCATCATCATCAGTCTCAACATCATCATCATCACACTCGTCAGCATCACCGACATTATCATAACCATATTCATTATCTTCATCATCATCATCAGCATCATCATCATCGCCAGCGTCATCGTCATCATCATCATCGTCGTCGCCACCATCATCATCATCAGAAGCATCGTCATCATCATCACCATCACCGCCCTCGGCATCATCATCGTCCGCATCATCGTGGGCGTCATGATCATCAGCATCATCGTCGTCATCATCATCAACAGCACAATCGTCAGCATCACCGACATCATCATAACCATATTCATTATCCTCATCATCATCATCATCAGCATCATCATCATCGCCAGCGTCATCGTCATCATCATCATCGTCGTCGCCACCATCATCATCATCATCATCATCAGGAGCATCGTCATCATCATCACCATCACCGCCCTTGGCATCATCATCGTCCGCATCATCGTGGACGTCATGATCATCAGCATCATCGTCGTCATCATCATCAACAGCACCAGCAACGTCAACATCAGCAGCAGCATCGCCATCATCACCAGCATCTGCATCATCATCCTCGTCGTCGTCGCCATCGTTGTCATCATCGTCATCGTCATCATCATCATCGTCATCATCATCAGCATCATCATAATCACCGTTATCGTCATCGTCCATCGCCATTATCGCCATCGTCATCGTCATCGTGAACAGCAGTATAACCATCGTCATCACCATCATCATGATGAAGCCTTCCTCATCGCAGAACTACCCGTCCTCCTCACCCTCCTCAGCGGGAGGAGTAGGACGTGAGATGGATAGGTCATGTTCTCCCCTCCTCCTGACCCATGTCAGTGGGAGGGGCACGAAACAATTTAAATAATATGGGTTTCCGATACCCTCCTCGCTCAGACGGGGCCTCCCCGGAGGGGTGGGAGGGGCACGAAACCATGTAAATAGCATGGGTTTCCGATACCCTCCTCGCTCAGGCGGGGCTTCCTTGGAGAGGTGGGAAGGGCACGAAACCATGTAAGTAGTATGGGTTTCCGATACCCTCCTCGCTCAGGCGGATGGAAAGGGCACGAAACCATGTAAATAGTATGGGTTTCCGATACCCTCCTCGCTCAGGCGGGGCCTGCCTGGAGGGGGAGGAGCACGAAACCATGTAATCTTTATTAATTTCCGATACCCTCCTCGCTCAGACGGGGCCTCCCTGGAGAGGTGGTAGGGGCACGAAACCATGTAAATAGCATGGGCTTCCGATACCCTCCTCGCTCAGGCGGGGCCTCCCTGGAGGGGAGGGAGGATAGTATGGGTTTCCGATACCCTCCTCGCTCAAACGGGGCCTCCCCGGAGGGGTGGGAGGGGCACGAAACCATGTGAATAGTATAGGTTTCCGATACCCTCCTCGCTCAGTCAGGCGGGGCCTCCCTGCTGGAGGAGTGGGATACCCTCCTCGCTCAGGCGGGGCCTCCCTGGAGAGGTGGGAAGGGCACGAAACCATGTAAATAGCATGGGTTTCCGTTACCCTCCTCGCTCAGGCGGGGCCTGCCTGGAGGGGCGGGAAGGGCACTGCTGGGAGGTGGGAGGCGGGAGGGAGAAGGAGAGGATGTTCCGGGAAAACAAGAACCCGCACCAGCACCGGCCACCGGCACCAGCACCGCCACCGGCCACCAGCACCGGCACCGGCACCCACCGGCACCGGCACCGGCACCGGCACCGGCACCGGCACCGGCACCAGCACCGGCACCGGCACCGGCACCGGCACCGGCACCGGCACCGGCACCGGCACCGGCGCCGGCACCGGCACCGGCACCGGCACCGGCACCGGCCACCGGCACCGGCACCGGCACCGGCACCGGCACCGGCACCGGCACCGGCACCGGCACCGGCACCACCGGCACCGGCACCGGCACCGGCACCGGCACCGGCACCGGCACCGGCACCGGCACCGGCACCGGCACCGGCACCGGCACAGCACCGGCACCGGCACCGGCACCAGCACCGGCAGGCACCGGCAGCACCGGCACCGGCACCGGCACCGGCACCAGCACCGGCACCGGCACCGGCACCGGCACCGGCACCGGCACCGGCACCACCCAGAGGGTCTCTACTTGCTAACCTAGACCGGAGGATTTACATGCTTATAATTTAGGCCGGAGGATCTACATGCTTATTTAGGAAGTACAATGCTTAGTGGAGCGTGAAAAGTGTACGTTGTATGAATCATGCCATTATCAGGAATAGCTATATATATATATGTAAATATTTACACGCATACACATACATAGATAGTTACATATGTGAATATATATATATATATATATATATATATATATATATATACATAGATATATACACATTTCACATAAATACATAACTAAACATTTACGCACATGTCATATATGTACGTTCATATATGTATACGATATATGTGTATACCTGCACATCGCATCGTAATATATCTGCGCATGGGGTCGATGTACCTGCAGTGATACACACAAATAATATATGACAACTTCATATCCGAAGGCACTATCTAATTATTTATGTATATATACACAGATGCAGACGATCACGGGTGTCACGAACAACTGCACGAACACACGCAAACAACTTGACCACGCACGCCCCCACGAACAACACAGACACAGCACGTACACACGCACGAACAAACAACACGATCACGGATGGCACGGCCAACAAGAACAGCAAGGCCACAACAGCATTACGGGCAGCACGGGCAACGCCACAGCACTACCAGCACGATCACGAGCACGAGCACGAACGTGAACTTGTCGATGTGGTTGGTCCTGCGCCGCAGCGGGTCGGCTCGAGGCCCTCGCCCCCCATGGGGGGGTCAGACCCTGGCCGCGGCGGCACAGGGCAGAGGTCGCGCTGCAGGACCGCGTTTTTGTTGATGCGTCTTGTGTGTGTGTGTTGGGGGGAGAGCGGGTGCCCCAGCACCCCCGCCCGCTTTTCAACCATATGGTTGAAAAACGGGCGGGGGCAATGAGGGCTCCAGAGAAGCGGCTCCAGCGATGGGAAGGCGTTGGCCAAGGCTCTGAAGCAGCACATCCGAAAAGCAGATTGGATTCGATACGGCACCCACCCTGGGAGAGACAATTTCACGCCCAACTGCGTCTCCGAGATTCTGAAGAATCCGAAGGAGATCGGTTTAGCCCGTCGATGCCCCTCCCACCCCCCCTCGCTCCTACAGTACATGATTCCCCCTAGTCCCCTTGCCCTTCCTACTTATCCTCTTGCTTCCCTCTCGTCCTCCATCTTCCGCAATTTCGCCTCCGATTGAAAACGATCTCAGCTCCTGCTCGCCATCGAGGGCGCAGCCCCGAACTGGGCCGTCACAGAGACGGCCGCGAACGACTGCTTCGAGATCATCGCGAAGAAGCGGCAGGAGGAGTTCGAGTTCGACGACGCTGCCGCCCAGAGCTGGGCGACACAGCAGCTCGAGGCCACGTGGGGAGGGGGGGGGAGCGACGCGAGAGGGATTTGGGGGGGCAAGCGGCGGGCGCGGGGGCATGCAGTGGCGCCCCGGTGGCCCCGCCCCCTTGGGTCGCCCCCGCCCCCACCGCTTGGCCCCCCTAACTTCCGCTCGACGCCCCCCCCGCGGGTCGGGCCGGAAGGAGGAGAGGAGGAGGTAGAGGGAGGTCGGAGGTAGGAGGAGGGAGGTGATGGAGGTGGGAGGCGATGGTCGAGGCAAGTAGGAGGAGGAGGAGGAGGAGGAGGAGGAGGAGGAGGAGGGTAAGGAGAAGGAGAAGGAGGAGGAGGAGGAGGAGGAGCAGGAGGAGGAGGAGGAGGAGGCAGAGGTACGAGTCGAGGGTGACAGAGGGAAGTAGGAAAAGGAATTGCCAGATGGGCAGGGGCAGAAGGATAATGAGAGGCAGAATAATGAGGAGCGGGGTGAAGATGACGAGTATGAGGATGAGAATGAGGATGGGGACGAGGAGGAGGAAGGAGGAGGAGAAGGAGGAGGAGGAATGAGGAAGAGGGAGCGCGAGGAGGACGAGGAGGAGTCGGACGAGGAGAAGGACCGAGGAGGAGGAAACCGAGGGGTGAGTTTTTTTTTTGCAGCCCCTCCCCGCCTCCGCAGGCTGCGGTCGCTGGCGCGACACATGTGCGACCCTGCGCGCAGGGGGTCCAAGGGCCTCTCCGTGCCGAAGTGGTTGAAGGACCTGCGCCAGGCGCAGGACGCCCTCGGAGAGGCCCCGTGCTCGGCAGCGCCCTCGGGCTCAGGTCGGAGCACCGCGCAGATCGGGTACGACCCGACCTCGACGCCGCCCGTGGCATGGAGGCTGCAGGGCTCGAGCACGGTGCCCGAGACGACGACCGACATCTTCCACGAGAACATCGACGAGGCCAAAGACCACGAGATGATGTCGGCTCGGTTCCACGACGGCACCGTGCACCAGCTGGCCACATACACGGTGGCCCAGCACAAGGCCGCGCAGTCAGGAGTTGACAAGATGAAGACGACGAAGTTCAAAGGATGGCGACAACAGACTGCAGGTGGCGCCGAGGTCAAGGTCGTCGAGAAGTCGCTGTACAAAGTCGGCGACTACATCACCAAGGGCATGATCATGACGGTGGACGGGTCCCAGAAGTGCCAGCTGGCGTACTGCCACTACGACAGGGAGTTCGCCAAGACGTGGCTCGAGAAGATGGCCGCCAAGTTCGTGAAGGGGAAGAAGACGATCGAGCAGATCATCGCGCACGCAGGCCGCGATGAAGCGGCCCGCAGGCGCTGCCATGAAGAGGCCTGCGGCAGCGGACGGCGACCCAGAGGGCAAGAAGGACGACGAGGAGGAAGAGGAGGACGAGGACGAGAACGACGAGGGCACGGACAACGACTCCTGCAAGTACTACGGGGCCGAGGAAGAGGGAGAGGAGGAGGAGAAGGAGGAGGACGAGATCCTCGGTGACAGCGAGGAGCAGCCCGCGACCCTCGGCAGGATGGTTGACAAGCAGGGGCTCACGGAGCGAGCTCTAGCGGCGATCGACGAGCTGGCCGCCACTGACGACGAGGGCGCCGAATCCGAGATCAGCGGCACAGCGCAGCATGACGATGGCGAGGAGGTGGCGCCGCTCAAGAGGAAGCCAGCCGCAGCCGCGCCTGCCGAGGAGAAGATCGAGGAGGAAGAGCAGGCAGGCGAAGAGGAGGATGAGGAGGAGGAAGACGAGGAAGAGGCAGAGGAGGAAAAGAAGGACGACGAAGAGCAGGAAGAGGAGGAAGAGGAGGAAGAGGAGGAAGAGGAGGACGAGGAGGATGAGGAAGCAGAGCCAGAGGACGAGCCGCCGAAGAAGAAGATGAGGCTGAGGATGAGGCCGTCGGCGATGCCAGGCCCCCGCACGTCGCTCGTCGGCCGTGCCGTGGCCCTGCTCGAGCGCGCGAGCGGCTCCAGGTGAGCAGACCCGTGCGAGAGAGCCGAGCCACATATCGTCTGATCGTCACTTCGTGATCCTCGTCCCTCCCCCCCGTGACCCGCCCGCGACCCGCCCGCGACCCGCCTGCAACCCGCCCGCGACCCGTCCCGCGACCCACCCGAGGGCGACCCTCCCGCATTGCTTTAACCAAACAATTGGCTCCTGCGGCAAGCCCGTTATAATTTGCAGCGCCTGCGGCCGTCTTCAGAGCCCCGCAGACTGCAGACACCCCCGCCGCCCCCTCACTCCCGCGGGGTGCTCTCGACGCTCGATGCCGATAATGACGGCTGCCCACCGGGCGCAGCAGGGGGGAGAACCTCGGGGACGCGGGGTGGGCGTCGCGGGAGGGTCGCGGGCGGGTCGCAGGTCGCGGGAGGGGCGACGACAACAGCAACAACAACACTAATAATAAGACTAACGCCTCAAAAACAACAGCAACAACAACAACAGCAACAACAACAGCAACAACAACAACAGCAACAACAACACCTTCATCAACAGCAACAACAACAACACCAACAACAACAACAACAACAGCAACAACAACAACAGCAACGGCAACAACAACAACAACAACACCACCACCACCACCACCACCAACAACAACAACAACAGCAGCAGCAACCACAACAACAACAACAACGACCACAACAACAACAACAACTACAACAACAACAACAAGCATGATCAGCGCTGCGGAGTCCCACATCAGCCACGCACCCAGTGACAGTGAACTCTGATCGACCTACTGGGCACCTCGATCGATCGTTTTGATCCGCGATCGGCGCGGCCTGCTATCGCAGATCGCAAGTCGCGCCGACCTGCCACTTCCGATTGCAATATTGGCGCGACCCGCGATCTGCGATCAGGCCGCGCCGATCGCGGATCGAACCGATCGATCGACGTCTTGTGCCATGTCGCTTCGAGCCCCTCAGCTGTTCGGCTTTCAGGGGCTTTCGACGACAGGCCCAGCTCCCCGACAGTGCGATGGCCCTCCCCGCCCCTGCCCGCCGCGGCGGCTCCTCGAACGGGCCCGCCGACGTCGACTCTGCTGGTCCTGGGTCGAGCTTGGTGGCGGCTCCAGACGGGGCTCCAGATCGCAAAAGGGGACGGGTGAGGGGGTCGAGGCACGGGAAGGGGAGGGCGGGATCGGGCGCGGCCGAGGAGGTGGCGGAGGGGGGTGAGGAATTATAGGGAAGCAGAGTGGCAGGACGATGGGACGCAGGATAGGGATGATGATGAGGGAGAGGTTCAGGAGCAGGAGGAGGAGAGCCCCCATAACCCAGTCGACCAGGGGGGGGGTCGCTTGCCCGCCCGACGCGCCACCCCCCGAAGGGCACGTTGGCTTCATCGACCTCGAGCAGCTGCACCTCACGCCCGACGAGTGGAACGCCATGACTGAGGATCAGAAGCTGCGGGCGTGCGGACAGCTCAAGGCGCAGAGCACCTTGGCGGAGGACACCCAGGCGTTGCTCGACCAGCACAAGGAGGTCATCGCCGACCAGCACCGGGCGTGGGCCGCGCACGAGCTACGTCGGCGGCAAGTTGATGGGCCAATTCCAGTCGAGGACAGCCCTGATGCAGCCGATCGGCTCGCCCAGAGTGCTGCGCCGCCTCCTGGCTCCATGTCCGCGATCGCGGCGGTCGTCAGGCCCTCTGCGATCTACGACGGGGGCGGCTACTCGATGGCGCACGAGCTCGAGGTCGACAGGCTGCGCTTGGAGGATGCGGGCGGTGCGCCAGGCCAGACGGCGGCGCGATCCTGCGCGTCCGAGCCGCCTGCAGAGCAGCAGAGCCAGGTCTTGGCTGGCGAGCCCGAGGCGGCGGTCGAGCCTGAGGCGGCTGGCGAGCCAGAGGAGAAAGCAGAGACGAGGTCGAGGAAGGCGAAGCGCCAGAGGAAGACCAGGAGGCGTCGCCGCAGCGCGGGACGCAGCAGCACGTGTCCGCCCACGCCTTTGTGCGCCAGCAGGCTGCATAGCTCGTTGCATTTACATCCTCGGCCCCCCTCCCCCGCATGCCCCCTCCCTCTCGGGGCCCAAGGGGGCCCCGAGAGGGCGCCGAGAGGGAGAGGGCTCGAAGATGGCCCCGAGGGGGCACATGGTTAAGGTCCTATAGAAACGATCGCGCTTGCAAGCTGCCTCGGCCCTCTCTCGATCAGGCCTCTCTAGGGGACCTCTTAGAGCCCTCCCGGCGCCCTCTTGGAGCCCCTGGGTTTTTCTATGACCTCGGGGGGGCCCAAGCGGGCCCTTAGGGGGCCTTCGCAGGCAGCTGGGGATGATTGACTCCCGCCCCCATCCTCCTCGTCCTTAAACCTCCCCCCTTCCGCGCCCTTACCTCCCTCCCCCTCGCCCCCCCCCCATCCCGCGCCAGCCTTCGCCATTCTCATTGCCCCCGTCCGAGCTTCTCGACTTTCGCTTGCGCCCGCGCAGGTCAGAGAAGCTCGAGTGCGCGCCGCCCAAGACTGCTCGCGCCGCTGCTGAGCAACACCTGAAGCGGCTGGTGCAGATGCGGGGGGATGGCAGCGGCCATCATCCATGCCACCCTCCCGTCGCTGGCCTCTCCAAGGGCGGCGAACCCAGCCTGGAGTCGGTCGCGGGCAAGCGCGGCGCCAGGGGCGAGGTCGAGGCCATCAAGGCGGTGGAGGAGAACAACTGCAAGTTCACGAAGAGGTCGGCTCTCGGCCTGAGGTGGGACAGGAAGATGAAGGACGCCAAGTTCAAGGCCCAGTTCGAGGCGGCCCCCGACGCAGCCAAGTTCAAGGCCGACTGGGTGAAGGAGATCTACGACGGGGCCGTCAGGAAGCACAGGACCCACACCAAGGAGGTCTCGGAGACGTGGATGAATCAAGGGAAGCTCCTCACCTTCCTGAGGATGTGCTGGGAGGAGGGGGGCCCTACTGGGCACAAGGACCGCCAGATCGTGAAGGACATCATGACGACCTGCGGCAAATGCATCGACCTTGGTTGGCCGTTTTGCCAGGTCGATCCGTGGTCGGGGGCCCAGAAGTACTTGTACTTCGAGCTGCAGTATAGGGAGGAGTTCATGGAGAAGTGGAGCGAGACTACATGCCAGGAGCACGAGAATAATGCCGTCGCGGACAGTCAGCCCACCGAGAAGCCCAAGCCGACCCCCAAGAAGAAGGCGCCCGACGAGAGCGCGGCGGCCCTGAGGGACAGCAAGAAGTTGGTCGTCATGGCGCAGTCGGCGCTGGCAGCTGCGCGATCCCTCAGGCGGGCGATCGAGACCTCTGGCGGCTGGGAGTGGGCCATGACCGACGCAGTCCAGGGGAAGCTGAAGACCATGAGCGGCAAGCTCGAGAAGGAGATCAAGGCGGTGGAGATGGGCCAGATGTTCATGAACGGGTTCGACGCGAAGCAGGCGACTCTGTAACATTACAAAAAAAACACCTTCTCCTCCTCCTCCTCCTCCTCCTCCTCCGACTCCTGATATTTCTCGCGCAGGTGCTGCTGCCCATCCTCGTTCGCTATCTGGACCGCTCGCGGTTGCTTGTGCTCCTGCTCCTGCTCGTTGCCCGACCCACCTCTTCCTCCGAGCTCTAGCCCAACAGGGCGCGCCCGCCCCCCCCCGCGCTCCCAGGTGAAGGCCAAGCTGGACTCGAAGACCATCGCGTCCCAGGCGAGGATGCTCAAGGACCTGGAGGAGACGCCCCGCGGCGGATTGTGATGATGATGGGGCTGCCGATGGCGACGATGATGTGGATGGTGATGGTGGTGGCGGTGGCGATGATGAGGATGATGACGGTGACGATGATGATGATGATGATGATGGTGATGATGATGATGGTGATGATGATGATGATGCTGTTGATGATGACGAGGTGTGTGACGGTGATGACGATGAGGATGAGGATGATGGAGGTGGTGATGATGATGAGGACGATGACGATGACGACGATGGTGATGCCGATTATGGTGATAATGGTGATGGTGCGGATGATGCTGATGATAATGATGATGCTGATCATCGATGGTGGTAATGATGGTGATGATGATGCTGGTGACGGTGATGATGATGATGATGATGCTGATGATGATGATGATGGTGATGATGACGATGATGGCGGTGATGATGATGGTGAGGATGATGATGCATATGATGCTGATGCTGAGGATGATGAGGATGGCGATGATGCTGAGGAGGAGGACGATGAGAAGGAGGCGGAGCAGTGAGGAGGAGGAGGAGGGTTGAAATAAGAGGAGGAGGAGAAGGAGGAGGAGGAGGAGGAGGGAAAGGAGCTGGACCCCAAGCCGTGGATGGAGAGAAGCGCTGTCCGCGACGAAGTGGCATGATGTTTTGCGTCAGCCACTTTGTCGCGGAATTGCAGACCAACGGAGGGGGATCTGTTTGTTCCCAGCCATCCTGTGGTGGTGGGCTTTCGTTTTGAGGAGTCAGCGCCCCGCGTTCCTTCCTTCCTCCTCCTCTCCTCTCCCTCCCCCCCCTCGCCCTCCCCCCATGCCATCCCTTGTCCCTGTCCGCGCGCCCGCCATTTCGGCGCACCCCTCGCGAGGATCATGACCCCGTAGGGAGCTCCACCAGAGGCCCCAGTGGCACGGGCCGCGCGCGCCCGACGCCCATTTTGGCGCGCGCCCTCACGCGGCCATATGGCCCCATAGGGAGGATCGTTCGAATGCCCAGCCCGCGCGCGCCCGACGCCCCTATTTTGGCGCGCACCTCGCGCGGTACGTGGCCCCGAATGGGGCAGCTCGAAGGCCACAGTGGCTCAGGCAGCACGCGCCCGATGCTCATTTTGGCACACCCCTCACACGGTTCACGCGGCCCCGTAGGGAGCTCCATCAAAGGCCTGTGGCTCGGGCCGCGCGCGCCCGACGCCCCCCGCGTCGGCGCGCCCCGCGCGCGGGTCGTGGCCGAATAGGGAGCTCTACCGAAGGCCCGTGGCGCAGGGCGCCCGACGCCAATTTTGGCACGCCTTCGCGCGGTTCGCGGCCCCATGCGAGCTCCACCGACGGCCCCAGCGGCGCGGGCCGCATGCGCCCAACGCCCATGTTGGCACACCCCTCGCATATGTTTCGCGGCCCCACACGAGGGCCCCACCGATGGCAACAGTGGCGCAGGCCGCGCGCGCCCGACGCCCATTGGCAAACCATTCACACGGTTCGCGGCTCCATCTGCAGCTCCACCGAAGGCCCAGTGGCGCAGGTCGCGCGCGCCGCCCGATGCCCATGCGGTTCGTGGCCGAATAGGGAGCTCCACCGAAAGCGGCACCCACAACGTAGTGTTTGGGGTCCGTCGGGATGCCCGCGAGAGCGCTGCGCGTGCCACCAGGACCGCGTGAACTCCCTGAACGAGAAGGTGCAGGGCACGCTGAGCGCGCACGAGAACGTGCACGCCATGGCCAAGGGCGCCACCAGTGGCAAGAAGAGGAAGGCCCCTGCTGCAGCCCTCGAGCCTGCCCGCCCCATGAAGCGCCCCTCGAAGTGAACAGCGATCGATCGAGGTAGAGCCAGCAGCACACATTTTAATCAAACAGGGGTTTCGAGGGGGCCATGGACAGCAAAACATGAAAATCTGGCCGTGGGGTGACAGCTGCTCAGCAATTCTGGTCTCTGCGTGCTGCGCTATGGGGAGTGCGGCATCTGCAGAGAATTGCATCAGTATAGCTGCTCTGGCCTTGTCTTCGACGAACCGTCGGAGGGGCTGGCTCTCGAGCGACGCACCGGCCCGGCATATTTCGAACGAAAACGGGAAAATTATTGAATATTGTATCGATGATCTATCGATGACCCTTCGATGAGCGACCCCGACGATATGCGATAAATTTCCGGGACCGGTGATATGTGATCGATGAGCCCATCGATGAGCATCGATGAGCCTCGTTTGCGAGCGAGGGCAGGAAGCCTCGCGCACGCATTGCACGCAGATCTGTAGGGCAGCCCACCTCTCATCTCCGCCCCCCCCCCCCCGCATGGCCTCTGCGAGCAGCTCTCTGCCGCCCTCGCCTCCAGCTGCCCGAGCTCGACCAGCAGCGCGCGCTTGCGCGCGCGCCGTTTTGCCAGGAAAAGCGAGAGTGCGAGGCGGAGGGGGGTCTGCGTCGAGCAGCTGTGGTTTCTGGCCCTCTCCACTTCAGTCGCTGGGCACTCCGCGCCCGTAGCTGGGCACCAGACTTGCGCCCGCAGGGCAGTCCTCGGGCCCTCTCGGAGTTCCTTGGAGCCTTGGGGGCCCTCTTGCCTTCGGATGTTCCCCCAGCCATCCTGTTGTGTTGGGGCCTCGTTTTGAAAAGACAGCGCCCCGCGCTCCTTCCCTCCCTCCTCCTCCTCCTCCTCTTCCTCTTCCTCCTTCTCCTCATCCTCCTCCTACTCCTCCTCCTACTCCTCCTCCTCCTCCTCCTCCTCCTTACTCCTCCGACCCCTTGCCTCTGCTCCCCGCGCGTCCACCATTTCGGCGGGCCCCTCGCGAGGTTCGTGGCCCCCTGGGGAGATCCACCGAAGGCCCCAGTGGTACAGGTCGCGCGCGCCCGACGCCCATGTGCGGTTCGTGGCCCTACGGGAGCTCCACCGATGATGATGATGATGATGATGCCGATGATGATGACGACGACGATGGCGATGACAATGATGATGGCGATGCTGCTGATGATGATGAGGGCGATCGATGCTGATGGTGATGGTCGTGGCGATGATTATGATGATGATGATGATGGTGATGATGGTGCACCATGATGATGATGATGATGGCGAAGATGATGAGGATGATGACGATGATGATGAGGTTGATGATGACGACGATGATTACGAGGAGGAGGATGAGACAACGGGAGGATATGATGATGTTGCAGCTGATGATGGTGCACCATGATGATGAGGATGGTGGCGATGTTGATGATGACGGTGAAGATGCTGATCATGCTGGTGGTGATGATCATGATGATGGAGGTGGTGGCGATACTGAAGATGATGCTGATGAGGAGGGGGGCGGGGCGGGGTGGGGCGGGGGGGGAGGGGGAGGATTGACACGGGAAGAGGAGGAAGAGGAGGAGGAGGAGGGGGGGGGGGGAGGAGGAGGATCAGGAGGAGAAGAGGATAAGACGGAGCTGGACCCCAAGCCATGGATGGAGAGAGGCGCTGTCCGCGACAAAGTGGCTGATGCGTTGTTCGTCGGCCACTTTGTCGCGGCCATGCCGACCAACGGAGGGGGGGCGGGATCTGTTCGTTCCCAACCATCCTGTGGCGTTGGGCCTTGAATTCGTTTCGAAGAGTCAGCCCCCCCCCGTCCCGCCCCGCCTTGACTCGGCCCGACAACGCGAAAAAATCGCTCTTGCCCACTAGGTTTTTTCGGGGCCAGAAATCTGGCAGTGGGCAAGAACTGTTCGGCATGTGTTTGAGCGCATTCAAAAGAAGATATCCTGCTGATATCTCAGAAGAAGGTTGTGTTTCCTACGATCGCGGGGTCGTCTAGCGTTCTAGGGGCGTTTTCAATGGTTCTGACGGGGCCCGCGGGGCGTCATATGGAGCCCCGCCGAAAGTGGAACCTGCGACGATTGCGCGCGGTTGGGTCCTTCGCCAGGATAATTTCCTTAGGTCGGTGACTCGGCCCGCTGCGGGGCCACTGAAACTGCAGGTACTTACGTGGGCTCGTGGGGCCCATGTTGGAGCCCTTTCGGGGCCCATGGGGCTCGCTTGGGGCTCTCTCGAGATGTGCGCGGCGCTTTGCGAATTGTCTGGTGGGCCACAGTCCGATGTCAGCGTGCCCCATAACACATTTGGACACGATCGGGACCTCGGTCGACAACAGGGGCGGAGAGAAGGCTGAGGGGGCACGCTACACATTACACAAATGTGTATTTATATATATATATACATTCATACATGCACACAACGCGCAGGTGTGCACAATCACCACGCGTGCACCGACAACATTTGCAACATAGCTCTGCAGCCGCGTAGGGTCGAGGCCCGCTATCAGCACGGGGCCAAAGAGGAGGCGCATCTACAATTTTCCTTCGGATGAGACAGCCTCCCGAGAGGCCGCGAGATTTGCTGGGCAAGCTTTGCGCGACGAGCTGCTTGCCCTCTATGCCTTGGGCAAGCTCCCAGCATCGCAGTTATGCACTATAGCTTACAATGCAGTCCAGGCTGGCGCAATTTCCCCCATAAGTGCTTTCGCAGTCCCCCCTGGCCAGTCTTCGGGCAATTACCAGAAAGGGGTGGATAGGGCGTTGGCGGACATGAACATCACAGATATAGAACCTATGGAATTATCAGTGCCAGGGCAGAGTACCACTCGCAAAATGCGTTTCGATTTGAAGCTCCAGTTCAGGCCATTCTACGATTTATTGGAACGTGAGCTCACGCGAACACCAGAGGCCAGGCGCGTGATGGAGGCCCAGCTGCACGCGCAACAGTGGCCTGAGTCGCACGCCAGGCACAAAATCAAATTCGAGGCCGCGCCAGCTGAGCTGGTGATCCCCGTGGGCATCTTCATAGATGGTGCCCACTACGGCGGGCATTCGTCGGCTGGCAGGCAGCGTTCTATTCTCGTGGTGTCCATGTCTAACCTCATAACTGGTCGGCGTCATCCTGGCATTATTATGCGGAAGCAGTTGCAGTGCAAGTGCGGTTGTCACGGCTACTGCACGTGGCAACGATTGTTCGAATGTGCGCGGTTTTGTATAGATGCGCTTGCACGCGGTCGGCATCCTGATTGCGACGTGGACGGCCGCCCTTTCAGCAACCCCGATAGGTTGAGGCTCGCTGGCCAACCCTTAGGCTTCCGCGCAGCCGTCACTCAGATCATGACCGACTGGGAGGCGGTGCGCGATTACCTCCATGTGCCCAACTGGAACCACTTCACGGCCCCATGCCCGTTGTGCGACGCCACGTCGGGCAGCATGCACGAGTGCAGGACGGCGCTTTGCACGTTTCACGTCACGCAGCAGCAGCAACGAACGCATGCGTAGAAGCGTGCACGTAAATATTTATACATACATGTATGGAGGGCCAGACATAGAGGGAGGGAATGAGAAGCAAACAGTACCAACAGCAACAACCACAATTGTACCAACGCCACCGATAATAACAACAATGTCAATACCATCAGCACCAACAACCACAGCAACACCAAACACAGAGGGGGAAAGAGGACTCGGCGCATTAATCGCGGAGCGTAGAAAGAAAGGGGTGGAGAGAGAGAGAGAGAGAGAGAACACATAAACCAGAGGGAACTATATATAGAGAGAGAGTGGGATAGAAAGAGAGAGGGAGAGAGAGAGAGGGGCTGAGAGATACAGGGAGAGACCGAGAGAGAGAGATAGAGAGAGAGAGAGAACGCGAGAGAGAGAGAGAGAGAGAGAGATAGAGAGAGAGAGGGAGACGAAGCGAGAACGAGAGATAAAGAGAGAGAGAGAGAGAGAGAGAAAGTAACCAACGGACAGAACTAGCAGTTCTCACACGCCATGCGAAGATAGCAGTCGGAGAAGTGCCGCGAGGTGAAAGCGTTGAGTGGCAGAGCGGACTGCGGGGGGTAGACCCTCGAGCAAGCGCCTCTGCCATCCTTCAGGCCCCGTCCTTCCCCTCCCCTCGCCACCCCCTTCCCGCCTGATCCCCGCCCTCGCCTCCCCCGCCAGGCCCCCCCCTCTCCCCCGCGCACGTGTAAAGCAGGTCGACTCCCAGCCGCCTGTGTGCTTTGAACAAGCCGTGGGCTGACCACGGATCGGACGCCCACGAGCTCGCGTGCCAGGCTTGCGAGCACACAGTTTCGTTGCCATCTCACAGGGACCTTCGTCGACTCGTGGCGGAAGGCGCTTTCGAGTGGAATAAGAGAACCAACGGGAGGGGACTTCGGATAACCAGGGACGTCCGAGCGCTGAACGACAACAGTGCCGACCTGAAATCGGGGGACCTCCTCCCGCCCCAGCGTGGCCTTGAGGGCAACGCCCAATTCGCCCAGTTGGAATGCCCTTGTACCCTTACGTTTTGGAGGCCATCGTCCCAAACTTTGACAAAGCACAGAAACCCCATGCTGAGCGCAGACCTCGGGATCTCGATAGTTGACACATACGCCATTGACTACATGCATACTGTAGCTCTGGGGGTCATGGGGTTCGTGGTGTCGGCGCTGATGTGGAGATTGCACGGGTCGGAGGCGTACTCTGGAGGGTTTGAGGAGAAGGGCCAGCGGGATGCTGCGGCAGCAGATCGCATCAGGAATGACCTCGCCCAATGGTATTCGTCTCAGAGGGCCCTGGGGAGACCGCAGGAAGAAATCGACGCTTTTACGATGAAAATGTTTGGTTCCGAACAGACCCCCAGTCTCAAGACCCGAGCTGGCGAGGCTAAGTCTTTGTTCCGCTGGTGTGCCTCGCAAGCTCTCCCCGACAACCAGGGCATCATCGATGGCGGGCCCTCGCTTCTGGCATGCGCTCAGGCGCTGCAGGCGTGGGGCGATTATCTCCACGAGATCGGAGGTGACCCATCGGGCGATGAGATCGCGGAGCTAAAGCGGTTGGCGGCTCGCCATTTGAACCTTCTAGAGCAAGCTGGGATACGCTACAGGCCGAAACACCATCTTTTCTGGCACATGGTGTGCAGGACCGATCGCATGGGGCAGATCTAACTCGAAGCCCCCCCCCCCCCCTCCGCGTCCGATATCACCTCGCAGGCGCGGGAGGCGCCCAGCGAGATGCTGGCCCTGCAGGGGGCCGAGGGCGCCCGAGAGGATCGAGGGCCCCAGGGGGGCCGAGAGTGCACGCGGCCCCAGGGGGGCCGAGAGTGCACGCGGCCCCAGGGGGGCCGAGAGTGGGCGAGAGGACCGAGTGCGCGATGACAGCGGACGTTAGAGGGGGTGGGGTGATGCAGAATCAAGTAGCTTGAGTTCCGCATCCCGACATAAGCTTCGTCGGCCCAGAGGGGCCCGAACATCTAAGAGAGGCCCCAGAATGCGCCCCGAGAGTTGCCCGCCCCCGCGCGATTCTTGTTGGGCGCCTCTCTTGAGCCCAAGGGTGGGTCCAAAGGGGGCGCCCGACAAGGGCCGTCAGAGCTGCGCCCTTCACTCGAAGAGCTTTTTTTCCGTGGCCTGACGGCCCCCCCTCCCCGTCCTGCGCCATGGAGGGGGCGGCGAAATGGGGTTCAATCGCGGTGTTCTCTATGTCCGACGTCGCCCCCATCCCACCCGCCCCCCGCCGCCCCGCCCCCCGCGCGCGGGCGCCCTCCCCGCTGCCGCGGCAGCCTGCGAGAAGCAGTCGGTGCACCTGCGCGGATGGGGAGGGGGCGCATGCAGCATCGGAAAAAAGGGTGTGGAGGGCGCAGACAAGGTCGCTGCTCGGTCAAATTTACATGGCGTCCTTGAGGATGGATCATTTCGGGCACCCTCGGAGATACGCGACCTGGCGGGATGAGACAATCAACGCAATATTACCATCAGTTGCGCAGGCATCTTTCTCGAGACAGGGCTGCTGGGAAAAGGGTTGCTTCGTGCGCCTCGATTTGCAGCACTCCCTGGACATTGGAGCAAGCCAGGAACACCTCAGCAATGCGTGAGGCGCTGGTGTTCGTGGCCCTTCATTGTGCTGGCGCGGCGGTGCCAGAGTGGATCAGCCACGTGGCGGCCAAGTGCACTGCGCGTGACCACTGGGGCCAGATTAAGTTTGCCATCGACGCAGTGCACGAGATCGCTCGCCAAGGCGAGCGGATGTGTATTTCGAACGTGGAGTCTGACCGCCTGCCTCATATACATATATATATACAGATGTATACAGCTATGTATGTGTAAACATGTCCACATACATATTTGTATCTGCGAACGCTTGTACCCAGCTGTGGATGGAGACCTATTTACACCTATATACGCAGTTAAGCACATATATATGTATGTATGTATGTACATATATTAATATGTATGTATATACACATATGTATACATGTATATACATATATATATACGTGAATATATATATATATATATATGTGAACGTGTGTATGTATATAGATGTAGATGTGCATGTATGTGTGTAATTATATGTGCCTGCGTGTGTATATGTATACGTATGTATGCATGCACGCATGCAGGCATGTATGTAAGCACGTTTGTACGGATGCATCTCTATATTTAACGATATGTACCAATGTATACGGGTGAGCGGGGGGCCCTGGGGTCGGCGGAGGAGGGGGGGGCTCAGACAGAAAGAGGCGTGGGGGGGTCAATGGGGGGCGGCCGAAGGGCGGGGAGGGATTTTGCACGGTTACGTGGGGCCACTGCCCAGGTGATTTTCGCAGGGACCTCAACTTCGCGCATGTCTTCTCAGGCGCCGACGGCCCAGGCGCTGCGGCACGCTCTCGAGGCATCCCGTCTGAGAGCTTTGACATTCGGCGGCATCCCTCGGAAGATCTGTCAACCGTGGCAGGAATGATACACTGCGGCGCTCTCGTGTTTCGCATTCGCCCTCGGGGTTTTTGCCATTTTGGCCCGTGCTGCGCCTCGTTTTCCTGGATGTCCACAGGGGTACCCCAAAGGCATCTCGACATAGAACGTGGCTTCGCCATGGCAAACCCGACCCGGCGGGAGTGACCCGCGGGGGGGGGGGCAGGGGGAGGGGGGAAGCTGCGCGGGGACAGGGCGGGGGAGGGCGAGGAGGTTGGGCGGGGACAGGGCGGGGGAGGGCGACCGAGTCGTGGGATGTTTTCTTTTTTTTGATATGATTCATCACTCACGGCCTGGTGCTCAGATCTGCTGGGGGCATTTGGCTCGTTGGTGACACGTCTCAACCTTTGGCTTCACTCGGCAACTTGATGGTGCTCTACATATGTTGGGTTGCGTCCGCCCTTCTGGCCAGGGATGTGTTCTGGAGTTTGGAGCAGCCCATTCAATCTTGCATGAAGCGGTACCCAGCCTTCCAAACGATGTGCAGCTTGTGCCGCCCCGCGGCGTTTTGCACGTGGATGGGGTCGTTTGAAGGCGGCGGCGATCTGATGAAATGCTGTCATATCTTCACCACGGCCCCACTTAAAGTTGCCTGCTCTTTTTTGAAGAGGGGGAAGCCGAAGCGCAAACCCGACCCAAAGAAACGAATTTGGTCGAAACCTACTGTGTGGGTGAATGGCCACCATGCCAAACTCCGTTCATCAGGGGCTCACCCGAAAGAGTTCGGAGAGCGCATGGTCGACCTCGCATGTCAGTTGCTGGGCGCTCACTGATAAGATGCGCCTCGAATGTGGTGGGGGGAGGGGCAACGGGGGAGGGGAAGGGGAGGGGCAGGAGGGGAGGGGGGGCGAAACGCGGCAGGGGGCGGCGGCGGCGGCGCCCGAGGGACGTCGTGGAACGACCTGCCCCGCCGACTTTGCTTCTCGACAGGGGAGGGGGAGTCGGAGGAGGAGGAAGAGAAACAAAGGGATGCGCATGGACGGCTTCAGGGTTGTGCGAAAACCACGATGGTGAGGAAGATGATGGAGATGACAACGCCCGCGATGACGAGGAGACAACTGGGAAGGAGACGGCATGAGGCGCTGGGATAGGCCAGGGAGAACGCGAGGATGACGAGGGATACGGAGCGGGAGGTGGACGGCGGAGGTGGCCAATCGGGGGGGCGAGGGGCGGCGGGCGAGGAGGCGGGGGAGGGGTAAGGGCAGTGGGAACGACAAGGGGAGGAGGAGGAGGAGGAGGAGGAGGAGGAGGAGGAGGAGGAGGAAACGGAGAGAAGCGAGACCCGCCGCCGTCGCTGCCCCCTTCCCCGCGGGACCGCACGGCTCGAAGTCTCCGATGCCGTCGCAGGTCAGCTTGGCCATGTTGTGGTCGGCGGACGCAGGGCCGACCAACCAGCAGAGAAAAAAAAAAAACTTAAACAACGACAGCACACGCGACGGACCCAGCGACGAGCGTCGACATCCGACGAACCGAGCGAGCGTACGGCGCAGTCAACACTCAACACCCGACCAATCAAACAAACGACCGAATCATGCAACACTCAGCTCACCCTACCGATCAGCCCGACAATGACCCGTCAATGCAACCGACGGCAACCGACAGAACACATATGCAAACGGACACGCGTGCAAGCAACCACCCAACCCACCACCAGCAACCACGCCATCGCAACAAGTACGCAATCCAACAACGATACCCAGCAACACACACATAACCATGTAAGCTACATCGCGCAAGTGCGCTGCAACATGTGTATATATACATATATATATATACGCACACACGTAATTTTATGTTTGCACATGCACGCATTGTTAATCATACTAATACTAATACTAATAATATCATTACTAATCCTAGCACGCATGATCATAATGATAACAACACTCAACATAATATACATGATGTCCACACGACCACCCATACACACGCATATTTATATATACATATATATATGCAACATATACATGCATACATGTATGTATACCACCCCGCAGTTGCGGATAAGAGGTTGGCAGCTTGCCAGTGTCTGAAGGATCCCGCCGCACGCGCTAAATACTCTCCGCCGCAAGCGCCGATTTTGGTTTGCAGGCAATGTAGGTGGGTTGCGGGTGGGTCGCGGGTGGGTCGCGGGCCAGGTAGCGGCTGCGTCGCGGTGAGTGGGTCGCGGGCGGGGTCGCGAGGTTGGTCGCGGGCAGGTTGCGGGTGGGTCGCGGGTCGGTTGCGGGCGGGTCGCGGGTGGGTCGCGGGGTCGCGGACGGGTCGCGGGCGGGGTCGCAGGGTGGACGACGACAGCAACAATAATGAGCGTTCGGCCCCGATTTTCGGCCCCGATATATCAATCATTGTGGCCGCGGCTATCGAATATCGGATCCATTCGTATGTAGATGTGTAGAAATATGCATATCCATATATGCCATATATGTATATATGCACACACATATATATTATATATGTATGTATATGTACATACATATGTGCATATATATGTATATACACACATATAGGCGTGTTGTCTCCACTGCCTATATAAGCCTTCACTTCTTATATAAGCATTCACTGCTTAGAATTTAGGCCGGATAATCTTCACTGCCTAATCTAACCGGTGGCGACCCCCTGGGCAGCACAGGCACCAGCACCGGCACCGGCACCGGCACCGGCACCGGCGCCGGCACCGGCACCGGCACCGGCACCAGCACTGGCACCGGCACCGGCACCGGCACCGGGGCAAGAATCGTTCATGCTTTGCTCGCTGACCCCGGTAGTTGCCGCGCCCGTTTGGCCCTCGCGCTTGAGCCTTGTGCACGTTTCGCTTGTGCGTGCTCGTGCCCACTTTGTCGCTTTGGCGTTGCCGTGTTCATGTCTCCTCAACCTTCTGAGTCGGTTGTGTGCCGCCGTGGTAGCCCTGGTGTCGTTGGCATGCGCATGTCCCCCCTGCCTCCACGTTGTATAGGTTTTTGCCCTCCTGGTCTCTGCTTCGCCGATGTCCTCCTGGCGCCCGCGCGCCCCGTCCCCCCCTTCCTCTGCCTTTCCCCCCCCCCCCGCGGACCGCAGCGTCGTGCCCGGCGCCGCCTCTCGGCTGCCCCCGGCTGCCGCCTCCGCGGTCGCCCCCCCCCTCCCCGGCCTGGGCGCCCTAGCGGCCCCGGCGGCTTCCCGCCGCCCCCGCAGCACCGGCGCTGCGCGGCCCTGCCCGGTGCCAGTTTGCTGCCTCGCGTGGGGCAATGCTCTCTCGGCAACGTTCATTTCGCATCGTGCCCACCTCCTTTGGGCGGTGCGCGACGCTGCCACGACCGCGGCTCAGACTCTAGCCGTCCGTCCTTTGGCTGGCTCCAGCCAGGCTCTGACCCCAGTCGCCCTCCCGCACGATTCATGGGATTGTATCGGTTCGTTGTTCTTTGTCTGTTCGGCCCCGCGACACGTGCGGCCGTCATTCTGGAGCTTTGTGCTGCCTTCGCATGCTTTACGTGCGCAGTCGCCCCCGAGTTGCGACACCCGCTGTTCCATGAACTTTGCCGCACCTTGGCTCGCAGGTTTGTGTGGCCGTTCCTCTTTTACTGCCTTTGCAAGCCCGCGTTTCTTCACGCACGTGCACGATCTTCACGGTCACAGAGTTCTCCGCCACCCGCGGTTTCCTTCCCCATTCGCGCTCTTCCTGCCCCCTTGCGCCGAATTTTGCTCGAAGCGTCCTCCGCCTGCCCCGACCGCGTCTTAGATCCATGCCGCCGTTGACAAAATAGAATCTGGATTTTGAATTCACCACTTCACCGCGCAGTCTGTCACCGCACCGTTAGAGGCCCCCGCAAGCCTCTCCCCCTCCACTTTTTCTCCTTCTCTTCACTGTGGGGACAGATGCCCCGTCCTTGACCCCTGCGCGGAAGCAGGGGTCTGACCAGGCGAGGGCGAGACGACGTGAGGGCAGGTGAGGGGCCGCGACCTCATCAATGAATTGATGCCATCAGTCGTTGGATGTTCTGTTCCCCCTTTTCCTCCTTCACTCCTTTCCCTCTGCACCACCCGCTCCAGGATCGATATCCGCAAGAAAGACCCCGACACCTGCCAGGTGGTCATCAACGGCGACGCCGCCTCTATCGAGAGGGCGTCGGTCGCGGTCAAGGCCGTTGCCGACGGGATTGCGGGACACGTGTCGCCGTCGTTTCAGCACGTCTCGCTACCGTTTACCCTCACAAGGAACCAGCTGGGCCTCACTATTGGCAGGCAGGGTGCGCGGATTCAGAGCATCAAGGCCGTGTGTGCAGTGAGGATCGATTGCGACCATGGAACTTGCGAGGTCAGAATCCGGCAGGCTTGCGCCACGCCGCCAATACCAGACAATTTCTCAGCATCGGCCTTGGGTCTATCCAGCCCACTTCGTAGATGAACGGACATGCGCCGGGCCACTCGCCCACCACTCTGAGCCGTCATCGTTCGGTTGCATTGGCGGGGTGGGTCGTTTCGGGTACGCTTGAGGTGAGCAAGGGGCACCTTTGGGGCTCTTTTCAGTGGTGCCAGGCTGATGAGCACTACGCTGCCGTCGCGCCGTGGGAGTTTTGCCAGGGACCCCCTCGGGGATGGGAGCGGGTGTTCATGTCAGTACGGGGCGGTGGAGGAGGAGGAGGAGGAGGAGGAGGAGGTGGTGGAGGCAGAAGGTGCATGAATAGTTGGTGCGTTCGTCGGGTTCAGAGACGGGAGCGTGGCCTGCGAGTTGACGCGGAAGGTTGCCGTCGAACTCGCGGCGGACGGGTGTCCCGCAAAAAATTGGAAATGTCTCACGCAATGGTGAGTTATGCCCTCTAAGAGAATATGAGCCCAGCGAACGCATACATTCCCCATCCCCATGGAGGTTGAGGAATGCATTGTGCCACGTAAGTTGAGTCTCACCGCATCGGTGTGGAGGAGCGGAGCTCGCGTTTCCCTCTAACGATTTCGGCCCAACTGAGTTTTGCTCTTGCTGCTACGTACAATGCCAGTCCTCCCTCCTTCCTCTCCTGGCGCGACTGCGCATTACTCCTTTTTCTCACCACCCCTCATCCCCCCTCCCTTTTCCCTTTCCACCCCCCTCCTCTCTCCTCCTCCCTTCTCCCTCCTCTCACCTCTTTCTTTTTCCCTCCTCTCCCTTTCCCACTCCTCATTCGTTATTCTACCTTATTCCTCCTCTTTTTCATCGTCTTCGTCATCCCTTCTCTCCTCTCACCCTTCCCCTTCCGCCACAACTGCTTTTTACTGGAGTGAAACCTTCCCCAATAACTATGTCCTGGATGTATCTCGCCCTCTCTATGTAATTGTGTTCCTAAGCAGGCTTTGTGTAAGGGTCCTTCTCTTCCTTCTAAGAAGCGGGTACGGGTGTCCCGTGATCTGGAATAGTGGGGGCGCCAGTGACTCACGTTGTCGGAGGTGAGGGGGTGAGATCGAAGTGGAACGGAGAGCCCCCCTACCGGGAAATCGATTTCGGTTTCGTGTTCTTGCGTGCCGTGCGGGCGAGGCGAAGTTGCGTGGGCGGGCGAGAGAAAGTCTCCTGTGGCTGAGGCGCGGCCGGACCAAATGTCTCCCTTCTGGGCGGCCGGGGGCCCGCGGTGTCCCGCCAGTGTCCCGCTGGTGTCCCGTGTGGCTGAGGCGCGGCCGGACCAAATGTCTCCCTTCCGGGCGGCCGGGGGCCCGCGGTGTCCCGCCTGTGTCCCGCTGGTGTCCCGTCGCGAGATCGATAGTGAGGTCAATTGTGAGATCGATAGTGAGATCGATAGTGCGATCGATTGTGAGATCCATAGTGATATCGATAGTGAGATCGATAGTGATATCGATAGTGAGATCGATAGTGAGGCCGAATGTGAGATCGATTGCGAGATCGATAGTGAGATCGATTGTGAGATCGATAGTGACACCGAATGTGAGATACATTGCAAGATCATTAGTGAGATCGATAGTGAGACCAAATGTGAGATCCATTGCGAGATCATTAGTGAGATCGATACTGATGTCGATTGTGAGATCGATATTGAGACCGAGTGTGAGATCGATTGTGAGATCGATAGTGAGACCGAATGTGAGATCGATTGTGAGATCGATTGTGATATCGATAGTGAGATCGATTGTAAGACCGAATGTGGGCTTGTGATATCGATAGTGAGACCGAATGTGAGATCCATTGCGAGATCATTAGTGAGATCGATTGTGAGATCGATAGTGAGATCGGTTGTGATTTCCATTGCGAGATCATTAGTGATGTCGATTGTGATATCGATAGTGAGATCGATTGTGAGATCGGTACTGAGACCGAATATGCGATCGATTGTGATATCGATAGTGAGATTGATAGTAATACCGAATGTGAGACCGAGTGTGAGGTCGATAGTGAGACCGATCGAGTGAGACGTTGGTTCCTCCCCCCCCCCCCGAACCTCCTTAGCACCCGAAGGGTGGTCGTATAGGTATTATGTTGTCTCTTGTTGTCTCCCGTTTTCTACCGTTGTCTCTCGTTGTCTTCCGCAGTGTCCCGTTGCCCCCCGTTGTTCCCCATAGTCTCTCATGGTCTCCAGTTGTCTCTGGTTTGTCTCCCGTTGTCTCCTGTCGTCTCCCGTGGTCTCCCAATCCCTGACCTGACTTGTAGCCCGTTATCCTTATTCCTATTCCAATGTTTGTCCTCATCTTATATCCTGATCTTGGTTTTTCCCAACCATCCTGTGGTGTTGGGTCCTCGTTTTGAAGAGACAGCGCCCCGCGTTCACTCCTCCTCCCGCTGCCCCCTCCCTCCTGCCATCATCATCATCATCACCATCATCAGCATCATCATCATCATCATCATCATCAACCCCTCACACGTTTCGTGGCCCCATAGGGAGCTCCAGCGAAGGCCCCAGTGGCTGCGCTCCCATGCGCCCACCGCACCGATTTCTGCACACCCCTCACACGTTTCGTGGCCCCATAGGGAGCTCCAGCGAAGGCCCCAGTGGCTGCGCTCCCATGCGCCCACCGCACCATTTCGGCACACCCCTCACACGTTTCGTGGCCCCATAGGGAGCTCCAGCGAAGGCCCCAGTGGCTGCGCTCCCATGCGCCCACCGCACCCGGCACACCCTCACACGTTTCGTGGCCCCATAGGGAGCTCCAGCGAAGGCCCCAGTGGCTGCGCTCCCATGCGCCCACCGCACCCATTTCGGCACACCCCTCACACGTTTCGTGGCCCCATAGGGAGCTCCAGCGAAGGCCCCAGTGGCTGCGCTCCCATGCGCCCACCGCACCCATTTCGGCACACCCATCACACGTTTCGTGGTCCCATGGGGAGCTCCAGCGAAGGCCCCAGTGGCTGCGCTCCCATGCGCCCACCGCACCCATTTCGGCACACCCCTCACACGTTTCGTGGCCCCATAGGGAGGCCCCAAGGGAGTGGCTCCCAATGCCCTCACAGTGGCACCCAGTGGCTGCGCTCCCACACCGCACACCCCGTCACACGTTTCGTGGCCCCATAGGGAGCTCCAGCGAAGGCCCCAGTGGCTGCGCTCCCATGCGCCCACCGCACCCATTTCGGCACACCCCTCACACGTTTCGTGGCCCCATAGGGAGCTCCAGCGAAGGCCCCAGTGGCTGCGCTCCCATGCGCCCACCGCGCAGATTTCGGCACACCCCTCACACGTTTCGTGGCCCCATGGGGAGCTCCAGCGAAGGCCCCAGTGGCTGCGCCCCCATGCGCCCACCGCGCCCATTTCGGCACACCCCTCACACGCTTCGTGGCCCCATAGGGAGCTCCAGCGAAGGCCCCAGTGGCTGCGCCCCCATGCGCCCACCGCGCAGATTTCGGCACACCCCTCGCACGTTTCGTGGCCCCATAGGGAGCGCCATCGAAGAAGATATTCACAATTGCGGCACTCGCAACTGCATCTGGTTGGGTCCTTCGCCAGGATAATTTGCCCCTTTAATATATCTAACCCGATATCCTTAACCCTGCACCGCTGTACCTACATATGCCACCCCCTCATTCGACCGGCGTCAAACCTGGGCCACTGCCAACGCGCCACTCCCACCATCCCTTCCAGAAAACAATTCAAAGTGCACTTTGTACCAACATCTTGATCATGTGTGGACGCCCCGCGACCACGTTACAGTGGGTTTTCGAGGCAAGCAAACTGCCTGTTGTGTGCAGGCCCGCTATCCTTTTCCATAAACGCAGAGTGTACTTTGCCAGGGAGGGGGGGGGGCAACGCACCGCTTGCTGTGTGCACGCCCACCATCCCGGTCAAAAACAAGTGCAATGTGATTGGGTTGTTAACCTTGGGTTCGGGAAGGCTGGGGTCAGGGAGCCATAATCATGTGAGGAAGGGGAAGCCCGCGCTTGTTCGCCATGGAAGCGCTCGCAGCATGTGCGCTTGGACGTGCGAGCGTGGGAGCGATAGCGACAGCTTTGCTGTATGGTTTGTTTTGATTGCGTGCCAGTTTCCCTGGTCTCTGACGCTGCTTGGGTGCAAGGCGCGTCACCTCTCGCCGCCAACTCGAGGCTGGTGTATATGATGAGCCGTGGACGGCAGCACCAACCACAGCATTTTGTTTCTGCCGGTACTTCGCCACCGGGTTCCTGGACATGGCGCGCCTTTGCAAGCACGTCGACTTCGGCACCGCCTGATCCCGAGGTTTTGCCTCCTCCCGGCCTCGCCCTGAGGCTGCGCTCTCCCCCCTTCCTCCCCCTCATTGTTAGTTCAAGCTTCGCGCGGCCCGCTTAGCTTCGACCGGGAGAGGTGCGCTCTCGACCCGCGACTCAAACACATTGTTTTGATTGCGTGTGCTCCGCTGGATTGCCGGGCGGCGTTGAAGTTTTTCATCGAGGAGCTCTTGGATTGGAAGGCCGACCCCAGTGAGTGCGATTCTGCGACTGTTGCAGGAGAAAGACCAGATTCGGCCGCCGACTTAGGGCATTTTTTCTGTTCGGCGGATTAGGCGGCGCAGTGCCGAGTGCCCACGGCTTGGGGCGTGGCTCAGGACGTGGCGCGCGTGGCTCTGCGGCTGGCCCATATGCGCGATGGTGGCGCGGCGTGCGGTTCACTTGGCGCTGTCTGCGGGCGGGTGCGGCGAGGCTTCCGTGACGCGCGCGCGTGCCACGACGGGAGCAGGGCGCGTTCCCCCGGCCGCGCGCGGGGCTGTGAAGACGCGGCGGCCGGAACGTTGTGCCGCGGCGGCGACGGAGGCTGCCGATCGGCAGGGGCGCGTCCAATTGGTTTTCGAGGTCGTTCGGTTGCCGTTGGAGTGGCGCCTGGAGAGCGGCCTCGGGGTGTGCCGGCGCAGCAGGCCGTGATGTTCGCGGACGCTTCATCCGCGGCCGCGTTCCGGCTGAGTTGTTCCATTGCGGCGACGCTGCGCGCGCTGGGGCATTGAGAGCTGAATGGGCGGACTGGCAGGGGCAGTTGGCGCCGTGCCTCGCGGATCGGCCCATGGCGGTCGCCGAGTACGCCCACGGTTTGTCCACCGCGCGGACGTCTCGCGTTAGAGGTGATGGGGCCTTGTGCACCACCTGCGCGAGACGCCATTTCGCTCTCCTGCCCCCGCAAAGATAGGTTCTTGTTGCGTTTCGTGTTCTATTGGTTGTCGGGCCCCAGGCAGTCAGCCGGGGCCCCGCCCCGGTTCCCGTTCCCCGTTGTTTTTTTGGCCATCTTTCCGCGCGGTCGTACTGGGGGCTTGGGTGGGCTTGGCGTAGTCCGCGCGGCGGGGGGAGGGGCGGCGCGAATTCGATGTTCTCGCATTTACATGTCCTTCCTTGAGTGGAGCCTTTCGCCCGCTCCGCGCGGCCGCGGCAGCGGGATCGCGTCGCCACTGGCCCAGGCCGCCGTCGAACCTGAAATGATTTAGCAGGTGGGGGATTTCTTCGATGGCGCGAGAACGCCAGGGCAAGTCGCGCTCGCAGCTGGCATGCTGGCGATGGCACTATCGTGGGCGAGGTGCGCGCGCCTGCCGCATTCCAGGCTCTGAAAAGAGATCGCGCCCTTTTTGGTCGCGCTGCGCGTCGCGATGCATGCGCGGGGCGCGGCGGGGGGTTTCGTTCGACCCGAGTTTGCCGAGGCACTTGGGGTGCGCGCCATTCGCCGCGGACGCCCGAGGGGGCGGTTGGCGCGCGCTGGCGGCGCGGGAAGATCGCGCGGGAGGAGGTGCGCCAGCGGGGCTCGCCTTTGACCCAGTCTCTGGCCCGCCAGTGAAATTCGGCGTTCTCGCCCGGCCACTCACTGAAGCAGGTCTTCATAGACTCGTTGGCAGACGACCCCCAGTCGGATCTGGCGACGCCTGGCAGCCTGCGTTGAGCGGGGCGCGCGCGGGCGAGCGCCTCTGCCGCTGGGCGAGGAAGCCCGGGCCATCTCTGGCATTTGGGTGGAGGGGGCGGCAACTACTGTCCGAACCAGATGCCGATTGTGCATGATGCGCGCCGGCGGCAAGCAGAGACGCGCGCGTTCCCATATGGCCGGCTCGATGTGTTGTCCGCGAACCGATCTTTAGGTTAGTCCCTTGTGCACCGGGGGCGCGCGCGATATTGGGCGAGTTCCGCGCCTGGGAAGATATCGTCGAGTGACTTGGAGAGCGGGGCGCGTCAGCGGGCGATAGCGTTCGCCGCCCGCGAGAAGGCGGGGTTTCTTCCACGGGCGTTGTGGCGGAATTGCGGCGGCAGAAACTTCCGCGCATGAGCGTCGCTCCGCCATGGGGGGCGGGTTGGGCGTGGAGAAGCGCCGCGCGAGCGGCAGAAGGGCGGGGCCCAGGTGCGTCGCAAGTTCAACGCTGGGGGGCGCTCCGAGCCTCGCACCCACGGGTGCGAGCACGTGCGTTCCATCGCGCGCGACTGGACGGGCCGCCCGCGCGACGCGGCGATCCGCTGCGCCTTGATGCTCGCCGGGGCTGTTTGTCGGGGCGGTGGTGTCCCGGGGCCGTCTGCTTCTTGTCGCCCAGGGGGGAGCGGTCGGAACGCCTGGCGCCGCGCCTCGCGGCGACGGGAACGCGGGCGCGGGATGGGGGCGCGGCCGACAGCGGCGGGCGCGCGCGCACGGGCGCACGACGCGCGCCCACTGCCGCGCCGCCCCCCGCGGCAGTTGGGGGGTCGACGTCTGGCGCGCGCGCCCAGGGGCCGCGTGCTCGCGGCGGGGTCAGGGCGATATCGCGGCGACAAGTCTGAAGTCATTTCTGGTGTTCCGACCCCTTTAATGCCGGACGAGCGCAATATTTCGCCAATCATTCATGTCGCGATCCGGGCGGAATTGCATAATTCATGTTTGCCGTTGCTGTTCTTTGAGCAGATTCCTACGCGCGCGCGAACGCCGCGATGGGTCGCGAGGCGGGCGCGCTCGACCGAAATCAGCGCCGGCGCTGGTTGCCGAGCATGGGGCGTGGGCATCTCGCCCAATGCGTGGAATTCGGCAGCCCGGAGGCATCGCCGTTCTACCTCGAGTTAGTAATTGGCGCCTGTCGATCTGAGATGCGTCGCCGTGGCCGCAGCGGCGTTCGCGCGGTTTTGCGGCGATTGGTCGACGCAGTTGCGAAAGTCTTGCGCCGGGGCGCTGGGAGAGCTTAGTCAGCGGCTGGCGCCAATGCCCCGCGCGCCCTGGCAGCGGCAGAGCCCTCTTTGTGCGCGCCGCGGCGAGGAGAATTCGCGTCGCGTTAATGTGAGTCTCGCCCTGGGCGATGGGATGGCCGGATTGGCGTCTTGCTTGCAGGTTTCGATATCGTCGGGCGCCTGGGCGAAACGGGCGCCCGGGGGCGGCGCGGCGCCTCGGCGCCCGCTCGATTGCTTGCCGAGTCTCCCGCGATGTTGCGGGCCAGGGGCAAGCGATGCCTGGTCCCTGAAGCCGGCCGTGCTTGGCGATCTCGTCTGAAGGAGGTCGAGAGGGGCCGGGCCCCCTCTTGGCGTCGCGAGCTGCGCCTGGCCGAGAGCGCGGCGCTGAGCACGGGGCAACCGCGCCGTTGTTGTCGCGCGCGATAGATTGGCGAGCGCCGGCGGATTGACGGCGCCAAAGCTGGGGGGCAGACCGAGCGACGGCGCGCCCTGAGAAGTGGAATTTGCCGTCGCCGTTCGCGCTTGTCTTGCGAGCTAAAAGTCTTGAGGCAGCGCCTGGGTGGCGCTGCGAACGCCTTGCCCGCCCCCCCCCCCCCCCCCAGACTATCGTCGGGGCGCTGCGGTTTTCATTGGGCGGGCCCGGCTGGGCCCCCGCGGGAGGGCGGCGGGCGGCCCGCGGCGGGCGGGGCGCGGGGCGGGCGCGTGGCGCGCTTCCCCGAGTCAAGGAGCTGCTGCGGGCAGTTTCGGCGTCGAGGGATTGCGCGCCCGGCCGCGCTGGCCGACCCCGCTCGCCCGCGTTGCAATGCAATCGCGGCGCGAGAGCCGTGCGGAGAGCGGCGGCGCTTGACCGCGCGCGCCTTGCTGCTTGGCCCGTCGCCCAGCGTCGTGGATTTCGCTTTGTATTTCTGGGGGCGGCGGCCAGGCGCGCGACGGCGCGGTTGCATGTCGCGCGCGTCGGCGACGGTGACATGGGGGGCCTCGGGCTGGCGAAGATTTCAGGGCGAGTTTCGCGCGACGTCTTGTTCTCGGCGCTGCGGGCCCCGAGTGCAGATGCAAGCCAGCAGCGTTTGGCAGCCGCGGGGTCGTTGTTGGGCGTCGAGCTGGGGGCGATATCCGCTTGGCCGAGGGCGCTCGTGATTCGCGAGGTCGGGGGGTGATTGGCGGGGCGCCGAGCCCGTGGCAGTCTTGGCGCTGGCGGAGACTTCGAAGATCCGAGGCAGCTTGCAGTGGTCGTCATCTGCGATGGTCACTGGCCCTGGCAGCGCTGCCGTGGCGCCGTCTCAGCAAGGGCACCATGCGGGCGCGCCTCCTTGGGCCGTATCCCGCGCGCTTCGACGTTGTTCAGACTATCTCGGGTTCTTCGAGGATCTGCCCCCGAAGAGAAACACCGGCGTCTGCCCGCGAGCGCGTTCGTTGATCGCCAGTGCGAGTGGCGCGCGAGCCGACGGCGCGACCGAGCCAACTGGCGGCCATCTTGTCGTCGATGGCTTGACGGGGGAGCGCGCGGAGAATTGCGTGTCTTCGACGATGCGCCACTTGCGGGCTGAGGCTTCTCGTTCGTGTTGGATAGAGATAGAGGCGCCAAACCGAACGCTCTGCGCGATGCGAGGGGCCCATGGCCCCGTTAGCACTGGCGCGCGAGGCGCGGAGGTGCCGCGGGAGGCACGCCCTGCGGGCATTCGGCAACGCGACCGCTCTCTATAGTCTTGCGAGCGAGGTGCGTTCGCGCCACCCAGGGTCGGAGCGTCGAGCCCGCGGTTTGCGGCGGGCGCCGCGCGGGGGAATGGCGAGGGCGCGCCGCGCCATGCGTCGCGCCAGTTTCGTCGCTGCGACGTGACCACGTGCCTTGAATGGGCGGGCTCCACAAGCAGCTGGTCTGATGGCATTTCGAGTCGCGCCGCGCGCGCGCGCGCTCGCGCGAAGAAGTGTTCCTCCCGCTGTCCGTTCGCTCGCGCGTTGCCTGGCGGCTTGGCGAGGGCGTGTTTGCCCGGGAGAACGGGGCCCGAACGGAAGATGCGAGCGCGGGCTTGGCCGCGCGGCGAGCGTCGCTGGTGGGCGCGCGGCGATGGGCGCGGTGGCGCGCGGCCGCGCGGGGGCGCTGGGCCCTGCGAAAAGTGGGCCAGAGCAGCGATGGGGCGCAGCAGCGAACGGGCCACGGCATCGTCGGGGTGGGCGCCGTTCACGCGCAGGTGCTCCGCCGGGGGGCCAACGATTGGAATGTGATTCGATGCGCAGGGCGGGGGGCGCGCGCGAACGCGATCGCGCGCCCCCGCGCGACGCGCGCGGGGCATCGCGTCGCGTTGGGAAAGCGTCGCGCGCCGCGACGAAAGCGCGGGGCGCGTCGCCACGTGCCGCGCCCGGTCGCGGCGCGGGGAAAGCGCCGTTGGTGATCATGCGGGCGCGCGCCCGCACGCATTGCATTATGTTGGCAAATCCGCAGTCGTTTTGCGTTGGTCTGCGACAAGTAGAGATGGAGGGATCGACATCTCACCCAGCGTGGTGCACCTGGTGCGCGTGCCGCACCTTGCATGCGCGGCGCGCCGTGCGGGCTTCGCGCTCTTGGTTTGCGCCAGCATTGGTTTACCGATGGTTGTCGATGGCGGCCGCTGCCTATGCTAAGATTTGGGTGCTACTTTGTAGTGGGAAGCTGGGTGCGAGTGAGCGAGACAGCTTGCGGCGTTCTCGCTGGGAGTTTGACCTATACTCCTACCCCCATTCGATGTAGCATGCGTGCCTGTTCTCGCACGCGTAATCGTGTGCATACTAAGCTCGAACCGCAGCCTTGATAACGTTGTCACTGAAGGTGTTTCCGTCGATTCTCCCTTCTGGTCCAGGGTCTCAAGCGGTTTGAGGTATTATTATGCAGGGTTGTCAGTTTCACATCCACGGGGTCTCAACTGCTGTTCGGATGTCAATGGTGCTTTTGTTCGAGCGCTGGCTTCGTTTTAGGGTCGGCATGTTTGTCCCGCCGTTCAGGAAAACGCTGTCGACAGCACGGTGGACGCTTGTGGATGTGAGTCCCTCGTCGTCGTTGCCCCCTCTGTTTTTTCCCTTCTGCGCCTTCCGTCCTGCTCCTCCTGGTGTTCCTGCTCCTGCTGCTGCTGTTCCTCCTCGTTCCCTTCCTCCCTCATCCTCCTTTTCGTCCTGCCCCTCTTCGGGTTCATCCGCCAGTTCCCCCCCCTTCCTCCTTCTCCTCATCCCCCATTGCGCATTGTTCCCAGTTTTGTCCCCGTTGCGCAAATCAGGCTGGAATCATTTTGGAGGCTTCGGGTGGTGAGCCACGCAGCGGAGGAGGATGCCGAGACTCATGGGCCTTCGGCCCCTCAGGGTCGGCGGATTTCGGGGCCGCCTGAGAATGTGACGCGCGCTAAGGAGATTATCGACCGCATCGTCGAGACAGAGCACAACGACTACCCCGAGGGGCAAAACGAGGTCATCAACCGCATGATAGAGGAAACCGAGCGCCCAAGACGTCCTCGGGAGGCGGAGCGGGCCGCGGACGCTGGCGCCGAGCGCCCGAGACGCCTTCGCGAGGCGGAGCGGGCTGCGGACGCGGGCGCCGAGCGTCCCAGACGTCCATGCGAGACGGAACCCGCCGTGGACGCGGGCGCGGACGCGGACGAGGCGGTCGTCGAGTTGGACCGGAAGGGTGCCGCCAGATATCTCATCGACAGGCGCCCTTCCCTCCCAACCTCATCCCTCCTCGCCCCAGCCCATCTCCCACACCCACCCCCCGTCCCCCGTCCCTCGCCCCCCCATCCGCTCTCACCCCCGCCCCTCCCCCATGCCCCTTCCCGTCCCGCCCTCCACCCCCTCCCCGCCTCCACCCCCTCCCCCTCGTAGACGCACTCAATATAAATGCCCTTCTCTTTCCCGAAGATGGCCGAGCGTCCCGCCCTCCCCACGCATTGGTCCACACACAGGATTTCAAAAGTGTTGTCTTCCCCATGATTTTTTCAACACCAGTCCCGGTCCTTCAAATGGTTTGCCGCTGCAGTGTGGGCCTCAATTCAGGATCGGCGATGTGTCCCCGTCGTTTAGAACGACTCGCCCTAGTGCAGTCCACTTTTCTGGATTCGACTCGTTCTCATCGCTGTCAACCCACTTCTTTCCAATCCTGCTTCCCCTGGTCATCGTGCTTCTGCTGCTCCTTCTTCTCCAGCTCCTGCTGCTGCTCTTTGTCCTCGTCATCCCCAGTCCTCCTCCTCCTCCTCCTCCTCCTCCTCCTCCTCCTCATCATGATCATCATCAACATCAACGTCATCAGCATAATCATCAGCATCATACTCATCAACATCAACATCAACATCAACGTCGTCATCATCATCATCATCATCATCATCATCATCATCATCATTATCATCATCATACTCATTTTCATAATCAGTATCATCATCCTCATCATCATCCGCCACCTCCTCCTCCTCCTCCTCCTCCTCCTCTTCCTTATTATCCTCTTCTTCCTCCTCCTCCTCCTCCTCCAGTGTCAGCTCCCTTTTTCCGATTGTGCATGACACGTTGGGGTCTTTTTGGGGGTTCTAGGTCCGCTATGCCACGTTCTGGCGGATAGAGAAATGTTAGCGCAATGGGAAGGGATGGATGGGAGGGGTAAGATGACATATGGTGCGAAGCGTCTGGCTTGATCACGTCTTCTCGTCCATCTCCGCCCCAAGTCCATCCTGGCCCCCAGCCCCCCCCTCCCTCACCCTCCCTCGCCCGCCCCCACCCTCCCCCTCCTTTTTCCCCCCTCTTCCTCCTCCTCTTCCTCCCTCCTTCCTTCTCCTCCTCCCCTCCCTCCTCCTCCTCCTCTCCTCCTCCTCCTCCTCCCCGCCCCCCCCGCCCCTCCCTCCATCTCGCCCTCGCGGGCGCGCCAGGCCAGGGTCACTTTCGATCCGATCGATCCGACTCATTATCGATTCCAGCCGGCCTGCGATCGGACTCATTACTCATTATCGATTCCAGCCGGCCGGATCCGATTCGATTATGATTGTAATGGCCTTTGGCCAGTGCCGCCGATCCGGGGGGCTCCGGATTCGGTGATCTTGGAGTCGTCGTGGACGCTGTTTGGGAGGGAGGGCGTTCTTGGAGTCGTCGGGGACGCTTTTTGGAGCTGACGTGCCTTCTGGGGGGGGTCCCTAGAGCGGTCCTGGGTGGGGGTCCGGGGAGGGTTCCGAGGGGAGGGTCCTGGGGGCGGTAGCGGCTAGATCTGAGGGGGGTCCCTGGGACCCCCCGAAACATCTTGGGGATGCGCAAATCATTAAGAAAACGCCAGATGGGGGACCGCCCCCCCCCACCTCCCCCCTTTCCCCGGGGGGGGTCCGGGGAGGGTTCCGAGGGGAAAGTCCTGGGGGGGGGGACCCCCCGAAACATTTTGGGGATGCGCAAATCATTAAGAAAAACCAGATGGAGGACACCCCTTCTCCCCCCCTTACCCGGCAGAGCCACCCCGGCGACCCCCCCCCCAAGCAGAGCTGAAGCTCTTGCTTAGACTCAGAGCTGAAGCTCTTGCTGAGGCTGTAGTTCACACGCCAGATCGGCGGATTTCCCGTCGATGGCGCTGGTCTGCATCTTGGCGCGTCCGACTCGATTCGATTCTGACTCCGTGCCGATGCGGCCCGATCCATCTTACATTCCGATTCGATCAGATGTTCCGATTCGATGCTGGCTGGTCCTGCAGGCAGGGGGACATGGCGAGGCGCATCAGCCAGGAGAGCCGCGCGAGGGTTCGCGTGGAGAACTCGCGGGGCTCCTCCGAGGGCCCGCCCTGTGTCAGAATCACGGGCACATTCGAGGCCGTGGACCGCGCGAGGGGCATGGTCCTCGACGTGCTACAGGCATCCGCGCCCGCGCTCCGCGCGGCGGCACGTCCAGACCTCACTCAGACGCTCCTTTCCTCCTCCCTCCTGTTCTCCCTCCTTCCTCCCTCCCTCCTCCGGCTCCCTCCCTCCTCCCTCCCTCCTCCTCCCTCCCTCCCTCCCCTCCTGCTAGGCTGCGCCTCCTCCTCCTTTCTGGCCATTCGCAGGGTCCCTGGATTGCAGGTCCTGCTGCGATGATCAGTCGCCCAGTAGCACCTCCAGGATTGGGTCCGCGATCACAGCGCCGACGGCCACTGCCACGACGACAAACACGACCGCCCTGACCGCCCCCGCCCCCCGCCGTCCCTCTCCCTCCTTTCCTCTCCTCGCCCCTGCCGGGCGTTCCCTGCTTCTACGCGCGCCTAGCGCGCAGTCCTCCCCTTTCTGCTCCTCTTCTCCTCCTCCTCTCCCTCGTGCGCGAAGTCGAATTCAAGCGGCTCGTTTGTCGTCGCCGAAGCTGATGGCCCTGCGGGGAGACCCTCTGTTCTGGCCTGTTCCCTGGGGTCCCTTTCGGGGGGGCCTGTCCCTCTTTCAGGGAGCCTCTGGGGCCGTGGCGACTGGGAGGGAGGGAGGGAGGAAGAGGAGAATGAGGAGGAGGAGCGACCGCATAGAGAGCCATCCCGTCGGCTACCCGCTCCGTTTCGTTTGTCGATGAGGAAGTCCAGGAGGCTTCTCGCGACGCGCAGCAGTTGTAGCATCTTGTCTACAAGTCCGCTCCGTACGATTTGGGTCGACGTTCGCGCGGGGATGCTCCGACGTAAGCACGACATGAACCCGACGTAATCCCGACGTAGATCCAACGCACGTTGGGCCTTGCCGCGAGATGCCTCCGGGATCTTTCCAAGGAGCTGCCTTCCAAAAAGCCGGGCCTTCCCGAGGCTGGAAAGGCCCGGCCCTCCTCGGGGGCAGGGCCCGGCGGAGTCGACGGCACGGGCGCGGCGGAGTGGCCCGAGTGGACGGACGCGCGGGGGGTGCGCCGTTTGTCCGCTTGCAGTGGCCACTGACCCCGAGATCTGAAGGTACGATCTGTCTCAGTCCCGGAGTTTTTCTCATCGATTTTGGCCCCCAGGGGCCGTTCCAGGGCCCAGAGGACCATTCAGAATCGATCCAGGACGACAAATTATCCTCATGTAAGCGGTCGGGACCCAGGCCCGCGGATCGAAACAAGCACCAGATCAGCGGATGTCAGGGAGTCGCAGGCCGCCGTCGTCGTCGTCGTCGTCGTCGCTCTCGTCCAGATCCGTCCTCGCCGTCGTTGTCGCCGCTTTCCCTGAGATCCGACGTTGCGAGCAAAAATGCAACATCGCGAAAAGCCACGGCCAGAGCGGCCCAATCTTCCTGCGGCGACTGTCGAGCTGGATTGATCTGTGACATTCCCGGGGGTCTGGAACGGGGAGAACACGCCAAGTGCGAAAAAGTTGCACGGCCAGGACCTGAAGGGAGGTCCGGGACAGCAGCTACAGCCCGCACCCCCCCTCACGCCGGCCCGCCCGCCGAGGCGCTGCTGGGGTCGCTGGCCCGTCGGCCTTGAGCAATTCGGCTCTTGCGCGGCCCGCTCGGACCTTACTCGCCGCTGGCGCCCTCGCCTGCGGTTGCGACGAAAACAAATCCCCACCAGCCCATCCAGAAACGATGCCCAGGCAAGCTGACGGAAGAAGGGAAGAAGAGACGCACATAGTGAACCAGAGCGGGCAACAACGGTGAATTGGGAGATCTTTTGTGGCGAAGGTTGCAAGTGTTTCTTGCTGGTGCTCGTGCTCCTGCTGGTACTGCTGCTGCTGTTGTTGCTGCTAGTGCTGCTGCTATTGCTGCTGATGGCGCTGGCTCTCGGATGATGAGCAGGCGGATAAGGAGGAGGTACGGGGTACGTTAACCAAACAGAAGACGTGTTTAACCACACAGAGTTGGCATCCGTAAAAACACGTCGCTAAAAACACGTCGCTAAAAACACGTCGCTAAAACACGTCGCTAAAACACGTCGCTAAAACACGTAGCTAAAACACGTCGCTAAAACACGTCGCTTAAATACATCGCTGTAGGGCCTGTATAATTGCGGGATTAGTGGAAATAGTAGTGATGGTAGTAGTGGTGGTAGTAGTGGAAATAGTAGTGGTGGTAGTAGTGGAAATACCAGTGGTGGTGGTAGTGGTGGTAGTAGTGGTTGTAGTAGTGGTAGTAGTAGTGGTGGTAGTAGTGGCAATAGTCGTGGTGGTAGTAGTGGAGATAGTCGTGGTGGTAGTAGTGGTGGTAGGAGTGGTGGTAGTAGTGGAAATAGTAGTGGTGGTAGTAGTGGTGGTAGTAGTGGTAGTAGGAGTGGTGGAAGTAGTGGTAGTAGGAGTGGTGGTAGGAGTGGTTGTCGTAGTGGTAGGATGAGTGGTGGTCGTAGTGGTAGTCGGAGTGGTGGTAGTAGTGGTAGTACGAGTGGTGGAAGTAGTGGTAGTAGGAGTGGTGGTAGGAGTGGTGGTCGTAGTGGTAGCAGGAGTGGTGGTCGTAGTGGTAGTAGGAGTGGTGGTCGTAGTGGTAGTAGCAGTGGTGGTAGGAGTGGTGGTCGTAGTGGTAGTAGGAGTGGTGGTCGTAGTGGTAGTAGGAGTGGTGGTAGTAGTGGTAGTAGCAGTGGTAGTAGTAGATGCAGCAGTGGTGGTGGTGGTGGTAGTAGTGGTAGGAGTCGTAGCCGTGGTGGTGCAGCAGTGGTGGTGGTGGTCGTCGTAGTGGTCGTAGTCGTGGTCGTAGTGGTGGTCGCAGTCGCGGTCGGAGTCGTGGCTGCGGCGGTGCCAAGAACACGTCGCTAAAACACGCCGCTAAAACACGCCGCTAAAGCACGTCGCTAAAACACGCCGTTCGAAACACGCCGCTCGAAACACGCCGCTCGAAACACGTCACTCGAAAGACGTCTCTGGAAACACGTCACGGGAAACGCGGCGCTGGAACGCGCGTCGCTAAAACACGTCGCTAAAACACGTCGCTAAAACACGTTGCGAAAAGCGCGAACGCGTCACGAGAAACACGTCACCAGAAACGCGTCACCAGAAAAACACATCACTGGAAGCGCGTCGCTGGAAACACGTCACTGGAAACACGTCGCCGGAAACACGTCACTGGAAACACGTCACTGGAAACACGTCACTAGAAACACGTTACTAGAAACATGTCACTAGAATTACGTCACTAGAACCACGCCACTAGAATCACGTCGCTGGGAACACGTCACTAGAAACACGTCACTAGAAACACGCCACTGGAAACACGTCACTAGAAACACGTCACTAGAAACACGTCACTGGCAACACGTCATTAAAAACACGCCATTAGAAACGCGCCATTTTGGCTCCAGGCTTAGTCAGCATGGGGCTGCTGCAGCGCATTTTAAAGCAGCGCCTTTGTCCCAAGGCGCTGCTGCCCAACATCTCGGAGTTCGCGCCTTTGAAGGACCTGCTCCTCTTTGCGGCGGAGAGGCAGTGGGAGGCGCGCCAACTGGCGGCTACCTTCCTTGTGGCGCGAGGGGTCCGAGGCCGCGAGGGCGTAGAGGTCGTCGCCGCCTTCCTGAAGGCGAAGGAGGCCGGCGAGGTGGCCTGGGAGAGACTGGCGTTCGTGCAGGAGTTCTACGAGTTCTTCGATGCGAGGTGGCGCGCCGAGGTGGCGCGGACAGGGCAGGCGAGCAGCTTGTCGCACCAAGAGGGGCGGCATTCCGCTCTCTCGGGGCGCAACTTCGTGGAGACGTTGGCTGACGACGAGAATCAGCGCAACCTTTTCGGCGACTCCGGCATCTCCTCCCGCCTGGCGCCCTACTTCGACAAAGGCGTTTTCGGCAGCATGGATGCGGCGGGCCTCCTCTTGGTATCCAGCGGCCCGCGGCCGAGCGCGCCGCCGGGCGCGGGGGCCCAGGAGGAGGAGGGGGGAGGGCGAGGAGGAGGAGGAGGAGGAGGAGGAGGAGGAGGAGGAGGAGGGAGGGAGGGAGGGAGGGAGGGAGGGAGGAGGAGGAGGGGGGAGACGGAGAGGAGGAGGGGGAGGAGGAGGAGGGAGGAGGAGGGAGGAAGGGGGAGGAGGAGGAATAAAGGGGGAGGAGGAGAGAGGTGGAGGGAGAGGGTGGCGCTTCAACGTGCCTGGGGCACGGTGGCGGATGCGTCGAGCTCGTCCGACACCCCATGGCTCTCTCGCCGGGCCACAACCGCGCGCAGATAAAGAGCGCCCGGATTCTCGGCAAACCCGCGAAGACCAGGGACGCCGCGAGGGCTGCGAAGTTCGTTTCCGCCGAGTCTTACAACGCGATGGACTTCCTGCGCGCGTACTCCAACATCATCACAGAGGTGTTCGGCGCCCTCCCCCCCCCCCATCGCTTTCAACCCTGGACTCTGGGAATTGATGTTGCAGTCTCAGCGAAAGCCGGCGGATATTCGGGAGCTGCTGAAGCTGTTCGAGCTGGACATGGCTGGCGCAAGCCGGCTGCTGCGCGACGGGCTCGGGGTGAATTGGGCCACCATCCTTGTGATGCTGTGCGAGGTCCGCCAAGAGATCGGAGGCGACGTCACTGCGAGCGCCCTCAGCGAGCTGGTGGCCCGGCTGGAGGCTCGCCCGCATCTCGCGGCCGCCGTGGAGAGCGCGGTCGCGGAGGTCGTCGCGCGCGGCGCTGTGCAGCGGCAGCGCTACATGGTGCGCGTCTGCCGCTCCTGGATGGAGACCGAGCAGCAGCAGCCGCCGCCGGAGGACGACGCGGAGGAGGGACAGGTGCAGTGCGACGAGTCTGCGGGTGGGGCGGCGCCCGCGACGGCTCCGCCGCCTTCGGAGTCGCCGTGCAACCAGGGCGAGGCGAAGCTGCTGTCGGTGGACACCGGGCCGCCGCTGCTGGGCGCGAGCGGGGTCGCGGTCGAGGCGGAGTGCGCCGACTCGTCCGCGAGCGCGGCCGCGCCCGCGACACCCCCGGCAGCGGTCGCGGGGTCTCCGCGCGACCAAGGGGAGGTGACCCCGTCGGCGCAGGGAGTGGCGACCCCGCTGTCGGTGGGGCCCGGGGCGCCCCTCGCGCTCGCAGATAGGCGCGCCCTCCCGCCAGCGGAGGCCCTGGTCGTCCCGGAGGCGGGCGGGGCCTTGGTCAAGGTGGAGTCCAAAGGAGATCCAGCCGAGTCGTCAGGAGTCAAGAGGACACGGAGGGAGCCGAACCCGAAGCACAAGTGGGCACGGAGGGATTCGATGCCCCAGGCTCCGAGGGGCGACAGCGCCCCGATCAGGGAGCGGAGCGAGGAGAGGCAGCGCCTCTCGAAGGAGAGGCCCGGCGAGTGGCGAAAATGCCCTCAGTGCATGTGGGCGCGGTACGTGCCCCGCGGCCCCCGCCAGACGCACTGCTCCAGTTATAACGGAGGTTTCACGGGGCCGTGGAAGTGCGCGGCCCAGCCCGCTGAAGCAGGGTGGGAGCGGCAGCCGCGCGTGGCCCCCGATGCCGTGGCGGGCCACAACCTGGCGGTCCAGAGGGCTTTGGCGATTGTGCAAGACAGGATGCCGCCGCCGCCGCCCAAGGACAAGGCGGCCCGGCGGCGCTTCTTGCAGGCGGTGCGGGCCGCTATCGTCGAGCCTCCCCCTTAGGCATTTGTGCGGCACTCGCCTACGCGAGGCTAAGTTTGTTTTGTTTTGCGCTTCTTCTTCCGCCCCCCCCCGCCCCCCCCTCGCTCCTCCCTCCCCCTCCTCCCTCATCCCTCATCCCTCCTCCCTCCTCCCTCCCCCTCCCTCCCCTCCCCTCCCTTCCCCTCCCCTCCCCATCCCCATCCCGTCCCCCTCCCTCCCCCCCCCTCTCCCTCCCTCCTCCCCTCCCCCCTCCCTCCCTCCCCCTCCTCCCCCCCCCTCCCCGTCCCCCCCCCCCCTCCCCTCCCCTCCCTCCCTCCCTCCTCCCCTCCCTCCCTCTTTCTCTCCTTCCCTCTCTCCCTCCCTCCTCCCTCCCTCCCCCCTCTCTCCTTTCTCCTCCCTCCTCCTGCCTCGTCTGCCGACGCGCGCAGTGCAGCGTCTGGGATCCAGCTGCTAAATGCACGGTTGGTTTGTGATCCCAGGGGCCGCCTTCGCTCCGGGCGCCCCAGCGCAGTGCCGAGCGCCGCCCGGCGCCGCCTCTGATGCCCGCAGCGGGGGCTGCTGGCGCCGTTAGCGCGCGTGTCAGTTTGAGCCTCTGAGGAAGCGGGTGCGACGGGTCGGAGTCGGGGGCCTGCTCCACCGTGCGGGGCGGAGCAGAGTCGAGGTTACAATCGCGAGCTCGGCTTTGGAATGGGCCCGTCCATTGACTCCCTCTACAGAGCCCGTCAGAGTCTGCGGACGCGACTTCGGATGGTTTTTTCCGGAAAGGGCTGGGGCCCAGGGTTCTCCTTTAGTTGGTTTACCCCCGGGGGCGACTTTCCATGCCTCGCAGTTCTCGACCCCTTTCCGGGTTCGTGGGTCGATCATGCTTTTCCAGCAGCCATGAGTCCCAGGCGCTGCTTACAAGATCAACTGGGCCTGGGGTGGAGCCTTGGACCTTGGAGGTGCAGGATATCCCCATCAAGTGCCAAGTGGCATGGGGCCCACAATGGCATCGGCAGTCGGAGCCACGTGCTTGCCAGCACCCGCCAGAATGTTTTTTTTTATTCGACCGCCAGTTCTTTCTCCGACCGCTGGACTGTCTGGTTCCCCAAACAGCTTGCTGAACGGGGTGCTGTTGTGATATAAGCTAACTCCGGCCCAGGGAAATCGGAGCAGAGACATCCTCACAAAAATTTCATGGTCCAGGCCGTCTCGCTTGAGACATCCTCACAGCTCTCGTTTCTGAGTTGGCTGGGATTGGCCGTTTCGCCTGAGACAGCCTCGAACAACTATCCCGGCAAAGGAATCTAACAGCGATGTGTAGGAGCATATCTGGAAGCATTCCCCTTAGGATTCAGATGAGAATCCAGTTGTAGAATTCTGCTGCTCTCGCAGTCATAGTCGCATTCGCGATGACAGTCGCAGCGGCAACGGCAGTCGCAGTCACAGCCTCAGCCTCAGCCTGCCTCAGCCTCAGCCTCAGCCTGCCTCAGCCTCAGCCTGCCTCAGCCTCAGCCTGCCTCAGCCTCAGCCTCAGCCTGCCTCGGCCTCAGCGTCAGTCTGCCTTCGGCCTCGGCCTCAGCCTCAGCATCAGCCTCGCCCTGCATCAGCCTCAGCCTCAGCCTCAGCCTGCCTCAGCCTCAGCCTCAGACTGCCTCTGCCTCAGCCTCAGCCTGCTTCAGCCTTAGCCTCAGTCTGCCGTCGGCCTCGGCCTCAGCCTCAGCCTGCCTCAGCCTCAGCCTGCATCAGCCTCAGCCTCAGCCTCAGCCTGCCTCAGCATAAGCCTGTCTCAGCCTCAGCCTCAGCCTCAGCCTGCCTCAGCCTCAGCCTCAGCCTGATTCAGCCTCAGCCTCAGTCTGCCTGATTCAGCCTCAGCCTCAGCCTCAGCCTGCCTGAGCCTGAGCCTGCCTCAGCATCAGCATCAGCCTCAGCCTGCCTCAGCCTCAGCCTGCCTCAGCCTCAGCCCCAGCCTCAGCCTGCCGTCGGCCTCAGCCTCAGCCTCAGCCTCAGCCTCAGCCTCAGCCTCAGCCTCAGCCTCAGCCTCAGCCTGCCTCAGCATCAGCCTGCCTCAGCCTCCTGCCTCAGCATTCAGCCTCAGCCTCAGCCTGCCTCAGCCTCAGCCTGCCTCAGCCTCAGCCTCAGCCTGCGTCAGCCTCAGCAACAGTCTGCCTTCAGCCTCGGCCTCAGCCTCAGCCTGCCTCAGCCTCAGCCTGCATCAGCCTCAGCCTCAGCCTCAGCCTGCCTCAGCATCAGCCTGCTTCAGCCTCAGCCTACCTGCCTCAGCCTCCCTCAGCCTCAGCCTCAGCCTGCTTCAGCCTCAGCCCCAGTCTGCCTTCAGCCTCGGCCTGCCTCAGCCTCAGCCTGCGTCAGCCTCAGCCTCAGCCTCAGCCTGCCTCAGCACCAGCCTGCCTCTGCCTCTGCCTCAGCCTCAGCCTCAGCCTCAGCCTTAATCTGCCTTCAGCCTCGGCCTCAGCCTCAGCCTGCCTCAGCCTCAGCCTGCAGCAGCCTCAGCCTCAGCCTCAGCCTGCCTCAGCCTCAGCCTGCCTCAGCCTCAGCCTCAGCCTGCCTCGGCCTCAGCCTCAGCCTGCTTCAGCCTCAGCCTCAGTCTGCCTTCAGCCTCGGCCTCAGCCTCGGCCTGCCTCAGCCTCAGCCTGCCTCAGCCTCAGCCTCAGCCTCGGCCTCAGCCTCAGCCTCGGCCTGCCTCAGCATCAGCCTGCCTCAGCCTCAGCACCAGCCTGCCTCTGCCCGAACGGACAGAAACACGACACGAAAGCACGCCATTCAAAACACGAAACTAAAACACACCGCAAAGCACGCAATTAAAACCACACAGCTAAAACACACCTCTAAAACACGCCATTAAAACACAGCATTTTAAACACACCGTTAAAAGCGGACCGCTCAAAAGACACCGTTACACACAGAGAAATCACAGCTAACACGCAGCGCCGAGGGCAGGGGGTGCTTCCCACGGGGGAGTCGCATCTTCCAGCTGGCTCGGGGCGCCGCGCGCCCAGTGCGACGCCGCCCCCGTCGACGTGACCCGAGCATTTCGAGGCAGACCTGCAAGCCGTACCCGTCGACGGGAGGCCGCCAGCCCGTGGCGACCCGTCGCGGCGCCGCTCTCGTCGCGCCTGTGCCGCCGCACTAGCTCGCACGCGGGGCGCCAATGCCCCCTCCTCCCTCTCCTCCTCCCCCATCCCTCTCCTCCTCCTACTCCTCCTCCTCCCCCTCCTCCTCCTCCTGCTCCTCCGCCTGGGCGGCCCTTTGCCCTGAGTGTTCCCCGCCTGCAGGGCGGATAAGCAGCGCCGCCAATTACGGCCACCCAGATCCAGACATTTGATCTCGTGCACGATGGCTGTGTGTACACTATGCGTGCGCGCAGAGTTGGCACCTTATGGATCTGAGGGTTTTGTTTTACTTTGCTTTGCTCCTGCCCCTCCCTCCTCCTCCTCCTCCTCCTCCTTCGTCCTCCTCCTCCTCCGGGGGCCTCCCTGGCGGCCGTGGCCCTGCCTGAGCTTCAGCAGCGGTCGCTCGACTCTCGAGCGTGCCCGTCGCCTGGTCCGGCTCGCGGCCCGAGGTGCCGACCGAGGGGGGGCTTCTGTTGCGCGCGGCGGAGGAGTTTTTTTCCGTAGATTTTCGTCGATGTCGCTTTTTCGTTGTTTCGGCCCTTGGGGGCCGTTTTCGGGCCCCGGGGCCTTCGAAAACGGACCCGGGGTGAAAAACGGCGTCGGACGAACTCCGGGGGGGGGTCTGGGGGCCGATTTTGAACGGAATTTGGCCAAGGGCGCCCTCGAGGGCACGACGTTGTTCGCGCTTCGCGGTCCTCCGTCCTCCTCCCCCTCCTCCTCGTCCTCCTCCTCTCCTCTCGGGGGGCGGCGCGAGGGCGCGAGGTTGTTCGCGCTTCGCGCAGCGCAGAGCTCGAAGTTATGAGCCCTTGGGCATCCGGGTCCCGGCGAGTGCACTTCGAATATCTGCTTTGCTGAAGCTGAATTGGTTTTCCTGCTCCGGAGGTCACGTCGCCAGACTCCCCGCCATCCATGGAGACCTTTGTTGGCGCACCGTTTTTGTTTGATCATGCGGGAAGGACGCATCGCGAGAAAACCTCTCCGTGTGGCAGCTGGATTTCCGAATGCACTCACTGCGAGCATAGAGAGGCCCGCAGGGCAGTCCGGGCGGCGACCTCGGGAGCCTCCGGAGGTCGCCGCCGCCGTCGTCGGCGCCATCGCCGTCGCCGCCGCCGTCGTCGTCATCGTAGGTGCCTCCGGCGGCGCCTCCCGGGGGCGCCTCGGGCGCCCTTGGCCTGCCCCTTGCCTGCCTCCGGAAGGGGCGTCAGACCTCCAGCATCTTGGAGAAGATCAAGCCGGAGGTTTTTTCGCGATTTTTCGCTTCTGGAGGCCTTCGACGGGCTCCGGGGCTGCCAAAAAACGACTTAGGACGAGAAACCGGTCCCCGGGATGTCGTCGAGAGGTCCAGGGGCCGCGTACTGACGCAAATCACGACGTCGGATGTATGGGCCCCCAGACCTCCACGAAGTTTTGGGAATTATTTTTCTAATCGTCGCCCCCTCGAGGGGAGGGGGTGGGTTACTATTGACCCGTGGGGCGCATTCGATTTTCCAATCCCCCTACCTCGGGGCAAGTAGGAAGGACTTTCGAAACTGGTTCTGAAGACCCTAAACAGCCGGGGGCCAGAAAAGAACGCGAGAGAGTGCCCGAGGAAAGAACGCGAGAGAGTGCCCGAAGAACCTCTTCTGCTTGGGGCGGGATAGAGAACCTTACAGGCAAGCTGTTTGGGGCACTTCGGTGGCGCGCCTTAGTTTTCAGTGAAAACATTTTCCCAGCGTTACTTTTTCTTTTTGGGCTTCCTTCCAGGCCCATTTCCGCAGCCATTGGGGCTCAGTCGGCAGGATGGCGGCCGACCGTTCTTCAGCCGCCCACCTGGCCATCGAGACTCGGGCTCGGCAAGTCGCCCAGGACCGCGCGTGGCTCGGTCCCTGGGACCTCCTTGTCGCTTCGCGTTGCCATGGGATGCCGGTGCGTCTCCTTTTCGACGCGCCCGTCTCGCTCCAGCATGCGGTGGACGTTGTGTGCGGCGAGGCTCTGTGTGCCAAGTTGTCCGTGCCCTCTGTTTCGGCCGCCGCGTCTGACGCCGGCGTCGTGCTCGTGGCAACGACAGCGACCTACAGCCAGCTGGACCGACTGTACGCGGATCTCACCCATTGGGTACCGGCTCGCGCGCTGGCGGATTCAGGCCAAGAGGCGGAGGCTCTAGAGGCCTCCTTGGAGGAGTCTGCTTGCGTTCGCATGCGGACGGCAATGGAGCAGGCCGCTTCCGCGGAGCTGGACGGCGCAGACATGGCCCGCCTACTGGCCCACACTTCGGCTTTTAGCCTGCTGATGCGCCTTCGGCTTTTAGCCTGCTGATGCGGTCGTTGGACACACCGCGCGCAGCATGCTGCGACAGCTCTGCCACTTCTTCCGTTTTCTTTTTTACTGCGGCCCCGCAAGCAAAAGCCATTGAGCAGATGTCCAAGTTCACTCGTGCCCCGGCCCCGGCACCACCAGAACGTTCGGGGGGAATGGGCCCCGCTTTCTCATGGCGCTGGGGATGGGGCACGGATGAACTTAGACATCTGCTCAATGGCTTCTGCGGGGGGGGGGGTGGCGCCCGCCGTCCAGCCAGTCGACTACCGCCACACTCGACGCGGGTTTTTTAGCTTCAGATGGTTTGTCTCTTGGGGTAGTTGGCCTTCGTCGGGCTGCTCCAGCCAGTCGCTGCGCTCCGACTGGGGATGGGCGGCCATCAAGCTTTGACGCTGCCCGTTTTGCACTTGTGCACTATAAAAACTAAAAAAATTCAAAATTAAAAACCAAAAAAAAAAAAAATAACAAAAGAACAAAAATAAAAAAAAAAAAAAAAAAACAAGTAAAAAAAAAAGCGTTTGAGCCTAAGATTGCGCCAAAAACTGCTCACTACAATCCCCCCCATCCCCGCCCATCCCCCATCCCCTCCGACAATCCCGCCTTCTTCCCAACAGCCATCCCTACCTCAGTCGTCGTCCTCGTCGTTGTCGTCGCCCTCCTCCCCCCCCCCCCTTCCCCCCTCTTCCTAGAATCGGAGAACGCTTCCGGGCGGCACTCCAGAGTCCAAAATTTTTCCCCTGGTCTCCTCCCCCTCATCCCTGGCGCAGCCGCGACCGCCCTCATCCTCGCAGCCAATCGCGTCGTAACCACCACGTCTTCATCGCGCGTCATCTTATCAACCAATTCGTCGCGCGCTATCATCATGTCATCATGAAGACGTCATCGCCGCGTCGTCAGCATCGCGTCATCGTCGCCACGTCATCATTGAATCATGTGTCACGTCGTCATCTTCGCGCCCATATCATTGGCGCACCGTCGTCATAATCACGCGAAGAACCAAACCTATGTGATTTTGCGCAATGAGCAAGAGTTCATCGAAATGGCTTTGAAAACCAACCGAATCCAATGAGGCTGACCCCCCGGGGTGGGGGGGGGTCAGCCTCATTGAAGTCGGCCGGGTCTCGCGGCCAGAACGATCGACTGTTGCGTTCGGCAGAGAAACCAATGAGGCTGACCCCCCGGGGGGGGGGGGATTCCCCTCGTTGGTTTCTTTCTGCCCGAAACCAAACAGACGCAATCGTTCTGGCAGTGAGATCCGGCCGACTTCAACGAGGCTGACCCCCCCCCCCCGGGGGTCAGCCTCATTTGATTCTCTTCTAGACCGGCACTCCGCCCACCAAGCCTCCCGGAAGACCCTCCCGGGACATTTCCGGCGGCCGTCGCCCAATCCGGCAACGTGCCCATTGAAGTCGGCCGGTCTTCACTGAGGGCGCCTTCCCAGGAGAGCCTCCCGGGAGCCAATTCCGGCTTGAGGTCATGGTGCCCGGGCCTCCTGGGAACCAATTCCGGCTTGAGGTCATGGTGCCCGGGCCTCCCGGGAACCAATTCCGATTTGAAGAGTGCCCCCCGGGACCTCCCGGGAACCAATTCCGCTTCGAGGCCCGGCCTCCCGGGAACCAATTCCGCTTGAGGCCCGCCCGCGCATGGCGCCACATACACTGATGCATAAGCCCACCCCCAACCATTGTCCACGTCGCTTTCTTTATGGCGCAACATAATATGCTTATCGAACAACATGTAGCTCACGGCGCCATGTCGACTGCGTCGCGCGGCTTGTGCCGCGCACATGGGCATGCACGCGCATGCACATATATGCACACCCGTCCATGCACATGTACACGCATATACACTTATATACATATATGTACCAACCATCCTGTGGTGTTGGGTCCTCGTTTTGAAGAGACGTCGACCCGCGTTCCTCCCCGCCTCCCTTACTCCTCCTCCCCTTTCCCCCCTCCTCTTCACATCATCATCACCCTCATCATCATGACCATCGGCGTCATCATCATCATCGCCATCATCGTCATCGCCGCCATAACGTCATCATCATCAACCTCATCATTGCCATCATCTCAGCATCACGGCCATCATCATCCTAGTCACTATCATCATCATCAACATAACCATCCTCATATCATCATTAAAATCATCTTTATCATCATCAACATCATCATACTCGCGGTCATCATCCCCGTCATATTCCGCATCCTCGCTGTCATAATCATCACCGCGGTAGTAGCCGTAGTAGTAGTACTACTAGTACCACTACTACTACTACTACTACTGCTACTACTACTACAACAACAACTACTACTACTACTACTACTACTACGACGACTACTACTACTACTACGACTACTACTAGTACTACTACTACTACTACTACTAGTACTAGTACTAGTACTAGTACTACTACTAGTATTACTACTACTACTACTACTACCACCACACTACTACTACTACACTACTACTAACTACTAATACGACTAACTACTACTACTACTAAACGACTGCGCTGCAACAACAACTACTACTACTACTACTACTACTACTACTACTACTACTACTACTACTACTACTACTACTACTACTACTACTACTACTACTACTACTACTACTACTACTACTACTACTACTACTACTACTACTACTACAACTACTATTACTACTACTACTACTACTACTACTACTACTACTACTACTACTACTACTACTACTACTACTACTACTACTACTACTACTACTACTACTACTACTGGGAGGGGTGGGAGGATTAAGAGCGCCCCGGATCGGCGGCACTGGCCGGAGGCCACTACAATCAACGAAATCCCGTCGAAATCGGCCCCCAGAGCCCTCCCGGGGTCCATCCGACGCAAGTTTTCACCCTGGATCGATTTGTCCCTACATCGCGCCGCCTCGTCCTACCAACTCGCCCCTCTTCCTCCCTCGCCCTGCCTCGTCCTAGTTCCTCCTACGTAGAGCTCCAAGGGGGTCACAAATAGGCTCCAAGAGGGGCGCTATGGGTCTCATCGAACCGCCGTTTTCGATGAGACCTATCGCGCTCCTCTGGGAGCCCTCTTGGGGCCGTCTTGGCTCCCTCCGGGGCTCCTCGAGGACCGGCCCGCCCTGTCCTGGCCCCGTCTAGGGGCTGATAGAGAGCCCTCAGGGGGCTTCAAGATAGCCTCAGGAGGACTCTAAGAGAAGGAGGCCCAGGTCTCATCGAACCGCTGTTCTCGATGAGACCTGGCGCGCTCCTCCTGGAGCCCTCTTGGGGCCCTCTTGCCCCACTCCTGGTGCCCCTCGAGAGCCCTCTCGCACTGACCTTCACTCGGTGCGAACAAAACTTGGTCCAGATTCCCGGGGGCCGCGTCGCGAAAAAAATGCAACCTCGGGGGTGGGGGCCCTCCTCCTCCTCCTCCTCCTCCTCCTCCTCCTCCTCCCCCCCCCTCCCTGACTGGGGCACCCAGCGCGTGCGCTCGGGGCTCGGGCGCGCCCCCCCTCAGGGGGCGGAGGCCCGCCATCGCCGTGGGGGGCGGCCCGCGGGGGGGCTCCAGGAGGGGAGACGACGACGACGACGACGACCACGACCACGACCGCGACCACGACCACGACCACGACCACGACCACGGTGACGACGACGACGACGACGACGGCTGCGGCGGCGGCGACGAAAACGACAGCGGCGACGACGTCGTGGTCTCGGAGGGGGAAGAGGAAGAAGAGGAGGAGGATGTGGAGGATGATGGGAATGAGCCTGATGACGACCAATAGGATTGGGATGTAGGACATGACTGACTTGCTGACTGACTGACTGACTGGGAGGAGAAGGAGGAGAGAGACGCAAGGAGGAGGACGGGGGACAGGAGGGGGAAAGTATACTCGCAGTAAAGTTCCCGGTGGGGTTTTCGAGACTGGAGGAGGTGAACGAGGAGAAGGACACGAGGAGGAGGAGGAGGAGGAAGGGGACAGGAGGAGGAGGAAGGGAGCAGGAAGAGGAGGAGGAGGAGGAGGAGAAGGGATAATATACTTGCAGTAAAATTTCCAGCGGGGGTTCCGAGACTGGAGGGGGCGAGAGAAGGGCACGAGGAGGAGGAGGAGGAGGAGGAAGAGGGGGACAAGCGGAGGAGGAGGGGAAAGGCACTTGCAGTAAAGTTTCCGGTTTGGTTTTCGAGACTGGAGGAGGACGAGGAAATGGACAGGAGGAAGTTGAGGAGGGGGACAGGAGGAGGAGGAGGAGGAGGAGGAGGGCGAAGGTACTTGCAATGCACAGTTCCGTGGGGGTTCGAAAGGACCGGGGCAGGAGAAGGGAAGGGACAGCTCCAAGAGGACACTATGGCCCCAGCATGCCAATACGGATCGAATAATAAGCATAATATTGCGGCCTTGCGGCTGCTTTGGCCGAGGCTTCTCCAGGAGATTAGTCCGAATCGCTGACGGCACCGCGCTGGTCGAGGCCAGTTTGGGCCCGAAACGACCCAAGTTCTAGGTCCAGATAAATGTTCTAGGCGCCACCTAGGGCGGTCTAGGTTTGGGAGGGAGGGTGGAGGGAGGGAGGGAGGGAGGAGGAGGAGGAGGAGGAGGGAGGAGGAGGAGAGGGTTTGCGGAGGAGGAAGTAGAAAAGGTAGGAGGAGCAGGAGGAGGAGAAGGAGGAGGAGGAGGAGGAAGAAGAAGAAGAAGGATAATAATAATATTAATATAATAATGATGATGATGATAATACTAAGAATAATAATAAGACTAATAATATGAATAATAATAATAGTAGTAATAATAGTAATAATCATAGTAATAAGACTAATACTAATAATAATAATAGTAATAATAATAGTAATACTTTTAATAATAATATTAATAATAATAATAACAATAACAATAATAATACTAACCATAATAATAATAGTAATAATAGCATAAAAAGAAGAAGAATAATAAGAAGAAGAAGAAGACGACGAATATATAATACGAATAATAATAATAAGAAGAAGAAGAGGAGGAGGAGGAGGAGGGGCTCAAGAGACGGGGGGTCCATGCAAACGGAGGGCGGTCAGAGCGCCGGATCTGGCAGGATCCTGCAGGGCCAGGGGCGCATTGGCCCGGGCCTGGGCGCAGGGTCCTGCAAGGCCTGACTGACCCGGTTCTGCACTGACCAGGGGCAGGAAGTCCCCGAGTTGTTTGTATCTCTTGGCGATACCGGGCGTGACCAGCCAGGAGGGGGCCTGTCACGTCACGATTCGCACCTGCGCCGTCTGGAGATGGTCAGACTTGGGAATTCCCAGGCAGCCCTGGCGCGGAACATGATGGGGGGGGTGCGCGGCCAGTCACGGAGCGTGTCTCGATTCGTTTCAAGCTTGGCTCCTGGAAGCAGCGGAGCCAGAAATCATGGTAATAATACAGTCCAAGAGCCCAGAACGAATATTTCCTAGATCTCCTCTCGTTGTCCACGGGATCTAGTAGGGAGGGACGCCCGATACTCCGGAACGCCTGCAACGCATCCTGAGCCAGCCGCATCACGACATCACGTGGCCGTTCCTGGCGCGTTCGTGAGGCACGCAACTCGGGCGCTCCCTCGGTCGCCTGGCGTGGTAAGGCTTCGGGCTGCGCGCCTACAAGGCCCCAGGTAGTTCCAGCTGGCCTCAACTTGGCATCGCTCGGACGTGTGCGTTTTTTCCTCGGCGAGGACCATCGAGGAGCATCCTCGATCATTTGGCGAACAAGCCACGCACGAGACCGAAAAAAGCACAGGGCATGGACGTCCGAGCGATGGCCAGTCAACAGGCACCCGGATTCGAGCAGGTGCAGCTGGCCTCAACGGGCCCCCCCGAGCAGTCCAGGGAGGTCTCATTGCCCCTAACCCTGGGGTGCGGAGCGCCCCAGGTGTGCCCCAGGTGCGCCGCTTGAGGCGGTGGCGATGCGGCGCGATCCTTCGACCCCATCGACCTGGACCCCATCTGGAAGGTCTCCAGTTAAGCTCGGGCCACCCGGTGGCCCGAGCTTAACTTTAGGTCGGGCCTGTCCCTCTACTGGCGGAGTATACGACGCAGTCTGGGGGCGATACTTCGATTCTGTTCGACTATGTTTGATGCGTGTCGGCTTTTTTGTTCCGTTTTTCTTCCAAAGTCCGCCTGTGGGGGTACATATCCGACCTGACCTCAAGTGGAGGCCGCCGCCAGAGTATGTCCACATCCACCGCTTCGGAGTCATGCCCTGGGAGTTCGAGGAACGGTGGATATGGATATCTGCCCACCCGCGTTGACGCGCAGATATCCATATCCGCCGCTCCCCGAGTCCTCGGAACACGACCCAGCAGCAGTGGATATGGTCATACTCTGGCGGCGCATGGAGGCCGCCCAGTGGAGGGCCAGTTGAGACAGCTCGGCTGCGCGCCCGGGGGGGCCCCAGGCAGAGGGGGCGGGCCGTCGCAGGGGGCCATAGGAGGCCTCCTGCCGCCTGCCGAGGCCCCGCCTGCCCGCCCCTGAGCAGGCCTGCCCCCCTTCCGAGGCTCCTCCTCCTCCTCCTCCTCCTCCTCCTCGACGCCACCGACTCCTCCTCCTCCTCCTCCTCCTCCTCCACCTTCTCCTCCTCCTCCTCCTCCTCCTCCTCCTCCTCCTCCTCCGCCTCCTCCTCCTCCGCCTCCTCCTCCTCCGCCTCCTTCCCGCGCCTCTCTCTGGAGCCTGGCTCGGAGGGGCGCCCCCGTCGTTGCGTGTAGCACGTGTGCGAACTCCTGGTGCTCGGGACGGATCCGAGTGGTGGGAGAGTCACGCGTTCTGCGCGGATCCTGTCTCACCGCTGCACCCGTGTATGATACCAGCTCAGGGCAGCCGTGGGATCCGAGGACGGCTTGCCCAGGGCACGGGGCTGGGCGCCCTCTAGAATCTGAGCGAGGCGTCCATCCGCACACGCCTCTCCACGAGCACGAGCCTTCCCAAATCTTCCACCTCCCTGGCGGCAGCGTGCATGGCATCAACCACCTCGCAGAAAGGTGCGTTCAGGGCACGAGGTCGTTCAAGCGCTTGCACGCCTCCCTGCGCAGATGGAGCCTCGAGTTCTTTGCGGTCAGCGCCTTTGCCGTAGCCTTCACCTGAGCCGCCGCAATGGCGCGGGGGCGCGGGCGACGCCGCGACCGCTGTCTAGGGGTCCCGACCGTCGCCGGCGTCTTCTGGCGAAGTCTGGGGCGCGGCCGCCCCTGCTGCGCAGGAGGCATGGTCGCAGCGGTGTGAGGGGTGTGCCAACACGGGTGCGGTGGGCGCACGCGAACGCAGCCATTGGGGCCGTCGGTGGAGCTCTTTGTGGGGCCACGAAACGTGTGAGGAGTGTGCCAACGTGGGTGCGGTGGGCGCGTGCGAGCGCAACCACTGCGGCCGTCGGTGGAGATCCCTATGGGGCCACGAAACGGAGGGAGGGTCAGCATGGTGGCTTGGTGCGGGGGGCAACGGCAAGGACGGGAGAAGGGAGGAGGGGGAGGAGGAGGCGGGAGGGACGCGGGGCGCTGATGTTCAAAACGAGGACCCAATAGCACAGCATGGTCGGGAAAACGACTCAGGGTGAATAACTGGTCCTGGGGGAAGGCCCCCGGGTCCAGGACTCGTTTCCCTCAGGACCCGTTCCCCCCACGCTGAGAAGCGCGCTGACGTCGGATCACAATCGCAATGAGGGCAGGCACTCCACCGAGTCCAAGTCCGCAGAGCCCAAAGACCTTCGCAGCTCGTTCGGCGCCCGAAGGCACCGACCCTTTGGCCGAGCCATCGGTCGGACCGCCAGCCGACCAGCCACCACAGAAGCTGCGCCCCAGAAGAGGACCCTGTGGGGCCGGGGGTCACGTGGAGCGCGGACCGTCGAGGGGCTGGAAAGTTGCCACCCCTTCCTCGGCGGGAGGCCAGCGGAAGTGAAACGCCGGCGAATCCGCCAGCCGAGGTCAAATTCGGCACCCAAGGCTATGCTCTATGTTGATTGGATGCAGGATTTTTGGAACGGTCTGGAGTGATGGCCTGTTGCCGAGACTCTGGTTGAAATGGCTGAAATTATCATCAAACTGGCACGTTGCGAAAGGCATCTCTGGGTAGCGCACCGATGTTGCCTCCGCTGGAGGTTAGAATCATGATCTTAGATTTGAAGCGGGGTGCCAGCCGGCTGCCCTGCGGTTGATTGGCAGTTTTTGCATGCAGATGTTGTGACGTGAAGATTTGCAGTGCAATTGTGACGACGACGCGGCGGAAAAGACCACCATGATGTTGCTGATGATGGGGTTTGACGATGATGACGACGATCCGTCCGCTCACCCTCGTGCTGTTGTTGCACTTCCTACTCCGTCTCCACACATGCAGTTACAGACTACGGATGCTACTCTTATCTCTCCCCCAACTCCGCCTGAAAGATATCCACCCGTTTCCGCAATCTCTGTTGCACAGGATTTCAGAACGTGGTTTTCCATTTACGGCTATTCACATTCCGGTCTGTGCTTCAAAATGGTGTTCCCGCTGCAGCTTTGGCCTCATTCTATCGGCGGCAGCCAAACATTTCAGCATTAGTATTACTACTACTATAATCCTACGACTACATTTTCTATCACTACTACTACTACTACTACTACTACTACTACTACTACTACTACTACTACTACTACGACCACTATTACTACTACGACTACTACTTCCGCTACTACTACTACTACGACTACTACTTTTATTACTATTACTACTACTACTACTACTATTACCACTACTACTACTACTACTACTACTACTACTACTACTACTACTACTAAACTACGACTACGACTACTCCTACTACTACTACTACTACTATTACTACTACTACCACTACTACCACTACTACTACTACTACTAACTTTTCTAACTGACTACTACTTTACTACAATACTACAGCTACAGGTTTACTACAGTTTACTACTACTACCACTACTACCACTACTACTACTACTACTACTACTTACTTACTACTACGACCTCCCTTCCTTCCTTACGACTACTACTACATACTACTACTACTACTACTACTACTACTACGCCTACTACTACAACTACTACTACTACTACGACTACTACTACTACTACTACAGCTACTACTACTACTACTACGACTACTACTACTACGACTACTACTACTACTTCTACTACTACTACTACTACTACTACTACTACTCATACGAATACTACTACTACTAGTAGTTTTAGTACTACTACTAGTACTAGTTCCAGTACCAGTACATGTACTAGTACTGGTACTGTTACTAGTAGTAGTAGTAGTAGTAGTACTACTACTACTACTACTACTACTACTACTTTTATTGCTACTACTAAAGCTGGTACTGCTACTTGTACGGCGGCTACTACTACTACTTCTGCTACTTTTACTTCTGCAATTAATACCTACTGCTGCCTACTACCTCCTACTACTTCCGCTACTACTACTACTGCGATCGTTACTACTACTACTACTACTATTACTACTACTACTACTACTACTACTGTTACGACTTCCACTACGACTACTACTGCGACTATTGCAGCTACGACTACCACAATTTGAATTATTATTACGACTACTACTACGACGGCGACGCCTACTTCTATTACTACTACTACTCTTACTACTACTACTATTACTACTACTACTATTACTACTACTACTACTACTACTCTACTACTACGAGTGCGATTCGGATTGCTACAACGACGCCGACGACGAGGGCCACGACGATTACTACTATTTTTACTACTGCTGCTTTTCTGATCACCATCACTAGTGCTACTGCGACTACTACCAGGACTACAACAACAATTGCTACTTCTACTACTGTAACTACCACTACTACCACTGCTACGATTACCATTACGACTGCGATTACTATTACTACTACTACGACTAAAGCAACTACGGCTATTACGACGACGACTCGTATTACTACGACTGCCCATTCGACTACTACTACTTTTTGTATTAGCACTACTATCACGACTACTACTACTACTGCTACTACTACTACTACTACGACCATTACTGGTTCTATGACTACTACAACGACGACGACGACTACGACAACTACTACTTTACTACCACCACCACCCTATATGATTGCTATTACTACCACTACTACACTTACTACTACCAGTATTACCGCTACTAGTATTACTACAACTGCTGCTACTATCACTACTAATACTGTTACTACGACTACTACTTCTGTGTGTACACCTAGGACTACTACGACTACGACTTTTATTAGTATTGCTACTACTACTACTACTACTACCACCACTACTACTTCTACTTCCACGATTTATATAACTACTACCACCACTGCTACTACTACTACGACTACTACTACTACGACTACTACTACTAGTATTTCGACGACTGCTACGACTATCATACTTTTAACTACTATTACCATTACTGTGACTACTCCTACTTCTACTACTACTACCACT
>CAUYUJ010019727.1:568128-603128 GCA_963575745.1 Prorocentrum cordatum
GTACTGCGTTTCGTGGCTCATAGGGAGCTCCACCGAGAGCCCCTGTGGCACCGCCCGCATGCCACAGGGAATTCACCGAGAGGCCCCAGTGGGACCGCCCGCTTGCGTCTCCACCGCCCATTACCGCACGCCCCATCACGCGATGCGTGGCCCACAAGAAGCGGCACCCACAACGCGTTATTCACAAATACATATGGTTGGGTCTTTCGCCCGGGTATTTTTGTTGGCGCAGACTTATGGCGGCAGCTTCGAGCATTATTGGGTGAGTGAAAATTCGCCTGGCGAAAAGCCACCTATATGCAGTTGCGACAACCGCGAATGAGATGAGACGAAGGAGGAGGGCACGCAAACCTCGAATAGCGCATGTGGTATACCCTCTGCTCTCATAGGCAGCGCGCAGTAGGAAGGACGAGGCGCGGAGCAGTGCGAGCAGGGGAGGGCGAATGGATGGGACGTGTGCGAATTTGCGGTGGAGTTCCCTACGGGGCCACGAAACACTGTACTGAGTGTGCCGGTGGAGCTCCCTATGGGATCACGAAGCGTTGTGCTGGGTGTGGCAGACGCGTGCGGGCACCCCCACTGGGGCCTTCGATGGGGATCCCTATGGTGCCAGGAAGCGCTATACTGGGCGTGGCGGGCGCATGCGGGTACTCCCACTGGGGCTGTCGGTGGAGCTCCTTATGGGGCCACGAAAGGCTGTACTGGGTGTGGCGGGCGCATTCGGGCACCCCCACCAGGGCCTTCGGTGGAGCTCCCTATGGGGCCACGAAACGCTGTACTGGGTGTGGCGGACGCAAGCGGGCACCCCCACTGGGGCCTTCGGTGGAGCTCCCCATGGGGCCACGAAACACTGTACTGGGTGTGGCGGACGCATTCGGGCACCCCCACTGGGGCCTTCGGTGGAGCTCCCCATGGGGCCACCAAACGCTGTACTGGGTGTGGCGGACGCATGCGGGCACCCCCACTGGGGCCTACGGTAGAGCTCCCTACGGGGCCACGAGGCGCTGTACTGGGTGTGGCGGACGCATGCGGGCACCCCCACTGGGGCATTCGGTGGAGCTCCCCATGGGGCCACCAAACGCTGTACTGGGTGTGGCGGACGCATGCGGGCACCCCCACTGGGGCCTTCGGTAGAGCTCCCTACGGGGCCACGAGGCGCTGTACTGGGTGTGGCGGACGCATGCGGGCACCCCCACTGGGGCATTCGGTGGAGCTCCCTATGGGGCCACGAAACGTGGCGAGGGGTGTGCCAAAGTGGGAGGAGGGGACGGGAGGAGGGGGGAGGGAGGGGAGGAGGTGGCAGCGGGAGGAGTGAACTCGGGTACCGTCTCTTCAAAACGAGTACCCAACACCACAGGACGGTTGGGAAAAAAGACGTGTCGAATGCCGTCTTAGGTCGATAGCAATCTAATTAAGTTTGGCGGGCGCAGCCGAAACAGTTATGCGAATGTAATTGAAACAAGCGGAGGGCCCTGAAGGGCAATAGTGTTCGCCTGCCAGGTCGCACCTCCTGCCTCATCCTCCCTCTGGTCCTCCTGCTCATCTTCCTGCCCATCCGCCACCTCCTCCTCCCCCAATGTGAGCAGGTCCCCTGTCTACGCTTGCGCATCACAAGTTTGGGCCCTTGCTGGAATTCCCAGTCCGCCATGACACGCGCCTGGGAAGCAAGAGGTTTTCAGCGCCATGGGAATGGACGGGTGCGCTGGGTGGGATGTCCGCTATGGCGCGAGCGCGCCCAGCCTGCCCTCCCCCTCTCTGCCGTCTCCCCCTCTTCCCCTCCTCCCCCTGCCCCCCTATCCCTCCCCCCTCTTCCTTCCTCCGCCCCTGCAACCCCTCCTCCTGGCCGACTCGGCAAAGACCGTCCATGTGACAGCGCCGATGCGAGATTCGGCGCCAGGTTCTCAACTGCAAGTCCCCGAAAGAGCGCCCAGATGCCTCCTCGGGAGGCTCATATGGGTGGCCTTGGGCTCGGCTCTGGGGCCGATGTGGCGAGGACGTCCCATGCGGAAGCGTCGATCTGCGAATGGGCGCCAGACTCCCCGGGAGTCTTTGGAAGTCCCCCCTTTCCGTGCATGTAGCAGTTCTGGATCGCCAGGGTTCTGTCCTTTTTAAGCCCACCTTGGTCACCTTCCGTATACTCTTTCGGATTCTGAGCTCCGGCCTCTCTGCCTCGAGATGAGCGTGAGCCTCAGCGTCAAGAACACTTTCGTGCACGCCAGCCTCGACGGTGCAGCCTCCGCGGGCCTGCGCCGCTCCAGCTCGTGCCCTGCTCTCGCCGCCGCCGGCGCGAGCCCCCCGGAGCAGGCGCGCGGCGCGGGCGCCGGCGCCAGCCTGCCGCTCTCGGGCCCCAGCTCCCAGCGGGCCTTGAGCCAGCTCGGCACGTGGGCCGACGTCGACGCGGTCCTCGACGAGGGAGAGCCTCCGCCCGGTCCGCCTCTGGTGGAGCTCGGCGGCCTGCGCTTCCCCGGCGGGGCCCGCGAGGTCTTCCGGGTGGGCGAGATGCTCTCTTCCTGGCCGCGCGGGAGGCCCCCCCGCTGCCCGCGAAGAGTGCGCGCACGCCCCTGAGCAGCAAGGCCTCGGCGTTCAGCCCCACCGCCGGCGGCCCTGCCCAGCACATGCCGCTCCGCCCGGCCTGCCCGCTCAGCCCGAGGAGCAGAACATGGCATTAGCATGATGATTCTCGGAGCTCCGCGCGGATTTCTCGGATCGACGCCTGGGACCCTCCTGGCGCCGCCTCTTGCGTCACCCCTGGCGCGCTCCTCGCGCCAGGGAGGGGGAGCTCCCGCGCCGATCCCAGAAAAATTCCGCTGTGCCCCTCCGAGAAGTCATGGCTATGCTATTCTTCTGTTCCTCCATATCAGCAGCAGGGCTTCGGCGTTTCTGCCGCGCTCCTCGCAGGCGAAGCCCGCGCCCGCCCAGGCCGTGGAATCCTGGGACGGGTGGGCGCTCGCCGCCCCGAGCCAGGCACTCGCCCCTGCGGTAACCACAGCGATGCTGCGCAACCTCCCGTGTGGCCTCACACGCGACGACCTGCTCCAGATTCTGGACCGCGAGGGGTTCGCGGGGCTATCTGACGGGCTGCGCCTCCTGCCGCTGGCCACGCTGGGACTTGCCGCGCCCGGGGGGCGGCTCCTTCTCCACGCTTGGGGCCTGCCGTGGTGTGTCCTTGGCAGGGCCATCGTGGGCGCTCCTGGCCACGTCTCGGGGCCTCTCTCTGGGGGCACTGCGGGGCCGACTTGGGCCATCCCCGGGACTCCGGGGACAGCCTCGAAGCGGCCTTGGGCCATCCTGCAGAAGCAAAAGATGGGACGGGTAGCGCCGTTTGAAAACACAGACACACACACACACACGCACACTCATATGCTTTTGTTATTCAATGTGCCCTGCTCCCTCGGAGGCGTTTCTGGGCCTTCCTTGGCAACGCTAGGGGCGTAGTTACTTGGACCATCTTCGGCCGTCTTGGAGGCTGCTGAGGCCGCCCTTACTGGTGCCTCTTGGGGCCATGTTCGAGGCATCTTGGACTTTCTCCACCGTCTGGTGGCACTGAGGCTTACGCCATCCCACCGTCCCGCAGAGGAGGAGATGTGCGGATTCCGAGTCCGTGTGTGTGTGTGTGTTTTTTTGTTGCCGCTCCTCGTCGCGCTGTCTGCGTGAAGTTGCCTCTGATTCGGCCTCCTCGTCGTCCGCGCCTGTTGCGGGGCTTCTTAGGGGCCTCTTCGAGGCCTGGGCGTGGTGCCTTTTTATAGCCCTTGTGGGCTGTGGGGACCGGCTCCGGGCCATTTGTGGGCCTCTTGGGCCGTCTGCGGCCGGTCTGGGGGACCTCTCGGGCCGCTTTGAATGAGCAGGCTTCGGAGAGAAAAATACAGAGCGCGAAACTAAGTGGAAAACGTATTGATTGTGTTGCGTCTCGAAGCCCTCTTTCGGGCCCTATTGAGGCCCTCTTGGGGCGACTTGGGGACTTTCCGGCGTGTCGGAAGTTGTAGAAGGCGTTGGGGGCATTTGGGCGGCCACGCAGGGTGGACTACTCTAAAGTGAGCTGGGCGATGCAGGTGAGTGGGAACGAGCGTGCGCCCGCGGCCGCTTGGCTCAAAGCGGCAGGCCGCCCAGATCGATTACACCTCAGTGCGAGGTGTACTATATGCCATCGATACCCAAACTGCTTGAGATGGCTCGCCTCATACTACTGGGACTACCGCTACTACGGTACAACAGAGCTGGAGCTGGGCTTCGCCTAAGGCGAAGCTGCTGGTCGGGCCTGCCAACCCCTTGCAAATTTGGTAGCGGAGCTGGCCTATGGTGGTCAGCTCTTGCTCTACTCCTCACCATCCACGGCACTATTTGATGAACTACTGACGTGGTGGAACATCAGGGTGCATTGGGCTTGCGCGGAGGAATGTATATAACTACGCAACATAGCAAGGACACTTGCAGTGATACCTCTGCCTACGCAGAGGCCTCTTACTCGCGTCCTACACCCCTGCGCTACTACACCCCTGAAGTCCACCCACCTACTCCACTTGGAAACTTCTTCGAAGACATAATGCATGGAAACATGCGATACGACATTGTGCCGCCTCCCCCCCACGCAGGCTTACGACCACACACAGCAGACCCCAACCAACCGCATGCGATTACGACCTACGAGGCCATTGGTTTGGTATAGCTATCTTTGGGCTCACATGGGTTGCTATTGGGTGCGCGGTGGGACACATGCGTGGTGGAGACGACACAAGAACGACTGGCCCCCAGTGGGACCCGTCCGGTCAAGTACCTTTCCGCGAATTCGCTCGCGAGGTGCATGCCTGGATCAACGTGACCACAGGCACCGTGACGCCCTCCCAACAAGCTGCAGCCATGCAGCGAGGCTTGGGAGACCTCGCACGGACCATAGCCATGAGAGTTTCCCCAGCAGTTATCCATTTCGGCGTAAGCAGAGGTGGCCGCCATACCGACCTCGTCGCCTACAGCGTGCTCCTCTTAAGTATGAAGTTCGAGAACCTAGAAGAGCAACGCCATGTCAATTCTGGTGCAGCTCTCATTGACTTTCGAGTCCATGCGGGAGAACGGATCGACCAGTCTTTGGCGCGCTTCGGGATAGCCCGCTGTGAAGCTGAAACGGCAGGCGTCAGCATCCCCAACTTCCAAATTCGAACAGTTATTTCATTCAGAGCCCTTGGAGTGGGGACGTCGCGTGCACAACAAATCCTACATCCACTAAACCACCACATGCCGAGGGACCAGCAACAGTTTGACTCTCCACTGGAACGCATGAGGTCATATGCCCACATTGCTGAAAGAACCCCTGGCAATATTGGTGGTGTCTTCAGCCGCGGTCGCCGCGCCGAGAGCTTCCACGCTGAGGCCAACGCAGGGCAACCTTCTAATAACGTCTGGAACGACTATCCGCAACCAACGGAGACCACCACGTGATTGACTCAGAATGGCTCGGCCTCGGGGTCGCAAGACTCCTGGGCCCGGTTTCGGGGGCCGCCCGATGCGGCAGCCCCCGCGCAAGCCACTGCCCTAATGGGCTCAGCGGGGCAACCTGCTGAGTCCGACTTCAACTCCGGCACCGACGCCGACGCGTTTGTGGACGAGGCTACCGCCCTGGATTACTCCGATATGCCCGCGTACCTGACGGGGGAACAACAGGCGCAATGGTTATTCTTAGGATACCAGAAACATAAACGCAGGTGGAGGCGACTTATGAAGAAGCCAGTTTGCAATGCACGGCGTACTATTCGACGGGCACTCAGGGGAAAGGGCAAGGGTCGAGGCAAGGGTGAAGGTAAACGGCGGCGACTTCATGGCAGAGGCATGTTGGCATTTTCAGCCTTCCTTTCTGGTCCGCAATGCGAAGAGATGTTCCTAGGTGTAGGCAGGAACCGCAGGCGCACATCAGGAAAAGGTAAGGGACGTCGGGGAAACCCAAGGGATGCCAACGGTAAAACTATGGAGTGCGACCCCTGCAATGGCGCGCAGCACTTTCGCCGCGGATGCCCTCAGGGCGATGGGAGAGGCAGAGGTCCGCCAATACATTTGGCTCAAACCGACCCGGACATACAGTATGTTGACTGTTTTTTTTTGGCAGACCCTGCCGACAACCCAGTTGCAGTTGTGACATTCATGGCTGCCAGGTATTTGAGTGCCAGCATGTCCCTCGAGATTTATGCCGACGAGCTGCTCGAGGAGATATTTACTGGCCGCCATCAGATCGACCTGGCAGACCTGCTGGGCGCGCCCATCGCGGGGCAACCTGCCGACGTTGAATCTTTCGAGACTTCCCACGCGCCCGCCGCAGGAGACGGCAAAATGGCGGTGACACCCGCGGATTCAGAAGTCATCATTCCTGCAGAAGTCATAACACCTGCAAGAGAGGAGGAAAACCAGTTGATGCTTTATCCCCGGGTTATTGGGAATCCGACGAACATGGACTTGAGTGATGATGACCCTTTGCGGGGACACCCGCGAGATGCTGGCGATCTGCCTAAGCGCATTCAGTGCGAGCTCGGCCACGACGAAGGACTTCAATATACATTCGCGGCTTCGGACCGCTCCTTGAGCCGCCAGGGGCGACCGGCAAGCCGCCAAGCCTGCAGGCGTAAGTATCGCGCCGACGACGATGACGAAGAATGGGAAGATGACGCACGTCTGGCGCGTCGCGGTCGGGCCCGCAGCGGCCCACCCGAACGCGCGCGCTTCAGCGGCGCTCGATTTGGCGGCCTTCAGCGCCCTCATCCCCCTGATGAGAGGGCCCCATGGACCCCTCCAAGGAAAGGCCAAAGATCTGGCGCCCCACCGAGGAGGGAGCGCTTGCGGGGGCACCCGCGTCAAGGGGAAGAACCTCGCGAATAATATCCAGAAGACGAAATACAGCGCCAGGTTGACCGCTCGGATGCTGGATTGGCTCGACCGTGCAATGACCCAGATACGATGCGACCCTGGTTGAACAAGGGTTGGGCTGAGCATCGGATTCGTCGCTGGCATTCTCTTCGCAATGTTGAACGAAATGATGAAGACAAAGTCATTTGCTCAAAAAGAAAGGGGGCTGTCAAAACGCAGGGGGCCCGCATGAAGCGTGGCGTGAAGAGGGCCACTATCGAGGAACGGAAACTGCACGGAGGTGTCGTTTGCACTTGCTTCCAGCATGCCGACCGCAGGCTCGGCTGCCCCGTGGGGCGCCCATCAAAGTGCCCCAACTTCCGCAAGACACCGCTGGTCTGGTCTCACGGTAATGGTCGGGGCCACTGCACCGATCGAGCACAAGACCACGCGACGAGCAGTTGACGGAAGACGACTACGAACAAGCTACAGTCCAAGAAATATTTCAATATATGAAGATATGGAACAACCTTTCACTTGTTCATAATTTAAAAAATAGTCAACCGCGATGGAATGCGTGGAAACCTGCTTCGCCCAAGACAGACGAAGACGACCAGCAAGAAGATGATGGAGCTGAAGACGTGGCCGAAGCGGTAGACCCCGCGGCAGCGGCTCCTGCCGGGCACGGCTCGGGCGATTCCGATGCCCTCTCCACTGTCGCGGAAGTCACTTACGATGCGGACGCCGCATCATCGCGGCAGACATGGATCCATCCCCAGGAAGAAAAGTCGCCTACCGCGCTGGACCTGCAGGCTGGGTAAAGATTACTGGTGACGAAAGGCTTAGCGCTACTAAATATGACCGTTGCATCAGGGGCAAGGCAAGTATTCGGGAATATGGCGCTCAGAAAGCCTGATCGGGTGGACCTCAACCCTGACAGAGATCCCATGCGCTATGAGCCACGGGCACCTGCAGGGGCAACGCCAAAGGCGCCTCCCTCTAAAGCAAAGACCAAATCAAAGAAAGACAAGTCTATCATTGCCTGAATCTTCGAGTTCTTCGAGCAATCCCAAGTCAATCGGTCCTGATCAGCTGAGGCCACCACCTGAACAGAAGAAGAGGAAACGCCGAGATGACCCCAACCCTGGCGATAGCAAGCAACAGCGACCTGCGGGGCAACCTGCTGATCGACGTCGATCCAGAGGACCAGCAGTGGCTGCCGCAGCAGCTGCACTTCAGGGCGCCAGCACTCCTACCCCAAAAGACCCTGTGCCACGTCGCGGCCCGACATCTGGCCGGACACACGGGACTGGCTGGACGCCAACACCGGAGGGATCATCGAGGGGCGCTTTTTCATCGAGGCGCGGCGCCGGGAAGAGATTGCTGGAAACTGCATCAAAGGCATCAGGGGCAGCCCCCAAAGACAAAAAGTGCGAGTATTACAGCATCAGTGAAAGGAAAAGTCATGACTTCGACATCAGTACCTCTCGGAGCACCCGTCGGGCTCCAAGAGGATCCGCAGGCGCCGCCTCATCATCAGCAGGTGCCCGCGCACCTGCAGCATCGGCAGCAGCCAAATCTGCAGGACGGACGGATGAGCCAGATCAGAGCTCCGCCGGGCAACCTGCTCTTACTCTCGAAGTGCCGGTTGATTGCAGGCAGTATTGGGAATGCCTACGCACCGCCAGGCGCATGAAGATCTACCCGGCATTTTGCCCCCATATCGATGACGGGTCTGATCGATACATCGCGGTGACGTGCGACATCAAGGGTGCAGCCGTCATTGCCGATAATGACGCTCACGCGCGTCAGGTTGCACGCAATCTCCTGCGTGGACGCTCGGCTCTCACCGATCTGTCCGAGAAGAGCTACTTGACGGAGACCCTCGAAAAAAATTGGGTTGTTGGACCAGACTTGGTCTATGAGGAGCAGCGCTGCTGCTCGGGGTGGCTTCCTACCGCTACTCGCCACAAACCATTTCACAACAACTATCTCTCTGATAGATTTCTGAGAACAGCACCGTCTTTAAATCGACGAATTCGATGGATGGGTGGAGCTCTCGGAGCTGCTCGACAAGTGGCCACCTGAGGGATGTGATCATTACCACTCCAGACACCTGGAGACTGTCAGGCGCTGTCTCAGCGACCGCCATTGGGCATGGCAAGATCTAATTGTGCTGAACTTGATCGGCATGGTTGACCATGCTGCTTTGCCGAAAAACAGGCTCCATATCAAGAAGTGCAAGTTCGCTACAGACACTCACGATACGTACTTTATACGCCCAAGTAGTGGTCGCAGCAGTCCTGGGATAAAGTGCCCTGAGTCATTGTATATGAGGATAGCGGATTTGACCATTCCAGGTGCGCCTTGCTATTTCACTCTTGGTATCCAATGGGAGAATATCCCGAATATACTTCGCATGGGACTCTCATGCCGCACCGACGACACCATCAAGAGAAAGGGCAGACAGTTTGTTCATGCTTGTCCATATCTGCCTGGTGACAACAGAATCCAGTCCGGCCTGCGCGTCGACTCCGACGTACTAATCATGGTTAGTTTGAAAAATTTGCTCCGTGTTAGTATGCCTATTTGGCGTTCAGCGAATGATATTATTATGTCGGCAGGCAGGAACGGCAGAATTCCTCCGACTCACATCGTCCAGCTCATAGGCATTCTGCCCAACGATAAATGTATGTATAACCGCGTGGGACATGTATGGATCAATCCCTTGTACCTGTGGGACAACGCGCAGAAATATATGAACAGTGGTCTTTCCTTCGGCGAGTTGTGCGAATTTCGAAATGAAGCATCATCGTTGAAGGATTGTATAGTCCAAAGACCCCCTACAATGTTTGAAGTGTCCCGAACCGACGCCCATCCAGGATATCGAGTTCTCTACGGCATTTACGATGCAAGAAGGGAACCAAGCGGGGACACCTGCAGGGGGATCCGACAGATCATTGATTCAGGCCCAGAGTGCGGACGTGACTGGTATGACATCGAGTGGGATTACTCCCAACGACATGCTGCGCGCCAGTGATCCGTGGCGTGCCCAGACACAGCAGCTGCCAGTACCTGCAGGGCAACCTGCATCGTTTGCACTTACGAGTAGGGTCGCGACTCCCTTTGGGGCTCCACAGAGTGCTGGGAGCACCAACAGCCTACAGGCCAGGCTCCAGAGCATTCGGATGGACCCGCAGCTGTACCAGGCTTTGCAGGCGACGTCGCCGTTCGCATCGCCGCGTCCACTTGTGGGGCAACCTGGTTTCCCTGACCACAACGCTGCACAGAGGACCGGGAGTTTGGCTGGTCAGCAATAGTGGATGCACCGGCATATCCGCGAAGCTGCACAGAGTACGCGCAGGGATGGCATCCGCCTTGGGAGTATGTCCCCAACCCACATCCATCACCGGACAACTCCAACAGGTACGGATACGTGCCGGCGTTTTTCAGCCATCCGAGATACGATCCGACAGCTGCAGAGTGCCCCACAGCACCACCGATGGACTGCCATTATTTTTGGATTATCATGCTCAGGTGACGGGGAACCCTCGCGTGGGAACGCAGCCGGAAAATCCGCATGGATGGGCGACAGCCGACGACTTCTACCAGTCTCAGTTGACACGCGGCTCTGGTTACACGTCGAGTGTGCTGGGCCAGATTCCTCTGTATGGGTATCTGGCTACCCCTACGGATTCAGATGTGACGCAACAGTCCCCTGGCCTGGTAGCGCCATCATCCATGGGGGAAGTGCGCCCAGAGGTCCTAGCCAATCACGAGGCGCAACAGGCCAACCTGTCAATGCAGTCGGCCCGCCAGCGTCGCAGCCATGAGCGGCAGGCTAACAGGATGCTGGGTCGTGCGGGGCAACCTGCTACTCCAAGCTTAGCAGGGGCACCTGCAGTCAACCTGGCCGCGCTTGCAGCCATGCAGCCATCGTCGGTTCCACCGATCCAGTATGAGGTTGGTGAAACCACTCTGGAGCGCCAGACGCGTATCAGGCCATCGGCAACCCCGCCGGTCATCAGCGACGGTGACTTTAACAAGTGTGCCATATGCCTGGATCTCTCCATGCAGCACGACAAGGTCTGGAGGCTTCAGTGCGGCGACATATTCCACGCACAGTGCTGGGACCGAGTGGCACGCGCTCATGTGGACAGGCAGTTGGCTGGTACTTTCGAAGGCGCCGCAACTGAGGCACCCTGCGCTATCTGCAGGGGCGTTGGTCTAATCACAGCTGAGTTTCAGTGTGCCCTTGCCGGAGATCAAGCTGGAGGAGATCGCCATGAAGAAATACTCCAAGGAGCTCACGAGCTCAGGGACATTTGCGAAGAGCTCAACCGCATCACGGTGATGATGACGAACAACACGGCAGTTGCCGCAACAACACCTGCGGGGCAACCTGCTTCATCAGCCAATGTGGTGCAGGCGACAGCAGCCACCACGCCTGCTATGGATGCGCCTACGCCATTGATAGCGGAGACAGCCAACAACGCAGGGACACCTGCTACGACTATACCTGCCGCGTTGCCGGCCAGTGATATGTGGCTGAGGCGAATGGGAAGAGCCACCGAGAGGAGCGCGCAGTGGCTTCAAGCTCCACGCACATGCAGTATACATGCCATATGGGAGAGACATCCGCCCGCGCAGCCAGCGCAGGACGGAGAGCCCGGTGAGCCTACGCAGCGGCGATACCCGAGCGCGACATGCTACACGCTGTGTTGATGGCAAACACAGATGGCCAGATAGGCATGCGTGCTGACGAGGATACGTTCATGCTCGCATCTGCACCGCACCCACACATGCCTGACGAGGATCCTACGGCTTGGATTTCCGAGAAGAACCCCATTACTGACGAGGGGGCCCGCGGATGCATAAACGTTTTCACGTCTCTGACAAGCAACGACTGGGTGCTGGAGCAGAGGCGTCGCAAGGGTACGCATGACATAACACTGTCGGAAGTGCCAGGAATAGTCGGAGAACGCCATGAATTGGCCCTGGCCGCAAACAGTGGATCCATGGTGGATGGGATGCTGACGATCCTTCTGGTCATCGGCAGCAACATCAACATCATTGGTCTGAAAACGGCACAGACGTTTGAACGCGTATCCCGCTCTCATGGACACGATATCAAGATGCTGATCCTGTCGAAGAGGCTCTACGTGTCTGGAGTTGGACATGGTGCCGCTGTGTGCGACAAGTCCTTGCAGTCCGTGCACTGCAAAATTGCGTGCAAGGAAGAAGGAGATCTGGCGGGGACACCTGCTGTTCCGAGACTTGACACCTACTCAGCTAGCGTGGCTGAGGGCTCAGGGCAAAATATCCTTGCTATCCCGGGTCTGAGGAGTGTCTAATTTGAGGGCGATCCTGATTCTGGAGCAGGGGCACGAGAAGACGGTCATCCCCGGCTCTGAGATGCACATGCTCCTTTCCTGGGAAGGGTGCCAGAGTACTTGACTTGATGAAAGCGCCTTCAGGGCACCTGGCACTTAAGGTCGACGAGCACGGGGCCGCAGCTGAGGACAAGAGATTGATGCCGTTTACTATCATGGCCAATCCTCACTGCGAGGATGCCCCGCTGCTCGTCAAGGAGGTAGCTGGCACGGAGCCAGACGCGGGGCAACTTGCTTCGAGCAGTGCGGGGGCACCTGCGATGAGCGATGCCCATGCATGATGTCTCAGGATACCAGGGGCATCAGCTTCTCCATCAAGGAAGAGACGCTTGCTTTCACGATCCAGTCTTTGTTGAATAGCACTTTGAAGACTTGGCTTCAAAGGGACACGTCTTTCGGGAGTATCCCCACACCGGCCGACCAGGACTTCGCTTTGCGGAACTTGCAGGCGAAGGTCTATCAGGCCATCTACGAGGAGGGCGGCAAGTGGATGCCGCCCGATGCAAAGGCAGGGAGACCTGCGGGAGGAGGGGATGATGCCGCTGAGAAGTTCGACATCTTCACTTCGAGCAGCGGCTCAGCAGCGCAGCATGGCACGGGCATTTGGGCGCCCCCATCGCTTGAAAACCAGTGACGGGGGCAGGCGCGTGCCACGGCCGCCCGCGCTTGCTCCGACAGGCCGAACATTCAGGCTCTGTCATCTAGCGCGGGGAAACTCTCATTCTTCTCCCAGGCGCCGGCTGTGCGCGCCAGGGACACTGGCAAGCCCGGCAGCGCGGCTGCCAAGGACAGCAGCGGACCCGGCTGTGTGGCCGCTGCAGCAAATGAACGCTCTTCGCGCCATTATCATTCTCGTGCACTTGTCATTGAGGACATACGGACAGCTTGCGCTGAACTCCGAGCTCGTGGTTACATGTGCGACCGCACCACACATACAGAGGTTATGACCTCCACTGGTACACAGTATTTGGGTGCTCTACTCTCGGGGGACTATCAAGTGCTATGGGTGGCAACGCCCGCTGACTGGCGCGTCAGGTTGCCTGGGAAGCGGGCAGGGCCACATTATCAACGCATCCAGGATATGATGACTAAGGCTCGGGCTTTACGTATGTCTATGGTACTTGTGGGACCGCCAGGTTATTTCTGGAAACAGGGTCCCATGCGAGATGCCTTCGAAGATCTAGACTTGCAGGTCATGCGTATGCGATGCTGCCATGTCGGTTTGAAATGCGACCGTTCAAGTTGTTGCCTAGCGGATCATATCTGCAAGTGGCAACTACCTGCGCGCGCATCCCAACTTACTCGTGGAGATGTACGCGTCAAACTGCAGGGGCACCTGCCCAGCTTGATGAGCATGAATTGGACCGGCATGGCCAAGGTGCTCAGATGGCAGAATGGCGCAACAGAACATTGGCTATCATGACCGCGGGATTGATTGACCAAGTGGGTCTACACAAAACAAAGAGAAGCCACGCAAGTTGCTGTACACCTTAGCATTCACACACGCGTGGTCAAAGGAGCTCGAACTTATGTTCAGTCTCCACAGAATGGCCCTGGATGGGGCCATATCGCAAGACGGGCAACGACGAGCCTTGGCGGCAATCAGATTATGCAAGACATCGAGATCCAGGACCAGCCTATCGGGTACAATTACAGTGCACCGTTGCCGAATGCTGTGACAAATATTCGTACTCGGTTATACTGGGAGCCGCCAGAAACGGTCCTCATCGGACAAGAGGACCAGTGACCACGCCCAAGGCGAGTTGCGTTCGTCGATGACGATCGTCTCCCTCCCCCTTCGCTTGAGCGCGGCCGCGTGCCCCCTCCATTCCCGAATTTCCGACGCTAAGTTCACCGGGGGCCCTGCAACAGAAAAACTACCGGATGCCCGAATCAAACAAAAAGAAAAACATAAAGCCGACCAAGCAGCGGGCATCATGCCACGCAAGATACCCGAGGTGGTCGAAGAAGGCAACGGCGACTGCGGCGATGACCTCAAAGGTCTCGGATGTAGCGCGCACTACACCGACGCCCCCCTTGACTCCGACACGGAAAGCGAAACCTTCATCACATTACCTGCGGGGCTACCTGCTGAAACATACGCAGACGTTTCCGCCATTATCCCAACGTTAAGCTATGAACGACACAACAAGGTTGATATGTTGAAATTGTGTGGAGGAAGTGGATGTATATCGCAGCTAGCATTCAGTCGAGGTTTGTCTTCCGGCCGTACAAATAGACAAACGCTCATATGGTGATTTTGGAAGCAAGGATGTCCAGGATGCAGTGATACACTACCTAGACGTGTGTTTTGTCAGTGTTGTCATACTACAACCCAACTGCAGAACGATTGGACGACCTTCCTACTTCAACTCCCAATTCAACTATGACACTTGGCATGAACACCGTAACAAAGATCCTCCACATATCAAGTTATGTGGGAAAGTTGCCACACGTCAAAACGACCTTCGACGGCTTGGCTCACGAGAACAACCAGTGGGTACCTGAATGAATCAGACACGGCCATGCGCCACATTGGCTACATGCAAGGGCACTTGCAAAGTGCACATGGGTCAATGTACGACTGGCTTACGTGATTCCCATGGGGCATCGATGCGAAAACCGACCGACATTATGGCCAACCACCGCCTTCGACTTACTTTTTTCGAACGAAAGCGATGTTCTGGCCATCAGCAACATGCATTGGTATGCAACGAAGAACTGTCCATGGCTGCACAGTAGACGTCAAGGGTGCAGTTTCTTTTTCGTCGATGCAGTTCAGATCGCACGCGATCTATTCCGAGTAGACCGTGATCCCATTCATGGTCACCCTGATTCTTCCACCGTGCTAGTTATTAACGTGAGGGGATTTGATGTCAACGGTCCAACTATCCCTCGGCAACCTGGCGGGTCGATCACGAGACCACCCTCGGGAGGGTTAGGATGTCCTGCATGCGCGGATAATGTGAACATGCGCTCTCCCTCACATGACAGAAACCCTAAGCATTGCAGGTGGTACGATAAGGAAGACTACCATTGGGAATGTCCGAGCTGTAAGAATAGCTACAGCCAGAACAATCCTGGCCATGTACGGACACCAAGCAAATACAAGTTTGCCAAACCTTGGAAACTGCCCGAGAATCACGGACCAGCACCACCAGCTCCTGATGAACCAGCAGCACCACCTCCCGAGGCACAAGCCGCACCACCACTTGTGCGGCTACGAGCACCAAGACCCGGCTCTAGAGCCGGGCCCGCAGCGGGCGCCAGTAGCCACGACATTACAGTAGGCATACATGCTGCTGAACCTGCTGCGGGGCAACCTGCCTCGAGCGGAGTGGGTAGTTCGGATGGCCACATCCGACTGCCACAGATCAGAGTCAGATGTGGCCGACAGCAAGGAGGATATCCACCTTCACCGCCACCTGCGGGTAAACCTGCTGCACGCCCACGACTTCCAGACTGGTCAAGTTTCGACGTACAAGTCACTCTACAAAACTTAAGCCTTGATCAAAGCGTGGTAACACGCGAGCCGCGGAAGCTACATTGGCGTTGGTTCCATGAGAAAAAGCCTAAGGTGAGACTCACCTTAACCAAGATAGGTCTGCACAACGTCAGACTCAACCTGATCAAAGATGTCTGCGGCACGTGTCGGGAGTGCTGGGCTTGGGACAAGCTGGGGCATACGGTTATGCCATCTACTGCACTGCCTGGCAAGTTCCACGAAGAAGTTGAATGTGACTTTCTGTTCTACAAACAAGAACCTGACATATGTCAGATCATCGATCGTTGCATTCGCTGTGCTACTGGAATGGAGATACCGGACAAGACAATGACCAGTGTTCTGGACGCGTACCATCAGTGCTGGATGCGCTTTGGACGCGCAAAGGTACTCTACTCCGACGGAGGGGGCGCCCTCAAGAAAGACGCTGCGGAAGCAGCCCTTAAGGCAAAAGGCACTGAACTAAAGATACGCGCGCGTGGACAACGCGCTACGACGACCGATGCCAGAAATGGCACACTGCGCCATCTACTTCGTTTCATGCCATGTCATGGTTAGACGAACCTCTTGTGTTCATACGACTACTGCATGAAGCCTTGTTTGCCGCCAGCGCGTTCACTTTTTACAATGAGGTGTCTCCATGCAACGCCCCCCTTAGACGGCGACCGGCACTGCGTCCTGACTTGCCTACCCTGGATCTCGAGCAGCCGACGGGGGCGTCGGATCATTCTCGATAACAGATGATACGCAAGGTATGCATTGAAGCTATCACACGGCCTCTGCAGCAGCCAAGACCAATCGTGCATTACGTACTAGGACAACTCTCACCGGTCAGCACTACTACGATGATGGAGATCTAGTTGATTACCATCGCCCCACCACCACGAAGGACGACTGGGGAGGCTGGAATGGCCCGTTCCCGGTCGTAAGACATGTTCCCGACAGGGGTCAAGGCATCATTCGAGTAGGGAACCGCGGCGTTCAGGTACAATACAGCGATGCGCGACATTCACTTTACGTTGACGCTTTGATTGCAAGGGAGATTGGCTCAGTCTACCTGCGGGGAGACCTGCTATGACATGTGGCTATGTCCCAACCAGGAAAGTGACGCTTCAGATGACATGTGCAAACCGACTATCTCCTACGGTACATATGGCTTTACAATACCTTATCAGAAACTCCTTCCGCATCGAGAATGTAGTATCTGTTAGGTTAGCCAAGAGTATCCACAAGCTACCTCCGGTGGCCTGCGCCGACACATGCACATTGGTCCACTATGGCAACGATGCGAATCCAGGGTTTCACGAGTATGAAGCAGAAGGCGCCGCTCTTAACATTCATGATATAACTGGATTAGCGGATTCGAGAATCATCCAGTGCCTGAAGTCCACCAAACCTCAATCGGGCTTTGACCAGGACGTGACAAAGTTTGAGGAATTGGAGGTTATACCGACACAGGACGGAACCGCAAGAGAAGCCCCAGAAGCCGAACCACCCCATGAGGATGGACAGTTTCCCACGGTACATGAGGAATCGGAGGCGGACCTCAAGGCACATATTATGGAAGTGTGGCATACAGAACTACCCGATGAACGGGAACTACTGGAGGCAACTCCACTAGAGGACCTTTTCACAGTACCCACGCAAATGATTCCAGACAACAGTGTGCTGATCACTGTAGCTGAAGAACAGCGGGAACACCTGCCTAAGTGGGGGCACCCACACGACTCCGACATCGAAGAGACGTATCATGTCCCAGCGTGCCCCACGGTCGAAGACTGCAGTAACGGACTGGACCCAGACGAAAACGGACAATATTTAAGTTCTGCATTACGGCTGAAATGTCAAAGGTAGTCCTATCCGAACAACAGCACAGGACATTAGATGCCGACCGTGCTGCCACCATGCGAGTATATATTGCCGCCGCTGCAAAGCGAGCTGCGGTCGTCAAGGAAGACGACCTCCTCGCGAAGGCTGACGCCCAGGCGAATCCCGACAGAGTATCGAAAGCCCTGTACACTGAACTCAATACATGGTTTGACAACAAGTGTATCCAAATTCAAGACATTCTCAAGCGCCAAACATCATGACTTCGAGGTCGTGTACAACTGGAAGTTTGTGAAGAACGAGAAGGGCGAGACGGGGCGGACCATCGGATTGCGCCTGGTGATTCGAGGTTTCATGGGCCCTGAAGCCTTCGACGTGGAAACCTTCTCGGGAACAGCGCGGCGGCCAAGCCAGAGGTTGCTCGCAAGCGCGGCAGCGTGCAAGAAGCAAAGGGCCACTGCTTCCCTCGAGATCAACATGGCCATCCTCGAAGGGTTGACCTACCAGGAGCTTGCTGTGGCAACTGGTGACAAAGAACGTGTGGTGTGCTTTACTCAGCCGCCTGGGTCGGCTACGGTGCTTCGAAACTCTCCCAGGATTCGAGCGCCACGACGAATCGAAGCACTGCTTGCAGTGCCTCATGCCAGGCACTGGCACCAAGGACGCACCTCGAGCTTCCTCACCAAAGCTCAGAAGGACCACGAGAGGTTTAAGTCTCAGACACGTCCTACGACGAGGAGTTCGGACGAGCAGCAACCTGCTCACAGCCGAACACGTTGATGACACCAATATGGCCGGCACAGAGGACACCATTGACAAGTGCGTCAAGTGCGTGGAGGACACCTTTGGGAAGTGCAAATCCAACGTGCACGCATGCACCAATTGTGCCGTGATATATACCGAGGATGAGGACGGCAGTGTCACGTTGGACCAAGACGAATACATCAAACCGCTCCGTCATATACAACATCCTGTACTTACAGTCGCCGACGCCGACACCCAAGCATCCAAGATGGTTGCAGACGTGTTCGTCAGCCCCAGAGGCGCATTGGCGCATGCATGAATCACCCAGGTGTGGTTGATGGTTTATGTTGTCTCTCTACAACGTGTCCAAGAACAAACTAACATACAAATGCGACGACTGAGCGCGATTACCAGGAAACTGCAGGCCTGCCCTATGAAGATCGTCTACTAAGCGATGACTCCCACGGGCGAATTTGACCTGCACAACGACAGAGGTTATCGACGCTTGAGTGGAGATGCCGATGGCGAGGTCAAATGTTACGGTATTCGCGGGGCAAACCTGCTGCGGCGTGGAAGCACGCCATCCGGCAAGTCTGTCGCTCACTTGATCGGTGCGCGCTGCAAGTCTCACCGCTTGCAGGCCCGCTCGAGCTATTTAGCAGAGAAATTCGCAGCAGCCCACAACTTGGAGGATTGCTATCCGACCGTCGTGACTCGGCGCGAGCTCCATGCAGGGCCGCTAACGCCCACTCAGTTGTAATACATATTTGGAGTGGGTGGCCTGAGCATCAAGGTCACTTCGAGCATAGATGCTGAGTCTGTTTTAAGTCCTTGTCAAGCAAAGGCTTGAAGAAGCCAAGTGAGGGTACCCTTTAGGAGACATCAGCTGGATACGACAGATGATGGAGCGAGGAGTCGTGCGCAGTATTCAAGTGTGTGACACCCGCGATATGACCGCGGACGGTCACACAAAGGGGAGCATCGACAGAGAAATGCTCCGACAGGTCATGGGAGGTACGCAATCCTTCAAACATGACTTAAAGCGTCATGCTCCTTATCGGGCTGGCCAGACATCTCGGTCTGCAGCCGCCTGAGGAGTACTCGTATGCACAGTAAAGTGCAGGCAAGGCAACTTGCGCGCGGGTTCACCTTACTTATGGCCCCGTCCTTTTGCTGCCCTTTTGTACACAGTAGCTGATGTACCTGCTGTATAAAAGGCGGCGGACTCACGCTTCGTTTCCCTCCCCCCCCGGCTCTAAAGTGAGCTGGGCGATGCAGGTGAGTGGGAACGAGCGTGCGCCCGCGGCCGCTTGGCTCAAAGCGGCCGGCCGCCCAGATCTGACTACACCTTCCGTTCGAGGTGTATTGTTTGCCATCGATACCAAAACTGCTTGAGATGGCTCGCTTTCCAATACTGGGACTATCGTTACTACGGTACAACAGAGCTGGAGCTGGGCCTCGCCTAATGCGAAGTTGTTGGTTGGGCTTCCCAGCCCTTTCAAACTGGTCTTGGAGGCTGCGATGGCCCCGTGGGTACCTCGGATGAGCTCGTGCCCGCACCCCCTCTCACCGAATCTTGGACCCCAGAGGGGGGGGAGAGGCCAAGGGGGAGAGGGACAGCCGAGTGTCGCACACGCATTCTCACAGGTCACAGCCCTCCCCAACATGACAGCATGGCGGAGACGGGCTCGGACAGGCAAGTGGCACGACGCGAGGTACGCGGAATACATGACAGCACAGCGGCCCATCACCACTTTCCACAGCCATGCGCTCCCAAGAGGGCTGGTGGATACGATTTCGTATACGTTCCGATGGACTTCAAGAGAAGGCTGTGCAAGGGTTATTCCTTTGTGAACATGGTTGCGGCGGAGCATCTCCAGCGGTTGGTCGAGGTCTTCGACGGCTACAGCCGGTGGTCGCACTCTTCCATGAAGGTCTGCCAGGCGAGCCTGTCGCACACGCAGGGCTTGACGGCGAACGTCGAGCGCTATCGGGACAGCCCTGTGATGGATGATGCAGTCCCGGACATCTTCAAGCCAGCGCTCTTCGTGGGCAAGCGTCAGGTCCCATTCCCTGCACCCACTTGGACGCTGCCGCAGGGGACCCAGAATGTGTGAGTCCCTGTATACAAACAGCGTACGTGCGCACGTGCAGCGATTTGGCGCGGGTGAATTTCCCTGCTGACTCCCCATGTGTTGCCATAGTTGTCGAAGCGAGCGGTGGATCCGTCAGGGCGAAGTCGCTCTCTCAGGCCCGATTCGACCCGGGCGATCCGGCACGATGGGGGCGGCCCGATCCGCTCTATGGACTGCCCCGACTCGATGCGGCCCGAACGGCCGAATTCGGTCGGGCGTCACGGCTGAAGGTCTCCACGCGCGGCCGCCGTTTTTCCCCCAGGCTCAGGGTACCGATCCAGAGGCCTGCGCCTGGTGTCCCTTGAAGGTGGAGGTTGTCCACCCCAGCCTCCGGGTGGTTGGCTTGCAGCCTGCTGGCCAAATGATCTCCTGCTGCGGTCGTAGCGATGGCTTCATCGGTCCGTGGAGTTCGCGCAGAGGCGTCCCTCCCCGGACTCAGGCCCGAAAAGAGGGAAGGCGGGAGGATGAGGACGAGGAGTGGGAGCAGGACGAGAGCTCAAGTGCTATGCAGTCGAAGCGGCCCCGCCGCTGGGGCGCTGGCGTTCTTGGGACGCGCCGGCCTCGAAGGCTCCAGGCGGATTCCCAGGCACGAGCTCCACCGCAGGCGGCGGCCAGACCCGAGCCCCGCGCAGACGTCGACCCCCCTATTGAAGCCCCCGGAGGCCGCGCCGGGAGGCAGCACGGGGTGCTTCCCCTCCAGGGCCGACGGCCTCTGGCGAGGGCCCCCTGGGGCGAGGCCGCCCGCTGGAGCCTCGGCCCCGGACACCCCCCCCCGGGAGTGCCCCGGGGAGCCCCCGGGAAGCGGCGTGCGGGGGATGGCTTCACCCTCACGGCGCGTGGCGGGTCGTGGCCCGGGCCAGACGCGTCCCCTCCCCGACCCCTCGCGTCACATGCTGGTGCTCACGCGGATGCTACGGGCCTGTCCCTCTACAGGAGGAGTGCTCAAACATAGCTTCAAGAATAGGCTGGGGAGGATGTCGTGCTTACTTTTTTACCATTTGGGTTTTTTTGCTGGCTGTTTCTTATTTTTCGTCCAAAACCCCCTCTGTAGGAGGACGCGCCCGACCCAATGCTATGGCGGTCGCAGCGCACCCCCGCCCCGACGAGCCCCACCCCCCAATGCTATGGCGGTCGCAGCGCACCCCCGCCCCGACGAGCCCCACGCCGCCCCGGGGCCACCGCCGACTGGGGCCCCACGACCCCCCCTCGCACCCCCCGGGGTGGTGAGTGCTCCTGGAAGGTTGGAAGACATCATCTCCGAACGACACATGAGCGGCTTACGGTAGGTTTGCGTCGTGTCGACCAGCGGCGACCCCAGCGTGGGCGTTCGAGGTTGAACGCCGCTGGCGAACCAGAATCGATCGACGTTGAACGATCGGACGTTGCGGCAGCGGCCGATCGTTCAAGGTTGAACGATCCCTGCGGTGTCAAAAACCAACGCTGGGGTCGGCACGACACGAACCTGCCGTAGGTGCCTCGCGTCCTTGCGCTCCGCGGGCCAGGATGAGACCCCTTCCAACCCATCGTCGTCAAATCTGTGTGAAATGACGGGGCTGATCCTAGGATCCGCAAGAATCGATACCAGGTTCACGCTGATCGGCGGAGATCAGATCCATCGCACCTCCAATGCGAACCAAAGCTCGATCCCCGCATCCGTAAATCAGATATGCCCTACCGCCACTCGTACTCCTCGTGCCCCACATCTGAGCCAGTCTGTGTCCGGGCCAACCTGGGGACGTCTGCATTCAGGCAGGCCGAGGACCTGAAGACACACCGCTCCATGGAGCGTTCTGGACACCTCCCAGAGCGCCCCGGAGCGCTCCGTAGCGCCGGCCCTCAGAATTTCACGAGTCGCCTCCGCCCGAGCCTGCCCGCATCCTGCCAGGGGAGGCGCCCCCACCAGAGGGAGGCGCCGCCGTCCTCTCTTCGTTTTTGGTCTTCTGACTGCGCGAGCTCCCTCGAGCTCGTCGTCGTCCTGCTCCTCGTCGTCCGAGCTCCGCGAGTCCCCTCATCCCCCCACTCCTCGTCGTCCTCCTCGCTGTCCTTCTCTTGCTTCCTTTCCAGCCCGTATTTCGAAATACGCCCCCCAGACGTGTCCGCAGGCAAGGGACATTTGGCTTGAGATGTCTTTGCAAACTGTTGTCATGAGGCACGTTTTGCCAGCGAGTACCCCGAACAGCTTATTGAATCGCTTCGCTCATTCCGCCGGCCCATAGTGTAGCGTCGCTGGCACTTGCTTGCGTGCTCGGGGGGGCATTTGGGTGGCCTCCTGGGGCCGCTTGGGGGCCTCTTGGGGGCCTCCTGAGGGCCTGTTGGGGGCCTCTTGGGGCCTCTTAGGGGCCTCTTGGGGCCTCCTGGGGACTTCTGAGGGCCGAGGGCTCGAAATATTGTTTCGTGTTCCCCCCCTGGGGTCCCTCTTGGGGCGTTCTTGGGGCCCTCTTGGGCCGTCTTGGAGGCCTCTTGGGCCGTCTTGGAGCCCTCTTGGGCCGTCTTGGGGCCCTCTTGGGGGCCTCTTGGGCCCTCTTGGGGCGGTCTTGGGGGCCTCTTGGGCCGTCTTGGGGTGTCGTGAAGCCGAAAAGGTGGAAACGCCAAAATCTCTCCAAAACCTAAGGAAAAGCAGTGAATTTTGCCTCTTGGGGCCCTCTCGGGAGTGCTCTTGGAGGCCTCTTGGGGCGTCTGGGGGCCATCGTGGGCGTCTTGGAGCGATCTTGTGGCATCTCGGACCCCTCATGTAGCATCTTGGGGGCCTCTTGGAAGCCTCTTGGCCCTTCTTGGGGCTCTCGGGGACGTCTCGGAGCCGCGTTGGTGCGCTGCTGGAGCGCCCTGGTGACTCCTCCCGGGACTCTCTCGGAACCTTGCCGGGGTACTTTCCGCCCGGGGGCCCCCAGGGGCCGCCCCGCGCGCGCGAAGTAGAAAGATTGTAAAGCAGTCACCGGAGATCTTAGCACGCCTCTGGCCCGTTGGGCCGGCGAATTAAACTGTGGATGTTTCAACAATGTGGTCAAAGCTGCGTCGTGCAAGCTGTGTGATGTAAGCTGTGCTTTATGGGGGGTGCATGGTGTAAGCAGTGCCGGATAGGGGCTAGCCATGCGGTGCAAGTTGTGAGGCGTAGGCGATTGTTGTTTGTGGTGTTGGATTTGTTGTGTAAACTATGGGGTGTCAGATTTGCGATGTAGGCTCTGTGGTGCAAGCTGTGTGCCACAAGCTATGTGGTAATCGCTATGTGGTGCAAGCTGTGCGGCCACTCCCAGCGCATGAGGCGCTCACGAGGCGCCCAAGGGCGGGCACCAGGCGATTGAGGCCAGCACATGTTCGGCATACCGCTCTCTCTTGAGGCTGGACGTTTCCACTTGTGCTGTGATCACACGACGGACGACCCGTTTTCAACACGGGGCTATCGTTTTAGACTTCCGCCAATGTTGTGACCATGATCTTCTGATTTGGTGGACAGCTTGCACCAGCGGGAGGCACAGTCTTCAGCAACTGTGGCTTTCTTGGGACGCTTCGCTGAAGCGTATCATCCGACTTCCTCTGCGTTTCATTCAGCTAGAAGGATGGAGGGCTGATCCTTGGCAAAACTAAGGGCTCGCCTGAGTGTCAGACCCACCGAGCGTCGTCATTCAGGCGGGGCGTCCTCTGCAGTTGCAGGGAATGCTTGTAGGGACTTGGAGGAGTCTTGGGGCTGGGGGGGAGGTGCTGCAGCATCAGCAGTGATGTGTCTTGGGCTTGCTCCTAGTATTCCTCCTCTTCTTCCTCCCTGCGCCCATATCCGCCTCCCCTAATTTCCTCCTTAGAATCATCCTTGCCCTCATCATTGTCACTCCCCTCCTCCAAGGTGTTCCTCCTCTCTCCATCTGGCCCACATCCACCTCTTTCCTTTTCTATTTCTCCCGATGCCCCCTCGAACCCCATGGAACTTGAAACCTTTGCAACCTTCAAAACTTGCGTCCTCGCTGAAATTCCCCTAGACCCACCAGTCAACCTTCTCCTCTCTCACATGTGCGCTGTGGGTGTTTGTGTTGCACCCTCTCTTCACGCAGATGCACGGTGTGAGTGCTGAGGTGCACGGCGGGTTGGCCAGTCGGGGAGCCGCGTGGTGGCAGCATTTGTAATCCTGACCATCTTGGCCCCCCGAGGTCTCCAGATGGCACCGGGGGCAAGTAGAAAACGCCCCAAACATCACAGAGCCTTGACCCTGCTCGGCCTCCTCCTCCTCTTCTACACGATCCTTCGCCCACCACCCCGACGAACAGCTACCACTCACACTCACAGCAGAAGGATAGCTGTGGATGTCCCCAGGGGCCCTGCCTGGGCGCGAACCCTATCGAGGAGGGGCGCCCTCCATACACCACCGTGTATCCCAAAGACGTTCCCCAAGGCAGAAGGCCCCGGGGCGTTTTCCCCCACCCTGACTCCGGATCCGCCGTACTTTGGGGAAATTCGCAAGTGGGGCTTGGAATTTCCGCCCTACTTTTCAAGCCCCGCTGATGCCAATTTCCGCCCTACTTTTCTGTTGCTGTTTCTGTGGATTTCCGCCCTATTGTATGTTGGGTGCAGCAATTTCCGCCCTACTTGTATGGCCTCTTATAGGTGGATTTCCGACGCAATTAAAAGTTGGAAAAAAAGCCAAAGTAGGGCGGATCCGGAGTCAGGGCACTACCCTGGGAAGATCATGCAACTCTCGCGCGCGGTCCGTCTCCACAAGCCCCTCGATCTCGATGTGGGCGCGGAGCGACGCGCGATTCGATGGTTCCGCCGTCGGCCGCGGCCGACTCAACACTGAGATCGGGGGTCCGAGGGGGGCAAAGAAATTGAAAGGGTAATTGCGTTGCTTGTGGCAGGGCGGGGGTGCAGGAGCAGTTCCTTCCTCCCGAGTCGTGTTCTGGCAGTGCCCTTGGGCCCCTGGACAGCCCCGGGGCGCCGAAGACGTGGAACACACGTCCAGGGCCGCCCCTGCTCCCAAAGGACCCGGCTCCTGCATGCAAGCCCGTCATCATCCTCATTCGCATCCTCCTCCTCGATCTTCTGCCGACCACGACGACTTCTCCTTGATCCTCCTCCACCTCGGTCCTCGGACGACGGGGACCCCCCCTTCGCTCGCCCGTCGCAGGTCCCTGCCAGGGAGCCCCCGCTACTTGGTGCGGGCCGCCAGAGCAGGCTCCCGGCCGCATCCGTGCCCGCCCCAGAGCTCGGGGGGAGACAATACAGTGGAGACCCACGCCAAGAAACACCTTGCTTGCCTCCTGGGTGCCCTGGGTTTCTTGGGTATCGATGGTGTTGCTACGGGAAGCGTGACGTTCCCACACACGACAAATCAATGTACGTCCTGGGGTCTCAGGGTTGGGTTTCTTGTGGAAGGTCCCTTGTGGTCGGGCCCCTACTGTAGACACAGGCACATGTAGAGGTCGATCTCCAGGGACATCTGGGAAAATAAAGGAAAGGGTGGGGAGGCCAGAGGGTCCAGAATCTGTGAGAAAATAGATATTTTGTCCTGGAACGTGTGTCTATCTACTTGTGCCTCCCTTGGACCCTTTACCCAGAACGGTGTGGTGGGCACATCGCGTTGTCAGTTCAGTGGGGGTTCGGCAGCGTCGATTTCGATCCGATCGATCCGAATCGATGTCGGCTCTGGCTGGCCCGATTCGATCCGACTCAGATTTGCGGGCATTCCGACGCGGCTCGCAAGGCGCAGTCATGCACTCCGGCGCCGCCGATCCGATTCGATTCCGACTCCAAGCCGGTGCGGTCCGATCCGACACACGTTCCGATTTCCGATCCGAACCGATTTCCCGATTCGATGCTGACTGTTCCTGGAGTTCGGGGTTACCGCACGGTTCTGGGACTCGGGTCGTTCTCCGAGGATGTCTTGGGCGACTGGAGCCTCTACGAAGGCAACTCAGAAGCCTCTAGGCGCTTCTAAGAGACTCCTCGCCCTCTACGACCCCCCTTGGCTTCTTAGACGCCCCCCCCTCTCGCGCCACCCCTTTGTGCGCGCCACGAAATGCGGTTGGAATCAACAACTCGCATCCGGAAGAGCAAGCTGGGCAGTGAAAGGGGCGCGGCTTCTGGGGAAGATCGGGTTGGACGCTCGAGGCTCGAGGTTTCCGGACGGCTCGTCGGGTTTGGGGCGGTTGCCTTGCCTCTGACAATGTGTTCCAGCAGCTGCGCCTCGCCGAGAGCGCTCCGGTGGTGCCCGTGTCGTCTCGAACGGCCGCTAGGCTTCAGTCGGGCTTGTCCCCCTACAGGGGGAATATCCCAAAAAAGTCAAAAAATAGTCAGGGGACGATTTTTTTTATTAATTTTTGAGCATGTGGGGGGGTACTTTTTAAGGATTTTTACTTTTTCGCTCAAAGTCCCCCTGTAAGGGGACACGCCCGACTTAACGCTAGACGCTCGAGCGCATGGCCTGGAGACCTGCAGACGAGTATCATTCGGGCAGGACGCGGGGGGCATTCATAAAAGGACCCCCGAGACCGCCCCAGAGAGGCTCACAAGAGGACCCCGAAACCGCCCAAGGGGGCCCCAAGACGGCCCAAGATACGGGGCGTGAAAACGACCACAGCCACTGCTTTTCTTTTGTTGCCACCTTCCAGCCCGCAGAAAGAAAGCAGTGGTTGCGGTCATTTTCGTTGAGTTGGCACCAGGGAAATGACCACAACCACTGCTTAATTTTCGGCCGGCTGGAAGGCGGCGCGAACAAAAAGCAGTGGCTGTGGTCATTTTCCCGTCCCGCACAACAGGCGCCCAGCACGGCCCAAGGCGGAGAAGGGGCCCCCAAGGGGGGAACACGAACCGAACATCCGAGCCTTCCGCTCCGAGAGGGGATATACGAAGTCCGCTGCGGGCTGCGGGCCGCCGGTTGCAGCGCCGCCGGTCACTCTCCAGGGTACACCCCGACGCCTCCCTTTCGCGCACACGGTCGGGCTCGCAAGAGAGCCCCAGGGCCCGAAGGTGCCTGGGCGCATAGCGGCAGCGAGCGCGGCAAATCGAGAGATTCGGAGGAGGACGAGGAGGTGGAAGAGGAGGAGGATGAGGAGGAGGAGGAGGAGGAGGAGGAGGAGAAGGAGCTCCTCCTCCTCTCCTCCTCCTCCTCCTCCTCTTCTCCTCCACCACCTCCTCCTCCTCCTTGCCTGTGGCCCCCTGGGCTCCTCGTGCCCCTCAGACGCCGCAGGGGGTGGACATGGAGGGGTTGGAGGAGCCCTCGGGCCTGGGCGGCCCAGCAAGAGTCGCGACGGCAAGCCGGGGAGGACTGAAGCGTGTTGTGTCGGGAGCCCTGAGACGGGGGTCAATGCAAATGGGGGTCAGCCAGAGCGCCGGGTCTTGCTGGATCCTGCAGGGCCAGGGTCGCACTGACGCGGGTTTGGCTGCAGGATCCTGCAGGATCCTTCGCACCGACCCGGGTTTGGGTGCAGCATCTTGCAGGGTCTTGCAGGATCCTGCGAGGCCTGACTGACCTGGGTCTGGATAGACCTTGGTCAGAAGATCCCCGATTGTGTACAGGATGGTGACGAAGACCGACATCAGCCCCCGCCCAGTTTGAATTGGGCTCGCTGTCAATGTTGCCGCGGAGGTGGTTCACCTGGGATGAGAAGGGAGCCATCCCAACAGCGGTCGCGGTTGGCTTCGGACGACGATTGCTGTTTGGCATCGTGCGCTCGCTGTCTCGGCACCCACCGCGGGCGTGCCGGCCGTCTTTTGGCCGCGGGGCCGTCCGAAGATGGCTCCCGGACGCCACGACGGTCCCGGGGGAGCTGGTCGACGTGCCATCTTGTAAAGGCCTTACGGCCAGTGCCGCCGACCCTGAAGAAGACGACGACGACGAGAAGGAGGAGGAGGGGAGGGGAGGAAGAGCAGGAGAGAGGGGAGGAGGCGGAGGACGCGGTGGAGCAACAGGCTGAGGATGAGGAGGAGGAGGAGGAGGAGGAGGAGGAGGAGGAGGAGGAGGAGGAGGAGGAGGCAGGGACGACACGACGGTCCTGTGGGAGATGGTCGAGGTGCTATACCGTTTCCAGCCAGGCGGCTCTGGGGCCCTCGCGCGGGTCGGGCAGGCTTGACTTTTGCCGCTCTGGGGCCCTCGCGGGGTCGCAGGCTCTGGTCGTGACCCTCGGCGGTGGGGTGGGTGACGGGTGGCGGGGTGAGGAGCGGGGGAGGGCGGGCTGGAGTGAACGGGGCGAAGAACGGCATACTTATTTGTGTTCGCCGTCGGGGGCGCTTGTCCCAGGGCGGCTAAAAAATGTATACCCCTACGCTGGCACGTCAGGGTATAAACTTTCCAGCCGCCCTGGGACAGGCGCCCCAGTTGTTCGCCCGCTGATGGAGGGTGAAGAGTGGAGAGGGAAAGGTGGGTGATGGAGAGCAGGGGGGATGGAGGACGGACGGTGGAGACAAGGACGGAAAGGTACCGAAGACATGTTGAGCACCGAGGGAGGCGGGACAGCTGCAGCAGCAGGGGGAGCAGCACAAGCATGAGGGCTGAGGCAGAGGGGGGTCGTGAACAAGGGGGGATCGAGGATGGAGCATGTAGGATGGATGATGTCATAGAAGGAAGGGAAAGCACATAGAGTGCGGGGTGATGTGAAGAGAGCAACCATGCATGATAGATGGTGATGGCTTCCAAAGGACGGAAGTCTTGATTCAGATAGCAGGTGCGAGTTAAGCCAAGGCATGAGAGGTATGAGTTCCCAACGCCCCATGATACCAGCGTGTAGTGTTCCATGACCGTTGCCTCCAGGTGGTGCGCATGCCGACGACCACCGCAATCTTCTTTTGCAGGTCAGCCGGCCAGATGATGTGATTACTTCGGTTTGTGATCTGAGCAGTCCGAGTGTCTCATGCAACCAAGGTCACAAGTGAGACTTCAGTCTTGCAGGGTTCATCCTGGAAGCCTCTCATTGTGGAGTGTTGGTGTGTAGTGAGTTTGTCTCGTGTTCGTTGTGACTTGCGGACACTTGCGGCCGACACATCTCGCATTGTGTGTCTGTGTGCGTGGTGTGTTTGCAATTACTCAACCGCGTCCCGTGTTTTGCTCTCGCTGTGTTCAGTAAATTGGCCGCGAAGCAAAAAGTGCGTGGTTGTTCTTAGATCTTAGTGCTGCTGCTCTGCACGCCGACTCGTCCTGCGCTGCCCCCCACCTGCAACGCCTGGTGGTACTCTACGCGGCAGCTCGCCTCCGTTACTCGCGCCCGCGACGGTGCCGCCACTTCGCTGGAGGAGGGACAAGTGCATGCGCTTATTGCTGCAGCGCCTTGGGATTGCGCGAATTTGTTGTTTGTCGGTTCTTCGGCCATTCCTTCTCACATGATGGTTGGCTTCGGCCATCGCAGGATCTTCCCTGTAGCGTAGTTGCGCAGGTCTGCGACTTGCAATTCCAGCCTTCGGCATGCTTCCCGCTGACTGTCGGTCGCGCTTCCCTGTTTTGGGATGTCAAAGCACACACGGCATCGTTGTTGCTGCACGTTTCGTTTCTCTCTCTCACGCCTTGTTTCCCGTTTCTTGCTTCAGCCTGCCCCTCATCTGGTATTCTACGGCTGGTCTGGGCGCGTTCCGCGGGTGCGGGCGCAACGTATTCTTGCGTCCCCCGCTAGCGTACCTAGGCTCAGGTGGTGTTTCACATCGCCGGGGGAGGAAGTACGCGACGTTTATTCATGCTGTTTGCTTGCTTGTCTGTTCGGCTGTTCTCCTTCCGAGGTGGTGGTCAACGCGCAACCCTTGCCAGCTGTTCGTCCTTGATGCACTGTGTTTGCACACATGTCGACCTGGGGGGCACTCTGGTTTCCTGTGCCTGAGGCAGCCCGCGCGCTCTTCAAGGCGTAGGCTCTTTGTCTGGTGCCTCCCCCCTGCTTTCCTCCTCTCAGGAGAGGAAAAAACACACAGACACAATTAATCGTCGACTCTCCAGAAAATATGGGAAACTATGGGAAGTGGGGGGGGAGACAAAAACCCAGAAAATATGGGAAGATGTGGCGAATCCTTTTATTTGTGTGTATTTATTTGTGTGTTCTGGGGCCCCTTCAGTCTGGTGCCTCCCCCCTGCTTTCCTCCTCTGCGGCCGCCAGCTTCTTTTCTGGCCGCCTCGGCGTGCCCATATATCCCAGCGCTGCCCGTCGGCTAGCCGATCTGGTTGACGCCCGCTCTCGCTGCTGACCGCAAGCTGTCGTCACGCGCGTGCGGGCTGCTCCGAGAGCAGCACGGCCATCGTCCCAACGCTCAGGTCTTGCCCACGGCAGGAAGCAACAGCACAGCCTCGACGAGGTGGTGTCCGAAGTGGGCGCCGTTGCACGTGCGTTCTGGCCTCGGGAATGGGGCCGACAGCTGCCCGTGAAGCGTGCGAGCTGTTTTATCGTCATTGCACACGCAGCCCGTGCCATTTTACCAACGCGCGTATTTCAGCTGATGTCTCTGAGGTACTCCGCGCATATTCGTTGCGCCTGTCGCGCGCATGTCGCACACCACGCGCCCAAATTGCGGCGCCTGTGTACCATCACTGATTTGGATTTTCTCGCCGAGGCCTCTCGGGGCGTTTCGGTTGCCTCTGGGTGACCTTTTGGGGCCTCTTCGGGGTGGGGGCCTCTTGGGGGCTCCAGGGCACCTGTTGGGGCCGTCTTGGGGCACCCTTGGGGGGGTCGGGGGCCATCGTGGGGCCATGTTAGAGGAGATCGATCAAAGTAGGGGGGGCTGCTCAATGAGGTATCCCCTCCCACACCCAGGAAGCCCAAACGGGACCAAAACATTCATACAATTAGTGGTTTTGGTCTTCTCGCCGAGGAGTCTTGGGGCGTCTTGGGTGCCCCTGGTGGACCTCTTGGGGCCTCTTGGGGGTCGCGTGGGAGCCCCTCGGGGGCCTCTTGGGGGCCTCTTGGGGCCTCCTGGGCACCTCTTGGGACCGTCTTGGGGCACCCTTGGGATCCTCGCGGGCAATTTTGGGGCCATCTTGGGGGAGATCGATCAAACGAGGGACCGCAGCCCCCCCCCAGAAGGTCAAAATGCGACCAAAAACGTGGTCAAGTCAATGATGTTGGTTCCCTCGCCGAGGCCATCTTGGACGCTCTAACGCCTCGCGACCACTCCCCTCCAGACCCAGGGGGAGGGGGGAGGAGGAAGGGCAAACCCCTCCCCGAATGAGATGAGGGAAGCTGGAAGAGGAAACTCTCTAAACCACTCACGCTCAGAGGGCTGGCGGGATTAGTACTACTCCGCCCCCCCTCCGCGGGTGCCGGCTGCCGCCACCACCGTCGTCGGCGTCAGCGATCGCGCTGCTGCGTCGTCGTCGTTGTCGGTCGTCGTCCTCGCCGCCGTCGTCGTTCGTCTTCGTCTTCGTCGTCGTCGTCGGTGGTCTTCTCCTGGACCACGTGCTCCTCCGCAGGCGCGCGCGAGGCCAAGCTAGAACGAGGAGGGGTAGGAGGCCAGCCCAGGGTCCCAGGGTCCTAGAGACGCCCCCTCTCAGTACGACCCGCCCCGGCAGTGCTGAGAGCGCGCACTTCCAGACGATGTTGGTTCGGCGGTCCATGGAGCTCTTGATGACGAGCTCTATGGAGCTCTGGATGGATACCTGCATGTATGTATGGATGTATGGATGGATGTATGCGTTTATGTATGGTTGTTTGTATGTCTGTCTGTCTGTCTGTCTGTCTGTCTGTCTGTCTGTCTGTCTGTCTGTCTGTCTGTATGTATGTATGTATGTATGTATGTATGTATGTATGTATGTATGTATGTGTGTGTGCATTTGTGCATGTATGCATGTGTGCATGCATGTATGTATGCATGCAGTTATGTATGCATGTATGTATGCATTCATATATGCATGCACACATGTATGTGTGTATGAATGGGCGTATGTACATGTTTGTGTATATATATATATATATATGTATGTTTGTTTGGTTGTATGTCTGTCTGTCTGTCTGTCTGTCTGCCTGCCTGTCTGCCTGCCTGCCTGTCTGTATGTATGTATGTATGTATGTATGTATGTATGTAGGTATGTAGGCATGTATGCATGCATGCATAAATGTATGTGTGGATGTATGTATGTATGCATGCCTGTATGCATGTATGTGTGTATGTATGTATAAGAGCACGTGTGTATGTATGCATGCATGTACGTATGAATGCATGTATGTATGCATGCATGCATGCAGGCATGCATTTGTGTATGTATGCATGCATGCATGCATGCATGCATGCATGTATGTATGCATGCATACATGTATGTATGTATGCATGCATGCGTGCATGTATGCATGCATGTATGCATGCATGCATGTATGGATGTATGTATGCGTATGTAGGCACATATAAATGTACATATATATATATATATATACATATACATATATGTATGTATGCATGCATGCATGTATGTATGTCTGTATGTATGTAATGATGTATGCATAGGTGGACCGATGTAGAACAAGAGAGAGAGAGAGAGAGAGATCCGCGGCGCCCCTCCCCCCCCCCTACATGTCCCGCGGCGCCCCACCGGGGCAGCCCCCCCCCACCGTCGCCCCTTGGGAGCAGCCGGCGAGGTGCGCGAGCTCGGCGGCCTCGCCGAGGCCCGGGCCGCCGAGATCCAGGAGCTCCGCCCCCCCCCCCTCCCCTCGGGGGCGGCCAGGAAGGGGGCTCGGCATCGCTCGGACGTGTGCAGTTTTCCATCGGCGAGGACCATCGAGGAGCATCCTGGACCACTTGGGGGGAAAACCACGCACGAAGCCGAAAAAAGCACAGGGAATGGACGTCCGAGCGATGGCCAGGGGGGGGCGGATGACTAGGGGGGGATATCGTGGCGGGGGCCATGATATCTCTACAGAGTTCATGGCGCCTCTTCTCACTTTAAAGCGCCCCCGGCCCCCCCCCCCCCCGCCTTCCTCTGGGCCGTGCACATGCCGCCGGCCATGAGTTGCGCCCCCTCCCCTCTTGCACGCCCCCCTCTTGGACGCTCCCGCCCCCCCCGCCCCCCGCCAAAACACATGTCGAGGATCGAGGAGGCTCCCCTGACTCCGGATCCGCCCTACTTTGGCTTTTTTTCCAACTTACAATTGCGTCGGAAATCCACCTATAAGAGGCCGAAAAAGTAGGGCGGAAATTGCTGCACCCAACATAAAATAGGGCGGAAATCCACAGAAACAGCCACAGAAAAGTAGGGCGGAAATTGGCATCAGCGGGGCTTGAAAAGTAAGGCGGAAATTCCAAGCCCCACTTACGAATTTCCCCGAAGTAGGGCGCATCCGGAGTCAGGGTCCTCGGCCGGATCGAGGAGGGTCGGAGAGGGTCGTGGAGGATCGAGGAGGGGTGGGGGGGTGGGGGAGGGGATCGAGGAGGATCTGGGGGGATCGAGGGAGGATCGAGGTTCGATGGGGGTCGGGCCGGGAGGTCCGGAGCCGAGGCGGATCGGGGATCGACGGGTCTGGGGGGACGGAAGATCTGGGAGTTGGGAGCTGAGGAGGAGGAGGAGGAATTGGAGGAGGATGACTGGGGAGGATTGGAGAACAAGATGTACGTTGGCATTGTTGTTTGCTTTCAAACATTTGCGGGGAAGAGAAGGATCGAGGAAATGAGGAGGAGGAGGAGGAGGAAGAGGAAGAGGATGAGGCGGGACCAGGCGGGCGAACCTCCAGATAATCAGACCGATTAAAGGCGGCGATGAGGACGCACTACCTACCCCCATGCCGCCCCCGTGCGCCAAGGCAACGCGATGAAACCAAATTGCCGCTCTTAAGCTCACGGTGTCGCTCCAGCTCCCTCGCGAGCCTGCCGTGTACGCGCGCTCCCCTTGCCGTATCGCGCGCAAGCTGCCACCACACTCCCAGAGCTGACGGCGACTGGCCTGCCCTTGGCCGCTGCTCGCACAAGCTGACCCCAGTCTTTCCTCTCGCCGTGCCCACAGCGTCTGCCACTGCCTGCTGTCTCGCACGAGCGGACCACAGTCCGCCCCCCCTCTCGCCTTGACAACCTCCGCTGCCACCGCCTGCACTGAAACGCTGCCACTGCCCGCCCTCTCGCACTGGACCCTGCTGCCACTGCTCGCCTGCTCGCACTGCCAGTCCCTCCTGCCACTGCCTGCCTTCTCACATGAGCTGACCGCAGCAGCACTGTAGCTGACGATGTGCTCTTGACGCGCGATCGGGCACCGGCAAACGCTGCTGCCACGGCCGGCCTTCTCGCACGAGCTGACCTCAGCAGCAGTGTAGCTGATGATGTGTTGCTCCTGCGCCGCCCTCGGGCAGCGACAGCCGCTGCTGCCACTGCCCGTGTTCTCCCATGGGCAGTCCGTTCTGCTACTGCAGCTCGGGAGCAAAGCGCTGTAGCTGAAGACGTCGGGCACACCTTTGACCCGCCGCTGGCAGCCACTGCCCTCCACGCTGCGAACGGGCCCGAACTGGCCAAGAGACCATGCACCAGACTCCGTGCTGTATTTGTCCTCACTGTTGCTGCTTTGCGCGCCGTGGCCTCCACTGCTGACCTCTCGCACCAACAGGCCCTGCTGCCACTCCCTGCCTGCTCGCACGAGCTGATCCCCGCTGCCCTGTAGCTGAAGATGTTGCTCCTGCGTGGCCATCGGGCAGCGACAGCTGGTGCTGCCAA
>CAUYUJ010019727.1:605628-707232 GCA_963575745.1 Prorocentrum cordatum
GCGCAGTTGGCGACTGTGAGCGGCTGGGCAAGTGCAGTATGTGGCGAAGCAGCGAACATTCGAGTACACGACCGTACGAACAAACGATATCGCGCATACGTGCCACATGTAAGATGAGGTAGCAATCCTGGAGATGAACCAGCAAACGATATTCTGGATCTTGCCACAACCGCATGACAGTGAAAGTCTCCGATCCCGCCATTAATGCAAATATCGCCCACCAAACTGGGAAACCCGTGCCCATGCGTTGAGAGCCGCGGCGTCCCCAGATTCCAATGTTGACAACGGGTGTACTTGTGGGGATGAGCTATGGGCATTTATCATGCCGACGATCGCTTTCCTACGGAGGCCACCAAGGCAACATTGAACTGTGGGGTCGAGGGTGACCTGGTCGAAGCAACAGTTCCGGATGGGCGTTGTAACAGCAGGCAGTCTACAGCGAAATCTCCCCCTGTTGCTACCCAGGGGTCTGCGCGCTGCGTGGCCACGGTGTGCCCATAGGCGTCCTCATGCACGTGTCTGGGGCCCACACGGTGTGGTGGCCCCACCGCGCGGGGAGTCAGCGGGGAGTCGGGGTCACTACACGATGTTAAAGCTCGGGTCGTCCTCCGAGGACATCTCGGGCGGTCGGGGCCTCCAGGGTCAAAGAATGCGCGGTGACGGACCGCGCGGTGAGGTCTCCTGGGATGTCACCTCGCGGTCCGGCATCACACGGACCCCCGAGTATGTCGCGTCCCCTGTCTAGTTTCGTTGTTCGCGAACCTTCTTGTCCACCAGTGGAGACATGCTCACACGATCAACATTGCTGAAGGAGGGACCGAATTCTTCTCGCTTTGCGTATCTCCACCAGCCCAGTTGGGCTGCGCTTACTTGATGGTCGCCACCGGGATTTCCACGCCACCGGGTTAGGAGTGCCGCTCCTGGTGCATCTTCTGAGTGGTTGCCCGCGCGCTCGCTTCGCTTGCCCCTCTCTTTTCTTGCTGCCGAGTCGCGGCCCGGCTAGTGATCGGACGGCTTTCGACTTGCTTCGCGAGCCCGCAGACCAAAAAGTATCCCCACCAGCACTTTTCAGAAATGTTGCCCACGAGAGCTGACGGGAAGAGGACAGAAGTAAATAGTGAATCAAAGCGGGCAACCAGGATGAACAGAGAGATCTTGGGAGCAAGGGGAAGCCTTGGAGGGCCTCTTCGGGCCATCCCTGGGGCTCGCGGGTGAGGCGAGGGGAGGAGGAGGAGGAGGAGGAGGAGGAGGAGGAGGAGGAGGAGGAGGAGGAGGAGGGAGGAGGAGGGAGGAGGGAGGGAGGAGGAGGAGGAGGAGGAGGAGGAGGAGGAGGAGGAGGAGGAGGAGGAGGGAGGAGGAGGAGGAGGGGGAGGAGGAGGAGGAGCAGGAGGAGAAGGAGGAGAAGGCAAACCGCATGTTTGGGCCCTCGTAGGACGCTCTTGGGGCGCTCTTGGGCGCTCTTGGGGCTGTCTTGGGATCATCTTGGGGCCCTCCTGAGGCTCTCTTGGGGCTCTATTGGGGCATTTTGGGAGCCCTCGAGGGCCTTTTGGGCTATCGTGGAGGGTGTCGGTGAAAAGAAAGGGGTCGTAAAGCTGGTCCCCCATGTGGCTCTCGAATTCGCTTTGTGGGGCCCTCTTGGGGCGCGCTTTTGGGCCCCTCATGGGCCTCGTCTTGGCCATCTCTTGGGCCGTCTCGGGGCCATCTTGGGGCCGTCTGGACATGAAACGGCGAGAGGGCAGACATCATTGATTGCTCTTCGATGTGTCAGGCATTTGGGCCTCTTGGGGGGGTCCTGAGGGGGGCCCCGAGAGCACTTGGAACCGTGTGGTGGCTCTCATCGGGCCTCTTGGAGGTCTGTCGGAAGCTACCTTGAACCATCGGTGGCTATCGTGGGCTAAATTTGAGGCCACCTTGGAGCATCGGGCGGCCTCTTGGAACCATCTGTGGCGCCCTGACACCTCGCGCCCCCCCACAAAAAAACAAAACAAACAACTCAGGGAGGGGAGGGGGAATGTACCCCTCCCCGAGTCAAGAGGGTACCTGGAAGAGTAAAGAAAGAACTCGTTTGGCCACCTTATCCCAAAGGGCTGATTATATTCAAGGGCTTCGAAACAACCACAGTCCCCGCAAGTGGCGATCGCAAAACAGCCTTGGGCGTTTACTAAACAGTCCTGCCCTTTTCGATTCCTCCCCGCAGGCATGTTTACTGAAGGGTTTCGTCTGTGGGGCTGTCTCTTCTCTCGCAAGCCTGTGATTCTTCAGTTTTCTACGGAACATCCTACGGTGCTTTCGCCGCTCCCAGGAGCTTCAAGGAAAGCTTTGGTGTGTACCCGTTGCCTCTGCCGAGCACCCAGCTCAGATGTCATGGGGAAGGTCGGCCTCAGAATGACGAGGAGAGGGGCAGACGATTGTAGTGAGACGCAGACGAGCAACCTCAGCAGTTGGTTGTGCGGTGGGTTCGTGCCGTGCCTTGCGGGTGTTCACTGTTGAACGCCGCCGGTGGCTCAGACTCGCCCGGTATCCAGCGGTCTGCGTTATTGGAAGGTCGCCATTGTTCAAGGTTGAAGGATCCACGCGGTGTCAGACACCAGCGCGCACGTCGTCACGACGCGAATTTGCTGCACTCCACGTGCTATTTATCATGAACGCCTCCGACCTCTCTTGAAATAGTGGTGGCGATCGTGGCGACGTCACCGGTCAGGGCAATGTGTTGCATGATGATGATTGGATTTCTATGATGTTTCCGCATGTTGCAGCGTTGTCGACGGGTCGACACAACGAGAGTGCCACTCAGCATTGCGCCTTCACATGTCCCCGAGGTCACCTGTGCACGGTGTGCACAGTATTACATAGTCGCGCGAGAGGACCCGCAACAGTTTGAGTCGTAGAGATGCGCCCCCAAAGACTGACCCACACGGCTATTTGGCCTCAAGCACACAACTTCTACGCCGTCGCGATGACCAGGGCCTGAATGCCAGCACCGGGCAAGTGCGGAACGGGTGCATTTTGCGCACATGCTGAGTCCTAACTCGCCTACTTCGCTCGCATATGGTTTACACGCGCGTAGAAAACATGTGGGTGCGCCCCCCAGAACTTGGTCCCCTCGGCAGACTGTTCGACTTGTTTCTCTTCCCTGAGCGCCCCACCCTCCAGGTTCCACCCGGATAGAAAACTTGTCGTGGATCGGCGGCCCCGCCCAACATTTGCCGTCGGCGGCATCCCGCCTGCCAGGGTCCACGCCGATGCGATCCATTCGCTTCGATCTCGCTTCTGGCCGGCTCGATCCGCTTCGATCTTGATGTTCCGGCAGTCCGATGCGGCCTGATGCTCGTTGTGTTGTGCTCCTTGGCGCAGCCGCTCCGATTCGCTGCCGCTGCCGTGCCGATCTCCCCGCTCGACGTCCCCTGACTCCAGGTCCGCCCTACTTTGGCTTTTTTCCCAACTTAAAATTGCGTCGGAAATCCCCCTATAAGAGGCCGAACAAGTAGGGCGGAAATCGCTGCACCCACCATAAAATAGGGCGGAACACACACACACACAGAAACAGCAACAGAAAAGTAGGGCGGAAATTGGCATTTGCGGGGCTTGAAAAGTAAGGCGGAAATTCCAAGTTCCACTTACGAATTTCCCCAAAGTAGGGCGGATCCGGAGTCGGGGTCGAGTGAGATCTTGCCCGCCGGGCGCCAGAGAGCAGCCCGCGGGCCGCGCAGGGGCGCGCAGCGCACACCGAGGCAAAGGCAGGCGAGAGAGCGGCCGTGCACTCGGCGCCCCGTCCGGGGCGGAGTCCTGCAGCCGGGCGGGGGAGGCCTCGCGCTCTTCTGCCGACGGAGGCGTCGGTGCACCGCCGCGGTGCCGGGCCAGGGCCATCCTGGGCCCTACAGGCCTCGGAAAAAGATAGCGAACACTCATGCCACATTCATCTGTGAACGCCTCCCCCTCCCCCCAGTGTTCAAAGTGGGCGGTGGGTCTGATGAGCTGCTCCTCGACCGCAGTCTCCCCCGCGCGTGCCAACCTTGAGTTTGGGGGGCAGGGGGGGTGTTCACTAATTGTTTCCCTCTGCCGTAGGATGGTGTATAGACCCTCCTGGCCTCGGCCAGGATGGTGTTCCGGCGGCACGTGAGCCTCGCGGTCGAGAGTCGAGAGCTCCGTCTTGAGAGTGCGTTCGCGTGCGCTGGCGTTTTCGTCACCGATGAGACAGCGCCGCTTTAGCGTCGATGAGCGCCGATCTAGCGCCGATCAGCGACGATTAGCGTCGATCAGCGTCGGTCAGCGCCATTTCGCAAGGAGCGTGTTTCTTTTTTGCCTGGGCCGTAACGCGCGTTATGGCCCCAAGCCCTCTCACCCATAACGTAACGCTCCCCCCCTCAGAGCATCCCCGGCACTGCCGCCGTGCGCAGTGGGACACGCATAGGGAGCTGAATAGGGGTCCGCAAAGGCATCCGCATAGAAATCCGCATGGGGATCCGCCCGCATGGGGATCGCATAGGGATATCCATCGGGATCCGCAAAGTGATTTGCATGTACACGCACACACGCACACACGCCGTGGATGCGCGCGCAAGCCGAGGGGGCCAAGGAGGCGGCATAGGCTGTCCAGGCCGCTTTGGTCGCGTCGCTGGACTTCGCGACCGGGATGGGATGGGACTGGTAGCTCGCCGACACCAGCGAGCTACGACGCTGGCTTGCCTCGCAGACTCCGGCGCCGGCGACACGCACCACCGTCCAGGATTTTTGGGGCGCTCGCCGCCGCAGGCGAGGCCCGGCGCAGCGCCGTGGCGGGTGGGCGGAGAGCTGACGCGAGGAGCCGCTTCGCCCGCTTCGCCCGCATCGCCCGGCAGCACCCGTCCGCTTCGGCCACCGGTGTGCGCCGGGCGCGGCTCCGGGCATGGCTTTGCGCGGCGTGGCGCGCGGGGGCCCGCCGGAGGGCGAGCTGCAGGGGCTCTCCGCGCGGCAGCGCGGCACGCAGGATGTCGTCGCGGCGGCTGCTGGGCGGCCGCGGATGTTGAGTCTCTGGCGTGTTCAGTCCCAGCTGGCGCCTCGACCTGGTTGCCGCGGCGATCATCGGTCCGCTGTGGCACGTCGCGGAGGCGATCCGCCGCGGCCGCTTCCCAGCGCAGCGCCGCCTGAGCCGCGGCGGCAGGGAACGGTCGGCTGAACGGGCCGATCGCGGCGGCTGCGCGCAGCCTCGCTGAACCGCGGCGTGGGCACGATGTCGAGAGCTGGACAAGCGTCCCAGACGCGCCAGCAGGGTGGCGCCCCGCAGAGCACTCGTTGCAGGAGGCGCGAGGCGTGCTCCTGGCAGCATGGGCCCGCCGCGAAGCAGCTGCCGTTGCCGCCCGCCGCGGCGACATGGGACACCTTGTCGGCGGAGGGGACCGTTGGGCCACGCGCCGGCTGCTCGAAGAAGGACACCTCGCGCCAGGCTTGGCGGGGGGCGATGCGCACGGTGCTCTCGGGCGGCGTCGTCGCGCAAACGGTAGCAGCTAAGCAAGGAAAACTGGGCTCGCGCCGGAAGACGGCTGCCGAAACCCGGAGCTCGAGGGCCTCCGCACGGCTCCGCCGCCTGGAACCGCTGGTTCCGGCGTTTTCCGTGGGGCCCGGCCCCCGGCGCGCTGGCCAGGGGCGCCCGCGCGCCCATCTTGCCCCCGCCGTTGCCCGCCAGGCCGCGCGACCCGCGGCAGCGCCCGCCGCGGCGCCACGCGTGGACAGACGTCGCCTGCGAGCGGCCGACGGGCCCGGGGCTGCGGCTCGACGGCCTCGGCGGCGCGCATGCCAGCAGCGGCTTGTCGACGGGCCCCAGACGGCGCAGTGGGCGGAGTTGACAGCCGCCGTGCATGCGCTGAGCCTCGCTGCGAGCGCCGCGGAGGTGATCGCCGACTCGGTTCGTCAGCAACGGAAGCGCAGCGCTCCGGGCGAGGGCAAGCCCAGCGGCCAGGGCGTGGGCGCGCGCCGAGACTTGGGCGTTGTCTGCTGGCCCCCGAATGCTGCCATAGCGGGCTGCTCGTCGCGCGCTCGATCAACTCGAAGGAAACGGCGAGGGTGGATAGTCCAGGGGCGGGCGACACACGTGTCGGGGCTCGGCGATGGCCGCACTGTTTTTGGCGGCGCTCGGAGGGGGGGTTTGGGAACTTCGACAGGCGCGCGGAGCGCGACTTGGATTTGCGCGGAGGTGGCGCACGGAATGTCGCCGCAGCGACGGCGCCGACTAGATGCGGCGGGGCGCAGGACGAATCCGATATCATTGCTGGTGCCCGCAGTCATCGCTCGCGGTGTCCGTCGCGGCAAGGAAATGGGTGCGCTCGCTGCGGCGAGCGCAGCGTCGCGCGCCGCGGGTTGCGCGGCGCTGAGAGACCGCTGCTGGGAGCGGCGGGGCAGCGCGGCATCTGCCCATTGCCAATGCTCGAGGAAAAGCGATGCCCGAATGGCCGCGGGGGCAACTTGCCGAGGCGGGCCGCAGGCAGTGCGGGGCGCCGCGACGGTTGGAACGCCGCGGGTGCAGCAGAAGGGACAACATGTTTTCAGTTGCGCTTGCGTGTAGTGCGTTGTGTGACTTACAGATTGTTTCGTATGTGTGTTTTTCCATTTCGTGTGCTCATTATTGGTTCCGTGTGTTCAGTCAGGGCTACGTGTGTTCAGTCCCCCGATACCTGTCTCGGTCTCTGCGGAGAGAAAGAGCGCCCTCGCGGCCCGCTTGCGGCGCGCCTTGCGATCGCGATGCGCCAGCAGTTTCTTGTTTTGCACGAGACGGAGAATGCCGCAGGGGATTGTCGCCCCCGGCAAAGGCCCCCGACGCCGCAATCGCTCGCGCGACTCGCGGCTTCGCTCGCCGCAGCATGCGCCAATCGCTCCGTGCCGCTCCCGGCATCCTGGCCAGCAGAGGTATCGGGTTCGCGCGGCGTGCCGCTGCGTCTGGTCAGAACCGACTCTACCGCAACATTCGGCGCGCTAGTCTTGCGTTGCGCGCCTGTTCAGATCCTCAGCTGCCCATCTCCAGCGCTCGAACAGGCGCTGACTGTGCCGAACCCCGATCAGTATATAACGCCTCCCCCAGGTCTCGCCCTCATCGTTTGATTCGATCGACTGGCCCCTCGACGCGGCCTGCGCCCGGGCACCGGGCATAGCTGACGAGGGCCTTGTTGGCAATGCCGCAGCTGACCAGCTCGCGGGCGCAGCCGTGTGCGCGGCTCCCGCCGCCCGCCCTGTTCGCCGGGCGGGGCGCAGACTCGCGCGCCTGGGCCGTCGTGCAGCGGCTGCTGGCCAAGGTGGACATGGCGGCCTTGAGGGCCAACCGCAGCAGCGCCGGAGCGCCCTCCCGAGCCCGCAGACGTCCGCGCCGCCGCCGCGGCTGGCGGGGCGCGCGTGGCGCGCCGCCAGGCAGGCCGCCGACGCCAGCGGAGCCAGGGGGGGCGCCCGACGACGGCATCAGGGCCCGGTGCGCGGCCTTGTTCGCCGGGCAGGCGCGGCAGCTGCAGGCCGCCGCGCACGGCCCCTGACTGCGTGCCCTGCGCGCTGTCTGCGACGGCGCGCATGCCGCGCTTGCGTGGCCGCGGCTGGCGATGACGCCGTGCGCGGGCTGTGCCGCCGCGGCGCCGCCGCGGGCGGCAGCTTTGCTTCAGAGCGTGAATTACCTACCCCGCTATCGTCTCCAGGCAAAACCAAGTCATACCACGCGCCTCCTCGTCAAGCGGCCTGACCAGCAGGCCGTGGTTTGGCATCGTTTGGTTTCTCTTGGAAGCGAGGGTGGTCAAAAGCGAGGTAGGTTTGTTTTGCCCCTATTGCTGCTGCTGCTGCTGCTGCCAACGGTCCGGGCTGGCGGGCCCCAGGCCGACTGGCATTCGGCGCTGCCCGCTCGGCTCAGCGCCCAGGGCTGCAGGGCTAGATTTTGAGTTTCGGGCGGCCTGCGCGCGAGTCGCGCGTCGTCCTCCCTTTTCTCCACTCCACCCCCCCTACTGCCGCTCTCTGGCACTGGGCTTCGTCGATGGGAAAAGGTGCATGTGTGTGTGTTCGGATGTGTGTGTGTGTGCGCGTGTGTGTGTGTGTATGTGTGTGTGTGTGTGTGTGTGTGTGTGTGTGTGTGTGTGTGTGTGTGTGTGTGTGTGTGTGTGTGTGTGTGTGTGTGTGTGTGTGTGTGTGTGTGTGTGTGTGTGTGTGTGTGTGTGTGTGTGTGTGTGTGTGTGTGTGTGCGTGCGTGCGTGCGTGCGTGCGCGTGCGTGCGTGCGTGCGTGCGTGCGTGCGTGCGTGCGTGCGTGTGAGTGGTCGTGCGTGTGCATTTGTGTGTGTTTCTGCGTGTGTGTGTGTGTGTGTGTGTGTGTGTGTGTGTGTGTGTGTGTGTGTGTGTGTGTGTGTGCGTGTGTGTGTGTGTGTGTGTGTGTGTGTGTGTGCGTGCGTGCGTCCGTGCGTGCGTGGGTGTGTGGGTTTGTGGGTGTGTGGGTGTGTGTGTGTGGGTGTGTGGGTGTATGGGTGAATGGGTGTGTTGGTGCGTGGGTCTGTGGGTGTGTGGGCGTGTGGGTTTGTGGGTGCGTGGGTGTATGGGTGCGTGGGTGTGTGGGTGTGAAGGAATGTGTGTGTGGGTATGCGGGTGTTTGTGTGCGTGTGCGAGTGTCTGGGTGCGTGTGTGTGTGTGTGTGTGTGTGTGTGCGTGTCTGTATCATTGCTTCTGTCTGCGTGTGTTTTCGCGTTTGTGTGTTGGTAGCAAAACTGAGACCATGTAATTGAGTTGGTGCCGTGGATATCTCTTCATCGTTCAACACCCGAGTTTATGATCACAACATAAACATGTTTGTTTGAAACTCCGAGCGGATTTCTTGGATCGGCGCTGCCCCCCCGCGCCCCTGGCAGCGCCTCCGGCGCCGCCCCTGACCCGCACGTCAGAGATGGGGGCCTCCAGCGCCGAAGGGTGCGAGGCGCATGATGGGCAGGGCGAGGGCAGCGGACGGGGCAGTGTCCCGGAGAAAGGCGGCTCCGGTTCTTGGTGCATGACATTACGTGGTATCACATGATTATGGAAGCACGCCGCGACAGATGAGGTCTTCCAAACACGGCTTCGCCATCGAGAGTGGACCGAGTTGTCATCTCTTTCCCGGCGGAAAGGCGACGTAAGGTAGGCGGAAGCTCGCAAAAGTGAAGCCGAGGTGGCTCCACCGCTGTTGACAAACGCGCTTTCGGTTATGCAACCAACGGAATGAAGATTCTGGTCGAGGACACGTTTGGACAACAACTGCTGCGACGATGGCTTTTGTGCGCTCCAATTTGTCGTTCCGTGTTGACAGGGTGAGCGCTGACCAGCCGTCCAACTGGTCTGAAATTCCACGTGTTGCAAGCAAACGGAAGTCAAGCGATTGTCAGGAACCGTGACACAAAGGGAGGTGCAGCGCCCCCGGCTGGTACTACGCGCGGTGCGATTTTGGAGATGGCTATCATGTTTCTTCTAAATTGCCGTCGTCGTTTCGCAAGGGATCTGAATATTTGACACGCACGTTGACGTCCTAGCACTTGCCGTTGGGCATTCCCTCACGACGAACCCGTTCTTTCTGGTCATCGGCTGGGCTCAGGTTGTTGAACAGGCTTTGCATTGCAACAGATTGCTGGGCCTCGGAAGAGCGCTGGCTCAGGGAATCTTGCTCCACGCACCTCTGATGGTAGAGGAAGACGCAGACCGTTTGCAGTGACCCATCGGAGCCCTATGCCTTGGGAGGGTGCGCCACCACCCTGCCCCCTCGGCGTCCTCCTTCTCCTCCGCGGCAAGTCTCCAGGCGGGCCTTCGGAGCGGTTCTGGCCACGAGTTCCGCCGACCGGCCGAAGCTTGGTAAATGACGTTCCGTCGTCGTCGGCGCGGCTGGGATCAAGTTTCTCACTCTCCTTCGCCCTTCGGCGCCAGCGAATCCCAATGCAATGTGCAAGTCGTTGCTTTTCGGCGTTGCTGGGTGGCCGCCCACACTCCAGAGGGGACCACGGGCGCCTCTCCTGCAGTGCCGCCTTCGCGAAGGCGAGGGCGCGTAGGGGCGGGACCGGGGGGTCCGCAGGGCAAGCACCTGGCCAAGCTTTGCCATTCCCATTGCGTAGCCACCGAGGCCGCCATTCTCGGCATGGGTAGTCATATCGCGCGCCGCATGTAGGCTTATGTTTGCCTTAGACCTTCGCGAAACGTTGGTGCTAAAAGTCGCATTGGGCGCAGTGTTGCGGAACAGGTAAACATCGGCCTATCAAGAGATGAAAAGGTTGTGTGGTTCAGGGTTTCCGGAACTTGTCATATGACACGGACAATTGTTCAAGGGGACGGCATTGGTGGTGACGCCATGATCACACGTTGCAATGTTGCAGGGACGGGGCAGGACGCGCTGCGAATCAGCACGGGCGAGAATTGATGAGGCATGCGTGTTCTTTTTTAGTCGTGGTGGGGTCACCTCGCTTCCTTGCAATGCACATTGTATAAATTGCCAGCGATCGCCTCTAAGGTTGGACTCCCTTGTGGAGAAGGCCGCCGCATTGACCCATCGATCTCGCGAAGGACTCTCGGCTTCGTCTTACATGTCTTCTCTTTCTGGATATTTGCGTTGTGGCGCGAGTTCCCTGGGGCGTCTCTCCTCTTAGCTCCGGACAGTGCCAAGGGTGACAACCGCTCATCAGGGGAGGTCACCACTGCCGCTTGGAGATCGAGGTCGAAGACCAGGAGCACCGAGGATCGATGAGATTTGGGGCGTTCGGGGGGGGGATCTGGGGGTCTTGGGGGGGGGGGGGGGGCGATCTGAGCGGCCGTGGGGGGTCCGTTTTTCTCCTCGAGGAAGCGGCGGCCCACAAGTGGCGACCCCCACGTGGCACTTCTTGGTGACGCCCGGCCACGCATCCAATCTCGAGCGCGCAGGCACGTTACCAGGCAGTGCGGGATACAGTGGAGGCCCATGCCAAGAAACACCTTGCTTGCCTCCGGGGTGCCCTGTGTTTCTTGGGGTTCGATGGTCTTGCGATGGAAAGCGTGAAGCTCCCACACCAAACATCATGGACGTCCTGGGGTCGCAGGGTCGGGTTTCTTGCGGAAGGTTTCCTGTGGACTGGTCTCCACTGTAATTATAATGTTTCACGTCGGGGTGTCTACTCCGCTTGACTCCAGATGGCGTTGGTCTGGATGGGAGCGTCTCGGTTGCACACGGTCGACATTTTCGCCAGCATGTCTGCCACGCGCATCAATGCCAAAGTTGTCCCTCCATCTTGAAGTTGTCTCCTCTGTCCCGTGTTTGCTTCCCCCATCTATTGGGCTCTTGCTCGCACCTGAGTGTCGCGCAAAATCCAGTGCGCGGCCAGCCAGGCTATGTTCCGAATTGTTGACGTCGCGAGCGGCGTTCCCATCTTGTCCGGCGGCGGTGTTCCGTTTTTCACGGTCGTGCCCATTAGTCAGTGCATGTTGTGTTGGCGAAGAAGAGCGCACCCTGGCCCGAATGGTGCCCCATGCAGTCGATCTGGCGTGTGCTTCTGAAGCAGAGATTGGCGCCGCCCCTCATCCCGACGAGGAGCCGCTCGTGTCGCCGAGCTGCGCGCCGAGAGAGCAGTGCTCACGGGGGTGCTGGACGCAGACCTCGCACGCGCGAAGGAGCTCCGAGAGGAGCGCCAGGCGCTGCTGGACAGGACCGAGGAGGAGGAGGAGGAGGAGGAGGAGGAGGAGGAGGAGGGCATCTTGGGAGCCTGGGGACACTCTTGGGGCCTCCTGGGAGGTTCCTGGGAGCCTCTGGGATATTTTGGCCGTCTTGGTGGGCTCTTTGGCCGTCTTGGTGGCCTCTCGGGTGCCTCTTTGGCTGTCTTGGTGGGTTCCTGGCTCGTCTGACGCCGTCGGAAGCCGTCTTGGGGCCCTCTCTGGGCCATCTTACGGCCCTCTTGGGGTGCTCCAGGGCCGTCTTGGAGGCCATCTTGGGCGTCTTGGTGGCCTCTTGGGCCGTCTTGGGGGCCTCTTAGGGCCGTTTTTTCGGGCCTCTTGGGCCGTTCTGGGGCCATACTGGAGACCTCTTGGGCGATCTTTGGGGACGCTCGGGCCGTCCCGGGCCGTCGGAAGGCCGAACAACAAATGCCACAATGTTTCAAACACCTAGGGGACATCAATGATTGTTGGCTATTCGGGCCTTCCTGGAGGACCTCTGAGAGGCCTCTTGGGCCGTTTTGGTGGGCCCCTGGCCCATCTGACGCCGTCGCAGGCCGTTTGGGGAGCTTTTTCTAGGCCGACTTGGGGCCCTCTTGGAATGTTCCAGGGCCGTCTTGGAGGCCATCTTGGGCGTCTTAGAAGCCTCCTAGGCCGTTTTGGGTGCCTCTTGGGGCCGTCTTGGGGGCCTCTTGGGGCCGTCTTCGGGGCCATCTTGGAGGCCTCTTGGGTGATCTTGGGGCGATTTGGGGGGGCTCTCGGGCTGTCTCGGGCCATCGGAAGGCCGAACATAAACACATGCCAAACTTGTTGAACAACATGTGAAACATCAATGATGGTGGCCTCTTCTGGCCTTCTTGGAGGCCCTCTGGGAGGCCTCTTGGGCCAGCTTCGAACCAACTTCGGCAATATTGCTGGGCTCCTGGCCCGCCTGACGCCGTCGGAAGCCGTTTTGGGGGCCTCTCTGGGCCGACTTCGGGCCCTCTTGGGGTGCTCCAGGGCCGTCTTGGAGGCCATCTTGGGCGTCTTGGAAGCCTCTTGGGCAGTTTTGGGGCCCTCTGGGGGCCGTCTTGGGGGCCTCTTGGGGCCGTCATGGGGCCATCTTGGAGGCCTACTGGGCGATCTTGGGGGCCTTTTGGGCCGTCTTGAGCCGTCGGAAGGCCGAAACTAAGCAACTGCCACAATCTAAAACTAAAAGAACATCAATAACTTGGGCCTCTTCGGGCCCTCCTTGAGGACCTCTTGGAGGACTCTTGGGTCGTCTTGGGCCGTCTTGGAGGCTTCTTGGGCGAACTTGCAGGTATCTTGGACTCTCTTGGGCCGTCTTGGAGGCCATCTTGGGTCAACGTGGCCATCTTGGAGGCCATCTTGCGCCGTCGTGGAGGGAAACTTTGGGATTGAGCTCCCTTCCAGGACCCCGGCGGGACGGGCCGAAGGCCCAGGGGGGGGGTCCTCTTAAAAGAACCAAAACCAAAACCGAAAGGATCTAGCAGGCCAGGCACCCCTTCGATGAATCGACGGGGGGCGGCGGATCGAAGACGCCTACGGCGAATCACCGCCGCCCTCTGCCCCTTTGGAAGCGCCTCTGTGGCCGACAGCTGGGCCAGAGCTTGGCCAAGCTATCGGGCCAGTTGTTCCCCGAGTCGGTTTGGAAAGACTTCGGGGAACGCATGGGGGAGCAAGAAGAGGAGGAGAGGGAGGATGAGGAACGAAGAGGAGGAGGAGGAGGAGGAGGAGGAGGAGGAGGAGGAGGAGGAGGAGGAGGAGGAGGAGGAGGAGGAGGAGGAGGAGGAGGAAGAGGAGGAGGAGGAGGAGGAGGAGGTAGAGGCCTCTTGGGCGCCTCTTGGGGCACTCCTGGGGCCTCCTGGTAGCTTCCTGGGGGCCTCTTGGAGGGTTTTTGGGGGCCTTCGGGGCTTCCTGGGGGCCTCCTTGGCCGTCTTAGGGTCTTCCTGGCTTGTCTGACACCGTCGGGAGCCGTCTTGGGGGCCTGTCTGGGTCGTCTTGGGGCCCTCTTGGGGCATATCAGGGGTTCTTGGAAGCCATCTTGGGCGTCGTAGAGGGCTCTTGGGCCGTTTTGGGGCCCTCTTGGGGCCGTCTTGGGAGCCTTCTGGGCCGCCGTGGGGTCATCTTAGAAGCCTCTTGGGCGATCTTGGGGGCCTCCTGCGGCCGTCTTGAGCCGTCGGAATCTCGAGAAGAAGCAAATGACACCATCTGTCAAAAACCAAAGGAACATCCATGATTTGGGCCTCGTCGTGCCCTCCTGGAAGACCTCCTGGACGCCTTTTGGGCCGTCTTGGACGCCTCTTTCGGTCCTCTTGGGCCGTCTTGGGCCATCTTGAGGCCATCTTAGGCCGTCTTGGGTGCATCTTGGGCCGTCTTGGGGGCATCTGGGGGCCATCTTCGCCGTCTTGGAGGCCATTTTGGCCGTCTTGGAAGCCTCTTGGCCCTCTTGGGACCGTCTTGGGGGCCTCTTGGGCCGTCATGGGGCCATCTTGGAGGCCTCGTGGGCGATCTTGGGGACCTCTTGGGCCGTCTTGGGCCGTCGGAATGCCGAAAAGATTAATGATTTCGGCCTCTTCGGGCCCTCCTGGAGAACCTCTTGGAGGCCTCTTGGACCGTCTTGGAGGCCTCTTGGGGGCCTCTTGGGCCGTCGTCGGCCGTTTTGGATTCTCTTGGGCCGTATGGGAGGCTGTCTTGGACCATCTTGGGCGGACTTGGAGGCCATCTTGGACCATCTTGGAGGCCATCTTAGGCCAACGTGGCCATCTTGCAGACCATCTTGGGCTGGGCCATCTTAAACGAAACATTGGGGCAATTGCGGGCCTTCCGGGTGGCCGGCGGGACGGGCCGGCCCCAGGGTGAGTTCTTTTGGAAAAAGAACCAACACCAACACCGAAAGGATCCAGCACGCCAGGCACCCTTGCGATGAATCGACAGGGGGCGGCGGATGACGGAAAGAGCGTTCACGCGGTTCCGTTCTTGGTGGGGCGTCAGCCCAAGGAGGGGGGGGGTCCAGTGGGGGGGGGCGGCCGGTCGAAAAGTCTAATAGGTTTTGCGGGGGCCCAAAACGGTCCCCGATACCCGTAAGACGGCCCAGGAGGGCCCCAAGACGGCCCCAAAGCGCTCCAAGACGGCCTCAGTTCGCTCCACGACGGTCCAAGAAACCCCCGAGACACCCTAAGATGGCTCAAAGGCGGCTCAAAGGCGGTCAAAGAGGCCCCAAAGACGCTCCAAGTAGCCTCAAAGAGGCTTTCCAGGAGAGCCCGAGGAGACAAAATTCTACTGTTTTTGTTGTTGTTGCAAGTTTTGGGGGTTTTCGTTTTTTTCTGGCCAAGAACGGCCGAAAGCAGCACTCAGAGGCTCCAAAGATCGTCCCAGGATGGCCGAAGAGATCCCCGTAAGGGTCCGAAAGTTGCCAAAGAGGGCCCCGAGACTGGCCAAGAGGGTCCCCAAACAGTCCGACAGGGTCCGCAGACGGCCCCAAGAGAGCCCCAGGAGGCTCCTAAGAGGGCTCCAAGAGGCCGCCAAGAGAGCCCCAAGACGGCCACAGGCCTCGAAGAGGCCGAAAGACGTCCCAAAAGGTCCCAAGACGGCTCAAGAGGGCCCCAAGACAGTCCAAAAGAGCCCCTAATAGGCCCCAAGAGGACGGCCCAGAAGACTAAGGGACGCCAAATAAAGAGTGTGATCGGTAACGCAGAGAGCTCTCCACGCCAAGGCTCCCAACGGCGAAAGCGGGGAGAGACGGATTTATCCCGATACGGGTAAGACGGCCCAAGAGGGCCCTCTCTTGGCGGCCTCTAGGGGCTCTCTTGGCGGCCTCGAGGGGCTCTCTTGGGAGGCTCGTGGTGCTCTCTTGGGCCTCTCTTGGTGTCGTCTTGGGGCCCTCTCGGGCCGTCTCGGGGCCATCTTGATCAGCCCCCCAAAGGCCTCCAAGAAGTCCACTCCCAAGAGGCTGAGGCAGAAAGGGAGGGGGGGGAAAGGGAGGATGGATGGGGAATGAGGCAGATTAGGAGAAGGAGGAGGAGGAGGAGGAGGAGGAGGAGGAGGAAGAGGACGAGGAGGAGGAGGAGGAAAAGGGGGAGGATGAGGAGGAGGATGAGGAGGAGGAGAAGGAGGAGGACGAGGAGGAGAAAGAGGTGGAGGAGGAGGAGGAGGAGGACGAGGAGGAGAAAGAGGTGGAGGAGGAGGAGGAGGAGGAGGAGGAGGAGGTGACAAGTCGTTCAACGCCACGGCTCTCAAGAGCGAAGGGTAACGCGAAAAAAGTCTTATCGCCAAGGCTCCCGCTAAGAACGATGACGTAACGAGCTTCGAACGCCAAGGTTGCGATTACGCACAGCGGTGTGAGACATCGCTTCCAGCGCCAAGGCTGTGATTACGCACAGTGGCGCGAGCTATCGCGGGCAAGTTCTTGAAGCGCTCTTTCCGTTCCCGTGCCGGCCCAGGTCTAGTGGCCTTCGGCCCATCCCGCCACCGTGCCTGGTTTGTGGGTATGAGGCCTGTTGGATGCTCGCTGGGATCTCGTGGGGAGGATCCTCGCGGGCCTCTTGGAGGCAGTTTTGAGGCCTCCTTGGGGGCCGGTTTGGAGTCCCTGGGGTCCCATTTTGGGCCTCTCGGGCACCTGGGGCCTCTCGGTCGCTTCCTTGGGGCTTCCTGGTGCTTCTTGGGCGCCTCTTGGGGCCTCCTGGGGGCCTCTTGGGGCGGAGGGCTTGCATCTTCAGTTCGAGCTCCCCCTCCTGGGCCCCTCTTGAAGCCGTCCCGGGGCTCTCTTTGGCCATCTTGGGCGCGTCTTGGGCCCTCTTGGGCCGTCTTGGGGCTCTCTTGCGGGCCTCGTGGGCCGTCTTGGGGCTGTCTTGCGGGCCTCTTGGGACGCCTTGGAGCGTCGGGGTGCCGAACGGCGAGAGCGCTGAAATTTTTCAAAAACCTAAGGGCCATCGCTGATTGTTGCTTCGTGGCGCCCTCTTGAAGAGGCTCTTGGGGCTCTCTCGGGGCAGCTTGGGGGCCTCTCGGGCATCTTTTAGGGCAATCGTGGGCGTCTTGGAGCGACCTTCCGGCGACTTGGGGCACTCCTTGGACTGTCTTGGCAGCCTCGCGGGGCCCTCTCGGACCGCCTTGGGGGCCTCTTGGCTCCGAAAAGTCACGCGACACGCCGCGACACGACGCGAGCAGCCCCGCGCTTCAGTGCGACCATGTCGGGCTCGGTTGATCACGCAACGAAGCTAGCCTGTTCAGTCCATTGGCCCCACGTTCGGGGATGTGCGAAGCTGATGCGCACCCCGCCCCTCCCACTTCCGGGCTCGCCGTCGGCCGCAGGCCGGTCGTCCGAGTCACTCGGCCGCGCGCCGCTGTGAGACGTGCCAGTCGGTGGCCTCGATCACAGGCGCCAGTCGGGTCCCGCCGTGGAGCGCGCCACAGGGCGCGGGGAGGCAGGGGCCAATGGGAGAGTCGAGCACTGCGAGCCGCGCTGAGCACAGGCCTCAAGAGGAGTTGGGGGGGCCCTCGGGGATGGGGAGATGCGGGCCGGCATGCCCTTCTCCACCAGCCCGCTGCCCACCTTTGCCTCGAAGAAGAAAAAAAACGCCATAAACATAGACTGTTTGCGCTCCGCGCGGATTTCTTGGATCCACGCTGGGCCCCCCCAGCGACGCCTCCGGCGCCGCCCCTGTCGCGCTCCGCGCGCCAGGAGGGGGGTCTAGCGCAGATCCAATAAACCTGCGCGGAGCGCGAAAAGTTTGCGTGTGTGGCGTGTATCTTTTTCTATTTTCGGAGGCTGTCAGAAGGGTTCGTTGGTCAAGGTTGGTTTCGCTGGGCCTGGGGCCCAGCCAGTCTGACCTGAGGCCCCCCAGCTTGACCTGAGGCGCCGCAGCAGCCGTCGAAACCGCCCTTCTTGCACCAGACCTTCTCGCCGTTCCCGACCTTTCTCATCATTGCCCCTCGGTCGGCGAGGATGAAAGTTGGGGCCTTTGGGGGGAGGCGGAGAAGGCGTGGCACGGAATCTGTCTCCCTTCCCTGCCCGCTCTCGCCTTTTCCACGTGCCCTTGCCGCAGCCCGAAGAAGACGGGGCGGACACAGCGCGTGTACGTGTAACCTTGCCTTCGTGGCCGGCCTCGGTCGAGGCTCCCGCGGGCGGGGAGCCCTCGGGCTTGGCGCGAGGCGTGGCCCTTCGGGGCCGCTTCGTGGGGGGCGTATGCCTCGAGGGCGGCAGGGGGCACGTGGGCAAAGTGGCCCGCTGGACGCCCGCCGTGTTTCTGCTCAATGTGTTGATGGGTCTGTTTTCCACCACCACCACCACCATGAGTTGGAGGGGGTCCTCCTCCTCCTCCTCCTCCTCCTCCGCCGCCTTCTCCTCCTCCTCCTCCTCCTCCTCCTCCTCCTCCTCCCCCTCCTCCTCCTCTTCCTCCTCCCCCTCCTCCTCTTTGTCCTCATCCCCTCTGTCCTCCTCCTCTTCCTCCTCCCCCCCCTCGCCAACGCATGGTGGTGGTGGCGGTGGCAAACGGGCCCATCCTGCGTGGAGGCTCGAGCCTCTATCGGTCCCGCCTCGCGCGCGGAGGCGGTGCCGTTCGCCTGTTCCCTGCTGGCCGCGGGTCGGAGACGGGCCTCCGGAGGCCCGAGCTCTCAGAGGCCTGCCCGTGCGGATCTCTGGAGGACCCCGCAGGCCTGGGAAGGTCTGGGGGGGGGGGCCGTCGAGCACAGCCAGCGCGCGGGGCTGAGGGCCACAGTGGTCTCGGACGTGGTCGAGAGCAGGGATGAGCGATGAAGAAAAGGGGAGGAGGGGACGGCATGAGGGAGGGAGGCAGGGAGGGAGGGAAGACGGATGGTTGATGAGAAGAGAGGAGGGAGGACCGAGGGGAAGAGGGGATGAGGGGAAGGGAGGAGAGGAGGGAGGAGCAGGGGTGAGCGATGAAAAAGGGGAAGAGGGGACGGCATGAAGGAGGGAGGCAGGGAGGGAGGGAAGAGGGATGGCTGATGAGAGGACCGAGGAAGAGCGAAGAGGGGCGGGAGCTTGCCCAAGGGCACCACCATTTGTACGGCCTGGCCCCTTGCTGGGGCGTCGGACTGGTGGGGGCCTTGGCTACCGCCTCTCTCTCTCTCTCTTTGTTCTTCTCTCTGTCAATGTGCGCGTTCATCGGAGGAGCTTCCTCGTTGTCGATGTCACAGGGAGGCGGGGGAAGACGGAGAGGGCGCCCACCTTCCCTCTGCGTCCTTCCTCGATCCCTCCTCCGACCAGGCCTCCTCGACCAGCACTCCGCTCCAGCCACTATGTCCCCGAACCCCGAACCCTCCGTGGGCCCAGGCCGACCCCCTCGAGCAATGACACGAATCACGGCGGGAGGTGTTTCGCCATCTCCAGCCTCTGGGGGCCCTTACAGCCGGCCCGGATTAGTAGGTCGACCCTGCCAGCTCAAGGGTACCCTTGTGTCTTGTGCCTCGCGACGCGTGCCTTCTTACACTCCTATGGCGATGTGGCCCTCGGAAGGGTCTTGTGTCCTCTCGTGCGTCCTGTCCAATCAAGCCCGACTGTACCAGCCTCGGGACCGTCAAAAAATGACTCGGGATGATAACACGGTCCTGGGGAATAGGTCGAGACCTCGGGGGGTCGACGTAATGAAAAAATCAGGACGTCGGGGGTCTGGGTGACGAGACCCCCCATAAGCGTCAGCCACATTGTGCCCGGGCGTCCCAACCTGCACAGCGGGAAGCGGCAATCAGATTAGCCATGTCCGGGAAGGGAAGCAGCCAGGATTCTCACAGGGGTCTGGTCAGACCTTGCGAGGCGGCGGAGGCGAGGGGGGAGCGGAGGGGGGGGAGAGGGAGATCCTCGATATCCTCACGTGCGCCTTTCCTCCCACGAGCGCCTCTGCTGAGCAGGTCCGGTCGACCATGCTTCTGCGACGCCGGCGGAGGGGTCTGCGCGGTGCCTGCGAGCACCCCTTGGGGCACCGCGCACGGCAGGAGAAACGCATGTTGGGGCGGCGGGGGGGGAGGAATACGGATTGTGGAATGTGGTTGGCTGGTGAAGGGAGAAGCGAGGAGAGAGATATCCCGAGAGGGACTGCCGCGCCGCGGCTCACCCAGGCGGCTCGCGGTCGCAGCCGGGCTCCAATTTAGCATCGTCAAAGCAAATGCAAGACGACGACCGCAAGACTTGCGCCGAGACGACGCCAGCGACGACGCCCCTGGAGCCCGCCAGGATCGGCGGCTCCGAGCGCAGCGAGAGGCAAGCGCTGCACTCGAAGGACTCCCGGGGGGGCGGAGGAGGGGGGGAGGGCGGAGCCACTGTTTCGACAGCAAATCATGGGCCTGGTATGCCCTCTCAGTCCTCTAAGTTCCGTCTTTAGCGTCGAGCAGCGTCGATGAACGTCCAGGATTCGATGAGATGTGCCGATTTAGAGTCGGCCAGCGTCCGTCGACTAGCGCCGCTTCAGCGCCGCTTTCGCGTCGCTCCAGCGTCGCTTCGCGTCGACTGGCGTCGGTCAGCGTCGCTCCGCAGGAGCCGACAGGACGTCGTGGAAGGCTCCCGCGAGCTGCCACCGAGCACTCTCCGAGGCCTCTCGGCCGCCCGGGGCCGCTCCCAGAGCGTGTCAAGCTGCCCACGAGGTGCCCGCTGCGCCGCCCCCCCCCTGGCGTCGCTCGGGACGTGTGCATTGTTCTGCTCGGCGAGGACCATGGAGGATCGGGGGTGGACAGAACCCCCAACAGTGACACGTCGATTAGTGAATTGTCCGTTTTCGGTTCGCGAGAGGGCGTCGCGGCCGTCATTTTTGCGGGTCCAGGTCCGTCGGTTTCGGTCCCAGGCCGTTTTCACTAAGGGGAGGCCTACTAAAGGGAGGTTTGTCCACCGCCGAGAGGAGCATCCTGGATGACTTCGCGAAACAAAAAGCACGCACGGCATCGAAAAGTACACGAGGAATTGGCGTCCGAGCGACGGCAAGCCCCGCGCACGGCTGCGTGCTCAGCCCGCTGCGGCGTGCCGTCTTTCCTCCGCGCCTGCCTTCTGGGTGGCCGCCCCCCCGTGGGCGCGCACGGGCTCGGCCCGACCTGGCCTGGCGCTCGCGCCGGGTGCTTTGCAACGCTCGTCGTATCGGAGGTGGACAACCCCCAACAGTGACATGTCGATTAGTGAATTGTCCGTTTTCGGTTCTCGAGAGGGCGCCGTGGCCGCTATTTTCCAGGCTTGCGCCCGCCAGGTTTGGGCCTCGGGTCGCTTTCCCTAAACCACGTTTTGCGAAAGGGGGTTCTGCCCACCCCCGATGTCGTAGGCACGCAGTGAGGCTTTCTTGAGGCCGTCGTCCTGCGAGGGCCGCGCTGCCCCACGGCGCGCACCAGATCTCTGGCCCGTGCGCGGGGGCGGCTCCGGACTCCGACGCCCTCCTGAGCAGCATGCGGGAACGCGCGCGCCGTGACGGGCCCTCGAGGAGAAGAGGCCCCACGAGGCGCGGGCGCGATTCCGGACGTGCTCGGCGAGGCGCCGGGGATCCCGTCCGCGGCTGCTCATCGTGGACGCCACGCTGAGCTCCAGTTGGTGCCTCGCGGGGCCCCCCCAGCGGGATCACCGTCGCTCGCGGCCTGACCCGGCCTGCGTGGCCATAGCTGGCAGCACGGCGCACATGAACCTCGGATGGCACAGCGCGGCCACAGAAGTGGTCAGGTGGATGACCAGGAGGGGGTGGTCACGAGGACTATAGGAGGAGGCGGAACGGCCAGCATGAGTCATGAGCTCCAGCCTGGGCACGAAACGCACAAACAGGCGGCGCTACGCGAACACCCCCTCCCTGGCCCGTGGTTGGGGCGCCCACGCAGAGTGCGAGGGCGCGGCGACGTTGTGCGACCGCCGCCTCGTCTCGGCATCGTTCGGTGGCAAACCGTGGGAGCCTTGTACACCCTGGCCGTCTCTCGAGCGCACTAGCATCCATCCACTAGCATCTGGCAATCTATGAGATAGCGCCGACCGAGCTTCGATGAACGTCGACTGGCGTCGGTTAGCATCGATGGACCGTCGGTTCGCAGGAGCCAGCAAGACGGTACTTTCGGCTTCCGTGAGCTGCCGCAGACACATCGCCAGCGCCTACGGTCAGGAACGCTTGCTCAGCGTGCCGCGTCGCCGGTCACGGTCGCGACACGCTACAGGGTCTATTTCGATCTGACTTGGCATCACTCGGACGTGTGCATTTTTGCTTCGGCGAGGACCATCGAGGAGCATCCTTGATCATTTGGCGAAACAAACCACGCACGAAACCGAAAAAAACACAGGGAATGGACGTCCGAGCGATGGCGAGGGGTCTATTTCGATCTGATCAATCCGTTTCGATAACGATTCCGGCCGTCTCCATGCGATTCGATCTCGAATGTCCGGCGATCCGATGCGGCCCGGTGCTCGCATGGCGCTGTTGTCCATCCTGGCGCAGCCGAGCCGATTCGGTTTCGGCTCCGTGCCGATGCGGCCCAAGCCGACGCACATGCCGATCCGATCCGGTTTCCCGATTCGGTGTTGGTTCGTCCTGTTCCCCAGCCCCCAGACATCAACGTTTCGAGCTGTTCCCAGCTCTCGTCCTAAGGAGCAGGGCGGCACGCAATCATCCTGCAAGGCATAACGTGTCGCCGGGGCCGCCCGCGACACGCTAAGCAAAGGTCCCCACGGACGAGCCTTGGAATCGCTGTCTGACCTACCCCCTAGGGCGGATAGATGCCGTCTCCATCGGGTTTCGCGCCATCCATTCCCACCTCGAGGTGGTAGGCTGGTGGCGCTATGGAACGCTGGCCCATCAGGGAAGGGTATCGGTCTGACGATGTTTAATCGATGTCGTCGAGAAGCATGCCTCAGACAGGAGAAGGCTCCTGCTATCGATAAACTGCCCTCCGCTGGGCATTCGGGAGCATGGACAAGCTGGATTCCGTGGACACTGTGACTCGAGCCCGCACTTTTTAGTTCGACGACGACGGAGCGACGACGATCGACGACGAGGACCGACGACGACTCACGACGACGACGACGACGACGACTACGACTGATCGACGGACAGACTCCCCGTCTCGCTGGCCGATCGACGACGACGACTGACCTATCGACCGCATGGCCGATCGACGACGACGACGACGACGACGACGACCGACCCACCGAGCGACGACGACGACTGACCGACTGGCCGACCGACCGACTGACCCACCGACCAGCGACGACGACCGACCCGCCCAACCGACCGACGACGAATGCGACGACGACGAAGATGACCACGACGACGACCTCCACCACGACGACGACGACGACGACCACGACGACCAAGGACCGACGACCGAAAGCAAACGACTGTCGACATATGACCGACGACCGACGACAACGACCCACAGACCGCCCTAATGACCGTCCGACCAACAGGCGCTTAATGAATGAAAATGATCAGGGGCTGCCTGACCTCTGAGCCTTATGTTGCGCATTGGAGTCTTTTTTAGGGAAATTGGTTGTAAAAGCTCAGGGCGGACGGGCTTGTCGCCCTCAGAGCACCATGATTACCCGGACTGCGCCACTGCACAGTGCAGGCCAGGTGTGGACTGAATTTGCCCCCTACTGACACAACGATGTGCTACAGGGTAACTGTAGTTCACAAGCCTGGTGCCACCAGTTGCTCCTCAAGGCCTGTGGGAACCATCGCGACCTGCGCTTCACAAGAGCGCACTTTATGAGTTTCTCTGGCCACGCCGCAGAGGTTGATGGAGTTGGCCAGTGCCCTTGCCTCGAGACGACGTGCCGAGGGCACCGCTGGAAGGCCCAGCTACGCGAGGGGCTATACAAAGGGTCCACTGGAATCTCGAAACAGCGATCCCGATATGCACGGGGAATTGTCTGCACGTCCGAGGACGAGCGTGGAGACGTCGACCTGCGCATCACGATATCTGTTGCCGATGGCGAGGCAAAGCGCTACGGAACAGGCTGCAGCAGCGCAGACTTGGGACACGATCCACAGACCAGGGGCCAGGGACTGCGCCCTGAGTAGGTCTCCCCCCCCTCACGAAGACGTCCGCCAGGTCTCGAAACCTGGAGCGCAGACGCGCAGAGTTCATCCAGACAGGACTTGAACCTGGGCCCTGGTGCCAACGAGTGCACAGCCACACCCACACCTTGGCGTCAAACCCACCATACGCAAAAGACTGGCGGTCCCAGCGCGGAGGCTGGGTCGACAACGACAGTGAATCAGGGTCTCCCTCATGCCATCCATTTGAGAGGGTCTGCAGACGCGTCCGTACTCTTGGCATCGCTCGGACCTGTGCCTTCTTTCTCGGCGAGGAGCATCTAGAAGATCATCGTGGGAGAAATTAGCGCGCGACATCCAAACATGCACATGTCCTCCCCCCCCTCCCCCCCCACTCCGCCTTTCCTAAATTGATGAGATTGGGACCCTCGCCCGGGCGGATTGCGTTCTGCGCACTCCGGCCAGTAGGGAGGAGGGTAGGGACGGGGGGCCGCGGATTGGTTTTTTGCGTTGGCGGGTTGCCCGCAGATTGCTTGGCGGATTGCCTGGCGGCTTGCTTTTTGGGGGGGCCTTTTGGGCTCGCTGATCTGCGCGGCTGTGAGGACGCCGCACGGCTAAAACAGCACGTGCTCCAGAAACATCGAAAGGTGACTTCTCCAGTGTTTTCCCGGGGGCCGCGATGCGTACAGTAGGGGTCCTGAAGAAGGAACCCTTTTCGTTGGGGAGGGGCTCGGTGTTCCTTAATTTTTTCACAGCTTGCTTCAGGGTTTCCTTATGTTTTCGATGGGGAATCGAGCTTTAACTTATGGAAAAAAGGGGCCTCGTTCCTTATTTAGGGTTCCTGAGGTCAACGCCCCGACGCGTAGAGGCGCAGCCCAGCTTCGCGCGCGGCCCTCCGCAGGAGGCGGCGGAGCTGGAGGCGGACGCCGAGAAGCGGCGGAGCCAGGCCGCTGCCGCCGCGCCAGAGGAGGGCGGGAGGAGGGGGCCGCTAGCCCGGGAGCCTCGGAGGCTTCTGGGGCTCCGAGTTGTCTTCGTGGGGCCGGTTCCGTTTTGCCGTTTCTGTTGCCGGTTCCGACGCCGTTTTTTTACTGGTTCCGTCGCCGTGTTTTGACCGGTTCCGGCTCAAGTTCCAATCCTGGAGCCGTTTCTTTTGCCGTTTCCGGTCGCCGTTTTTTTGCCGTTTCCATTTTCAATGTATTTTTTTTTGGAAACGGTGAAAAACGGCCCTGCCGTTTCCGGGGCCCTCAAATGGCGGGGCTTCTGGAGGTCGCCGGGGACCTCCGGGGGGGTCCTCTGTTTCCCCCCAAGCCACTTCGGAGTTCCAGGCTGGTGGCCGAGGCGTTGGTGGTGGAGCCGGTGTGCCAGACCATGGCCTGAAGCCGCGCAGCGGATCCCACAGCTCCCAACCTGCCACTCCGCAGCCCCATCCGGTGGTGGGCCGTGCGGGGGGGCCCTGCGTGCCCCAAACGCAAAGAAGCAGCCAACCACCACGTCGATTACTAGGTGGTGGTTCGGCCCGTTGTGGCAGCTTCCAGCACTCACCGCCGCACTCACCACCACGTCGTTCCAGGCCTCCCGTGTTGTCGGGTCCTCGCGTTCCCTCCCCGATCGCCGCGCGCCCAGGTCCTCCTCCTTCTCCTACCTCTCCTCCTATCCGTCTTCTTCTCGGCCTACCTCCCTCGCCTCCCTCTCCTCCCTTTTCTTCTCCCTCTGAGTCTCCCCCCTTCTCCTCCTCTTCTTCCTCTCGTTCTCCTTTCCCTCCCACCCTTCTCTGCGTGTCACCGAATCCGCGGAGAGCGTATCACCCTCGGAACAGACGCCGTGGTCGTCCAGCCATCGGGTGCAGGTGTGCCCGAAGTGATTCACGCAAGTTTTGCCCGCTGCCGCAAGAGGTTCCTGCACCAGAGCGGCCGTGATTGAAAAGAGTTCATGGCGTGGTTCGTTAACGTTTGAAAACATGGGTACATCCACGTGAAGTAACAGGTTCTAGCAAACATGGCACGGGGATGGAAGCGGAAGCGTCAGCCATCGGGTGCAGGTGTGCCCGAAGTGATTCACGCAAGTTTTGCCCGCTGCCGCAAGAGGTTCCTGCACCAGAGCGGCCGTGATTGAAAAGAGTTCATGGCGTGGTTCGTTAACGTTTGAAAGCATGGGTACATCCACGTGAAGTAACAGGTTATAACAAACATGGCACGGGGACGGAAGCGGAAGCGTTGTTGAAACATGGTGGTCGGGGCCCTTCGCATTAAGTGCCACCCGCCTATCAGTGTTACGAAACACCGTGAAGGGCTCACTGCGCGGTGCACGGCAGGCGTCTCCCTGGGGCTCAACTCGTAAGACTTGATGAAAGATCACCGATGCCTGCGGCCAGGCGAAGGACCAAGGAGTAACGACACCTGGGCATGAAGTGACATCCGCCTCTCAATGTTGCGCGCAAGCCAACAGACGACATGCCGATCACCTGCCCTTGGTACACTCCTGCGCGCGCTGCCAACATTGACAAGCGAATCTCACTTGATGATCCTCCTGTCAGCGTTGCGGTTGGCAGATGATTTAAGATGATCGTCTGGTGGATTCCGTATAACTTTTTCCTGACTGTGCAGAATGTCACACGCGGCTTGGGACATTTGTGTCCCTGAGTTTCGGGACTTGTCGTTTCATTCCGACCAGTAGAGCGGGGACACCCTGGGGCTTGTCAGGGTCGCAGTAGCACGGCGTCGGGCTGCGCGCAGACAACCCCCCCGGGTAGTCGCACAGGCCCCCCGAGTAGTCCCAGCTGGCTTCAGCAGGCCCCCCGAGTAGTCCAGGGCGCTCTCAACACCCCGACCCTCTGGCGCGGGCGCCCGGTTGCTGAGACCGCCCCAGGCTGCTCGGGACCGCCTGCTGAGGCCACCAGGAACTGCTCGGGGGGGCCTGGGTAGGCCTGCTGGGACTCTGCCTGGGGGGCCGCCTGTGCGCAACCCGAAGAGCCCCACCGGGTCATAGCCTGCGCCTCGGCGCATACGCCGCGTGCGCGACCACGGGGCCTGCTGCGGCAGGCTCGCACCGCGTTGCTGCGGTGCCCTTCCCCCGCGCGGGCGTGCCAGGTGGAACGCCGCCAGCGGCCGGGACCCGGCCGGCAGCCGACGACTCGGGGCCAGAGCCCCCCTGAAATGTGTGCTTTGATAAGCCATGGCTTCTGCGCGCCATGGGAAAACTGCAGGCGGGGGTCGCGGTACATTCTCCAGTTCTCGTCCTCCCGTGTGCTCAAAGCACTTGCTAGAGTCATGTCCTGGCTCCGGCGGCCCTGACAGGAACCCGGAAACCCGGGCATTACCAGGCCTCCCAAGTGGGGTCCGATGATCGCGCCGCATCGCCGATGTATGGGCGACGCGGCACTCACTACGTTCAGACGACAGCCTCTGTCAACACCCCACGCGTCTTCAACGCCTGAGCGGCGCCTGATCGGCCCCGGATCCCATGACATTCCCAGGCCTCCTCAGATGGGGTCGGGATCGCGCCGCATCGCCGATGCACCGGCGATTCCGAACGACGGGGAGTCCGATCTTCTCCACGCCGACGGCGCCACTGCCGACGTCGCCGATGCATCAGCAAGGCATCGGCGATGCGGCGCGATCCTCCGACCCCGTCTGCCTCGGACCCACTGCGGAGGCCTCCCACTCTGCAAACCAGGACGGTGCCCAAGTATTCCACTTGGAAAAACATGTAATCAGTGGGGTGTTTGGACCCACAGCTGCAGTTCCCTGGTTTGCAGTGTGGCGTTGGCCTGGTTTACCACAAGCTCCGTGTGCGCGGCCCTGCACGGTTCGCGTGATGCGGGGCCAGTCTTCGCGCGCTACACACGCACCAGCATCCTGTGCTCCGGTGTGGCCCCATCGTGTACCGTTGTAGTTTTTCTCCGCACGTCTCTCCCCCATCAGTCTGCCCGTATGTCCCTAAATCTTGATCCCCATTTTTGACAAGTGGCTTACGCCCTTCCACCGACCCCCAGAAGGATGAGCTTGCGACGTTCGTGGAAGATATCGAAGACGCCTACGGCGAATCACCGCCCCCCCCTGCCTTTTGGAATCGCCCATGTGGCCGAGCGTTGTGGCAAGAGCTCTGCCAAGCTATCGGACCATATTTTCCCCCGGCCGTTGTGGAAACCCTTCGGAGACTTGGGGGGTGATGGCGGGGAATATCAGGAGGATGAGGATGAGGAGGAGGAGGAGGAGGAGGAGGGAGAGGATGAGGATGAGGATGAGGATGAGGATGAGGATGATGATGATGAGGAGGAGGAGGAGGAGGAGGAGGGAGGAGGAGGAGGAGGAGGGGAGGAGGAGGAGGAGGAGGAGGAGGAGGAGGAGGAGGGGGCATCTTGGGAGCTTCCTCGGTGCCTTTTGGATGTATCTTGGGGGCCTCCTTGGGCATCTTGGGGGCCTTTGGGGGCTTCTCGTGAGCCTCTTTGGCCGTCTTAGGGCATTCCTGGCGTCGGACGCCGTCGGAAGCCCTCTTGAGGGCCTCTCTGGGCCGACTTGGGGTCCTCTTCAGGCCGTCTTGGAGGCCGTCTTGGGCGTCTTGGGGACCTCTCGGGTCTCTTGGGGCCCTCTTGGGGTTGTCTTGGGGGCCTCTTAGGCCTTTCTGGGGCCATCTTGGAGGCCTCTCGGGCGATCTTTGGGGGCTCTTGGACCGCTTCGGGCCGTCGAAGGCCGAACAGGAACAAATGCCAAAAACCTAGGGGAGAAATGATTCGGGCCTCTTGGGGCCTTCCTGGAGGCTATTGGAGGCCTCCTGGGTCGTCTTGGAGACCTCTTGGGGGCCTTTTGGGCCGTCTTGGGCCATCTTGGAGCCATCTTGGGCCGTCTTGGTGGCCTCTTGGGCGGACTTGGGGGCAGTTTGAGAGGTCTTCTTGGACCATCTTGGGCGAAATTGGAGGCAATCTTGGCCGTCTTAGAGGCGATAAGGGCAACGGGAGACGAACTTTGGGAACCTTGCCGGGTTGCCAGCGCACTGGGCCGAAGCCCTAGGGGGAGGCTTTTTGGGAAATTAGAGGCAGCAGCGAGGAATGGGGATTCCCCGCTGCAATGTCCCGGCGGAGAACCGCGGGTCACGCCCGGAGGCCGCGAGGAGGACATCCACCTCCACGTTCAAATCTTCCTTGACGTCCACCACCTCGTCCTCTTCTGTTCTCCGCAAGGAGCACCTGCTCGTGCACCTTCTCAAGCAGCACCACCCTGGCATCCCCCTCCCCATCGTCCTCCTCCTCCTGGCCATCCTGGTCCTCCTCCTCCTCCTCCTCCTCCTCCTCCTCGTCCTGCTGCTCCTCCTCATCCTCCTCCTCGTGCTGCTGCTGCTCCTCCTCCTCCCTTACATTCTCCTCGTCCTCCTCCTCCTGCTCCTCCTCCACCTGCTCCTGCACCAGATCGTGAATAAGACGCGGCAGGCTGCATGAATAAGACGGTGCCGATGCACCTACATCCGCGGGCACCTTGCGCGCGGGTGAACGCGCAATCGATCCCCGCGGCATCGCCCCCCAAACTTTAAACTAGGCGGTGCAACGGACCGCCTCTGTCAAAGCCTCGTCTCCCCCCATGGGGGGGCGGTTAACCCGCCCATCCCGCCAGCAGACCGTGGAGGCCTTGGATAAGGAATCCAGGGTCTGCAGCCTTGTGGAGATCCACTTGCGTGGATCGGGGGGGGGGGGGGGGGGGGGCAGAAGTTGCCCGCCCTCAATCATTGTGAGCTTCCTACTCCTCCTCCCTCCCGCCTCCCTCCCCCCCCCTCCCCCCTCCCCCTCCCACCTCCCTCCCACCCTTCCTCCGCCTCAGATCCGCTGCAGCAGGCGGCAGGTGAGCGGCGCGGTTGCGCGCCCGCGGGCGGATTGACATGTGTCGCCCGCAGTTGCGCGCCCGCGGGCGGGTTGAAATGTGTCGCCCAGTTGCGGTTGCGCGCCCGCGGGCGGGTTGAAATGTGTCGCCCATGCGGTTGCGGTTCGTCGCGGTTGCGGTTGCGCGCCCGCGGGCGGGTGAAATGTGTTGCGGTTGCGCGCCCGCGGGCGGGTTGAAATGTGTCGCCCAGTGCGGTTGCGGTTGCGCGCCCGCGGGCGGGTGAAATGTGTCGCCCAGTTGTGGTTGCGGTTGCGCGCCCGCGGGCGGGTTGAAAATGCGGTTGCGCGCGGGCGGGTCGAAATGTGTCGCCCAGTTGCGGTTGCGGTTGCGCGCCCGCGGGCGGGTTGAAATGTGTTGCGGGCGTGCCCGCGGGCGGGTCGAAATGTGTCGCCCAGTTGCGGTTGCGGTTGCGCGCCCGCGGGCGGGTTGAAATGTGTCGCCCCGTTGCGGTGTTGTTGCGCGCCCGCGGGCGGGTCGAAATGTGGCGCCCAGGTGCGGTTGCGGTTGCGCGCCCGCGGGCGGATTGACATGTGTCGCCCAACTGCGCTTGCGCGCCCGCGGGCGGGTCGAAATGTGTCGCCCAGGTGCGGTTTCGGTTGCGCGCCCGCGGGCGGGTTGAAGTGTGTCGCCCAGGTGCGGTTGCGGTTGCGCGCCCGCGGGCGGGTCGAAATGTGTCGCCCAGTTGCGGTTGCGGTTGCGCGCCCGCGGGCGGGTCGAAATGTGTCGCCCAGTCTCGGTTGCGCGCCCGCGGGCGGGTCGAAATGTGTCGCCCAGGTGCGGTTGCGGTTGCGCGCCCGCGGGCGGGTTGAAGTATGTCGCCCAGTTGCGGTTGCTGTTGCTCGCCCGCGGACGGGTCGAAATGTGTCACCCAGTTGCGGTCGCGCGCCCGCGGGCGGTTTGAAATGTGTTGTTCAAGGCGCCCTCATGACGTTCAGTCAGTCAATCAGTCAGTCAGTCAGTCAGTCACTGGCGGGCACGGAATTTCACCCGGCTCCGCCAGGAAACACAAAAACAACACCAAGCCGTATAACATGTAGCACGCCAGGCACCCTAGTGGCAAGATCGCAGGGGGCGGCGGCCTTGCGTCCATCGGCCCAACCCACCACCGTGCGGGCCCAGGCTGTGATTCAGAAGCTTTTTACATGCATACGAGGTTATATTGAGATGCTTGTCGGGGGCCACTTGGAGGGTTCCTGTGGCCTGTGGATACGCTTGGTGCCTCTCTTACAGGCTTCTTGGGGGCGCCTCGGGGGCCTCTGGGGGGTTTTTGGGCCTATCGGGGGGGGGAAGGGCTCGGAATGTCAGCTCATATTCCCCCTCTTGAGGCCCCTCGTAAATCCCTCTTGGGTCTTTCCTGGGCCGTCTTGCGGGCCCCTGGGGCCGTCTTGGGGTCCTCTTGCTCGTCTTGGAGCCCTCTTGGGGGCCTCATGGGACGATTTTCCGGGCCCCTTGGGCCGTCTTGGGCGCCGCGAAAAAGAAACAGTGAATATACTAAACATGTACGTTTTCCCATGGGAATGGGACGATGCTTGCCTCATTGGGCTCTCTCGGCTGTCCTTTGGGAACATTATTAGCCTGTCTAAGGGGGCCTCGTGGGCCGTCCCGGAGCCATTTTCGATTGTTGTGGCGCTATTTTGGGCCGTGGCCGGCTAGATCACATACACTTCCACACACGAGAACCAAAAAGGACGACAAACAATGTAACACAAAAAGGAATTCTGACACGTGAACACAATCAGTAAACCATGCAACGACGAACAGTCACACATCCACACAGCTCAAATCAATCATTCCCAACCATCCTGTGGTGTTGGGTCCTCATTTTGAAGGGACAGCGCCCCGCGTTCCTCTCCTCTCCTCTCCTCTCCTCTCCTCTCCTCTCCTCTCCTCCTCCTCCTCCTCCTCCTCCTCCCCTCTCCTCCTCCCTCCTCCTCCTCCTCTCCTCCTCTTCCTCCTCCTCCTCTCCTCCTCCTCCTCCTCCTCCTCCTCCCCTCCCATCACCATCATCATCATCATCATCATCATCATCATCATCATCATCATCATCATCACCATCACCATCATCATCATTATCATCAGCATCATCATCAGCATCATCAGCATCATCATCATCACCATCATCATCATCATCCACTCCCTCTCCCCACACCATCGTCACCATCATCACCGTCACCCATCATCCATCAGCATCATCATCTGCAGCATCATCCTCATCCACATCCTCCTCATCATCGTCACCATCATCGCTCCCACCGCCCATATTGTCACACCCCTCACACGCTTCGTGGCCCCACAGGGAGCCCCACCTAAGGCCACAGTGGCGGTGTTCGCATGCGTCTCCCCCACCCAGGACACCGCTTCGTGGCCCCATAGGGAGCTCCACCGAAGGCCCCAGTGGGGGTGTTCGCACGCGCCTCCCCCACCCAGGACAGCGCTTCGTGGCCCCATATGGAGCTCCATCGAGGGCCCCCCCACTGGGGGCGTTCGCACGCGTCTCCCCCACCCAGGACAGCGCTTCGTGGCCCCATACGGGGCTCCACCGAAGGCCAGAATCTGGGTGTTCGCATGCGTCTCCCCCACCCAGGACAGCGCTTCGTGGCCCCATAGGGAGCTCCACCGAAAGCCCGTCTGGGGGTGTTCACATGCGTCTCCCCCACCCAGGACAGCGCTTCGTGGTCACATTGTGCGCTTCACCGAAGGCCCCAGTAGGGGTGTTCGCATGCGCCTCCCCCACCCAGGACACCGTTTCGTGGCCCCATAGGGAGCTCCACCGAAGGCTTCAATCGGGGTGTTAGCATGCGTCTCCCCCGCCCAGGACAGCGCTTCGTGGCCCCAAAGGGAGCACCACCAAAAACTCAAGTGGGGGTGTTCGCATGCGTCTCCTCCACCCAGGACAGCGCTTCGTGGCCCCATAGGGAGCTCCACCGAAGGCCCCACTGGGGGTGTTCGCAGGCGTCTCCTCCACCCAGGACAGCGCTTCGTGGCCCCATAGGGAGCTCCACTGAACGCCCCAATCGGGGTGTTCGCATGCGTCTCCCCCACGCAGGACAGCGTTTCGTGGCCCCCTAGGGAGCTCCACCGAAGGCCCCAGTGGGGGTGTTCGCATGCGTCTCCCCCACCCAGGACAGGGCTTCGTGGCCCCATAGGGAGCTCCACCGAAGGTCGCAATGGGGCCGTTCGCATGCGTGCTCGTACTCACCAGCTCTCAGGCTATCGTTATTAGACCAATCGTCTTCTTCCGTGTCGCGTACCCGCCACACATCGGCACGCCCCTCACACGGCTCTTGGCCTCATAGGGAGCTCCACCGAAGGCCCCAATGGCAGGGTTCGCATGCGTCCGCGCCACCCAGTACAGCGCTTCGTGGACCCATGGGGAGCTCCACCGAAGGCCCCAGTGGCTGCATTCGCATGCGTCTCCCCGCCCAGGGCAGCATTTCGTGGCCCCATAGGGAGCCCCACCGAATGCGTTGTTCACAAAGACGGTACTCACAACTGCATATGGTTGGGTCCTTCGCCAGGCTAATGAAGTCACTGTTGGAATCAAAAAGAACCATGTGGCACAACACAACAATCAGAAATTGTCTCTGATGGCCACGCTCCGTGTGAAGGTTCGAGAAAAAATGAAGACAGCTCAAGAATCTCCAGGCGAAGGGCCCAACTGTATGCGACTGCCAGTATCGCTTTCTGCATACAGCTTTCGGTGGAGTTCCCTCTGGGGCTACGAAACGTGTGAAGGTGTACCGAAATAGGGCGGGAACGCCTTGCGAAACCTGCCACTGCGCCGTCGGTGGAGCTCCTTTGGCACCACGAAGCGTGCGAGGGGCGTGCCGTAATGTGGCGGGAGCGCCCTGTGAACCCTGCCACTGCGTCTTCGGTGTAGCTCCCTGAGGGGCCACGAAGCGTGTAAGGGGTGTGCCGGAATTGGGCGGGACCGCCATGCGAAGCCTGCCACTGGGGCCTTCTGCAGGGCTCCCTGTGGGGCTACGAGTGTGAGGGGTGTGGCAAAATGGTGCGGGGCCGCCATGCGAACCCTGCCACTGGGGCCTTCGGTGGAGCTCCCTTTGGAGCCACGAGACGTGCGAGGGGTGTGCTGAAGTTGGGGCGGACCGCCATGCGAACCCTGGCCTTTGGTGGATCTCATTTGGGGCCACGAAGCGTGTGAGGGGTGTGGCAGAATGGCGCGGGGCCGCCATGCGAACCCTGCCACTGAGGCCTTTGGTGGAGCTCCCTTTGGAGCCAGGAGACGTGTGAAGGGTGTGCCGAAATTTGGCGGGGCCGCCATGCGAACCCTGCCACTGTGGCCTTTGGTGGAGCTCCCTGTGGGGCCATGAAACGTGTGATGATGATGCTGCTGTTGCTGCTGATGATGATGATGATCATGATCATGATCATAATGATGCTGCTGGTGATGATGATGATGGTGATGATGCTGTTGATGAGGATGGTGATGAGGATGTTGTGGATGATGATGACGGCGACAATGGTGATGATGATGCCAACGATGGTGATGATAACTATGACGATGATGAATATTAAGCTGATGATGCTGATGATGGTGATGATGTTGATGCTGGTGATGATTATGATGATGACGACGATGATGATGATGCTGATGATTATGCTTATGATGATGATGGCGATGCTGATGATAATGCTGATGATGCTGATGATGATGTTGTTGATGATACTGGTGACGATGGTGATATTATTAATAATGATGGTGATGGTGATGATGACGACGATGATGATGATGATGATGATGATGATGATGATTATGATGATGGCGGTGATGGTGATGATGAAGATGCTGCTGATGATGCTGATGAAGCTGATGAAGGGAGGAGAGGGTGGAGGAGGAGGAGGAGGAGGAGGAGGAGGAGGGGAGCGGAGATGATTGCGGGGCACTGTCTCTTCATAACGAGGACCCAACACCGCAGTGTGGGGGGGGGGATGATAGAGTTTTCCTTGCGCTGGTTAAATACATAGGAACACACATGCGTTCTGGTTGCTTGGCTGGATGCCGGCGGGGAAAAGGAGAACGTACACATAGTCAAACGCAACAAGAAACGTATTCAAGAGAGGGGTAGGAGGAGGAGGAGGAGGGGGACGAGGAGGGCCTTTCCTTCGCGCGACGTTTTGTCTTGGGGAGATTCACCAAAATTATCGATTGGCCTTCGGCCCATCCCGCCACCGTGCCTGGGCTAGGTATGAAGCCCACTGGATGTTCGCTGGGATCTCGTTGGGGGCCTCGCGGGGGCCTCCTGAAGCCTCTTGGGGGCCGTTTTGGAGCCTCCTGGGGGCCCCAGGAGATCTCGAGCATCGGAGTCCGGGCTCTGTGAAGACTCTGCAAGGCTGAGGATTGGGCTCCAGGAGTGACGCAGAGGACTGGAGGACACGCCCGCTCCGTGCCCCAGAGGCTCGAGGCACGGAGGCGGATCGGCTCCCCACTGGATTCGGTGGCTCCCCAATGACTGTCACAGGTTTCCTGGATGTTGCTCCTCGAAACCTGTGGCACTACAAAAAGCGGTGGAAGGGGGGAACCTTGTCACACCACCAGGAAAACAACAACTACAAGTTTTCAGGAATGGCGCTTTTGGCAGGCCCTCCCGGCCAGCGCCAGGTTCATTGGCTTTTCAACTGCATTCTCAGGTTCTTGGATGTTGCCCCATGAAGCACACACGGAAAAACCACAACCAAACCAACACATTGTTTCAAACATCAAGGAAGCGCGGTTTTCGGGCAACACACTCTTGGCAGGCTTTCCCGCCCACGCCGCCCCCCACCCCACACGTCCAGATTTCTGCTAGACACCGGAAACGATTTGACTTTTGGGTAGTTTCGCATTTTTTGTCGTGTCATTGGTTCCGTGGAGCATCATCTATGGAATTTGGGTCTGCCATGGAAAGACCCTCACATCCAATGTGGAGCACATAATCTGTGTGACTCTCCAAAAAAACAGAAAATCCCGCGCGAAGGAAAGGCCCTCCTCATCCATCCCCTCTCTTGTATGGGCGTATTTATGTTCAAACTATGCGCTTCTTCTCCTTCCCCCGCCGACATCCAATCAAGCAGACTGACTCTTTGATTGTATGATTTTGGGCCCCCCAGAAGGGTTACAGAACCCTCACATGTATCTTTGATCTATGACGTAAGTATATCATCATGTATCCATAACTGTATATTGTCCCGCTCTCTCTCTCTCTCTCTTCCCGCTTTTCAGCGCTTCAGTCTCTCCGACCCTCTCTCGCATTCTCCCTCTCTCTCTGTCTCTAGTTCTCTGTCTCTCTCTCTCTCTCCCTCTCTCTCTCCCCCCCCTTTCTCTCATGATTAGGTGCCTGGGAAGCTGTCACATGCGTATGCGTACCCATCTATATATATATATATATATATATATAGGTGTGTGTACCCATGCATGTATGTATGTATGTATGCATGCATGCATGCATGCATGTATGTATGTATGTATGTATGTATGGATGGATGGATGGATGGATGGATGGATGGATGTATGCATGTATGTATGTATGTAGGCGTGTATGTATGTATGTATGTATGTATGTATGTATGTATGTATGTATGTATGTATGTATGTATATATCTATGTATATATGTATATATGAACACACATATCTATACATATATCACGGCCTTCGGCCCATCCCGCCACCGTGCCTGAGTTGTGGGTACGGAGCCTATTGGATGTTCGTTGGAATCTCGTGGGAGGCCACTCGGGGTCCTCTTGGAGGCAGTTTGAAGGCCTCTTGAGGGCCGTTTTTGGGCCTCTTGGGGCATCTTTTGGGCCTCTTCGATGCCTCTTTGGGCCTCGTGGGGTCTCCTGGGTGCCTCTTGGGGCCTACTGGGGCCTCTTGGCGCTGGGGCGGTCTTGGGGGCCTCTTGCGCCTTGGAGCGTCGGGAAGCCGAAAAGGCGAGAACGCTAACAACCTTCAAAACCTATTGAACATCAATTGTTGTTGCCTCTCGGGGGCCTCTCGGAGGCCTCTTGGAGGCCTCTTGGGCCATCTTGGGGTCATCTCGGGCGTCTTGGGATGATCTTTCGGCGCCTCCGGGCCCTCTTGGACCGTCTGGGGGAGTTCGTGGGGCCCTCTTGGCCCGTCTTCGGGCATTGCTGGGCTCGACAAACTCACGCGAGAACACTCCCTGGAGACCAGGGGGCACGCGACAAGCCCCAAGAGACTTCGGAAATTCGGGTGCCAGGCCCTTTCCAGACTCCTCGGGGTTGAGGACTGCGGCTCCACGAATGAGGCAGAAGACCCGAGGACGCGCCCACTCCGTGCCCAGAGGCACGGTGACGGATATCCATAGATAGACGAATCCGTGCATGACCCCGCACACGCGCGTAACTGTAAGACCCTGCGAGGTGGTACACGATCGAGGTACCCGCCGCGTCGGCACCGTGCATTGCGGCGTCGCCGCCGTGCCCAACCACACACACACACACACACGCACGCACGCACGCACGCACGCACGCACGCACGCACGCACGCACGCACGCACGCACGCACGCACGCACGCACGCACGCACGCACGCAGGCACGCAGGCACGCAGGCACGCAGGCACGCAGGCACGCACGCACGCACGCACGCACGCACGCACGCACGCACGCACGCACGCACGCACGCACGCACACACAACACACACACATACACATACACACACGCACACACACGCACACGCGCACACACGCACACACATACACACACCCACCAAAGCGGACGTCGTTGGTCACGGCCGCCGTCCGTCGTCGTCGACATCGTCGTGATCGTCGTCGTCGTGTCCGTCGTCGACGTCGTTCCCGTCGTCGGCGTCGTCGTCATGGTCGTCGGCAGGTCAGCACCTGGGCCAATCCATTTGCGTCTACTGTCTTCCTTTCTCGTCTTCGTCGTCGTCCCCGCGGTCCTCGTCGTCCTTGTCGTCGTCTGGCGTCCGCGGTCGTCCGTCGTCGCCGCCATCGTCCTCGTCGTCCTCGTCGTCGCCGTCGCCGTCTTCTTGCCCCCCGCACCTCCCCAGCTTGAGCGATGCCTTGAACCGTGATGGCTTTCGAGAAGAGGCTGTCAGGTGAGTTCCGCAACATAGCATTCCGAGCATCACGAGCGGCCTCTTTCATCACTTCCGAGCTGAAGTCCAGGGCGAGCGGGGGGCAGAGAGCATTGACGTCGACGGTTTGGGAAAACGGCCTCAGGAGGAGCTCGCAGCCCTCGACGACTCGCTCGAGAAGGCCCGCGCGCAGGCCGACGGCGCCGAGCGCCGATGGTCGGCGCTCGATCGGGGGCCGCGCGCCGTCCACGTCTGCGGCGTCGCCGGCCACGCCGGCGTCGATTCCAACGACGACGTCGTGGACCACGGCGACGATAGCCACCAGTAACGACACTGACGACGACCACGTCGTCGCGGCCGTCGTGGTTGGTAGTCGTTGTCGTGGTCGTCGTAGAAGGCGTCGTCGATCGCGCTGCTCGTCGTCGTCGTCGTCGTTGTCGTCGACGTCGCCGTCGGCGCCGTCGCTGCTGCCGCACGCGGAGCGGGCCGACGCTTTGGCGACGCATTGCTGGGCTCCGCTCCTCCTCCTTGGGCAGCAGACCTCGGGAAGGAGGTTCGAGAAAGAAGGTCAGTGGCTTTCGGTGCGTTTTTGGACCTCCCTGGGCCTCCAAGGGGTGCCCCCGGTTCGGCCGGCTCGGCTGCGCCGCAGTTGGTTGCGCTCCGTCGGTTCGTTTCGGAGCGGTCGGCTGTGGTGTCGGTGTTGCTGCTGCGCCCCTTGGGCTGCTTGCGGCCTGTCGATTTCGGTCGGCTGCGGCTTCCCTGGCGGATCGGTCTCCGATCGTGCTGTCGCCGTGGACGTTGCCGCTGCCCGATGCGCGTCGCAAGTCGGGCCAGAGCGCACCCCTGAGGAGAACCCTGGCGTTGTTCCTCCCTCTCGGCCCTCTGGGCTGTGGTTGGGCCCTGGGGCCACACAAGCCAAATTCCTAGGACGAACAGTAGATGGACAATATATTCGAACCCGTACACATTCGAGGGAGATTCTAAATCACCCCCGCGCCCCCGACATCAATGTTGATCTCAGTAAAGGCGGTGCTTTGGGGTTCGAATATTTCTGTCCACTCACGCCCCCCCCGTGGCCACGCCATCAAAATTAATTTCGGGGGGTGTGGGGGGCATCTTGGGCCACAGGGTTCAAATATAATGTCCATGTACGGAAGCACTGCCCCCCGCTGGGGAAGAGGTCAGGGCCCCTGTGGCCCGCACGCGGAAAGAATCAATCCGTCGGGTGTGGGGCCCCGTGTTCTCGTTCCAGCTTGTTCCGCTTCCCCCCCTCTTGCAGCCAATACTGCGTGGTGAGGAGCAGCAGCTTTCCAAGGTCACCCTTGCATCTTTCCACTTCGGCCCGTCCTGGGCCGCTTTCGCTGGCCGCGCCCCACCCACCAGGTGTCGACATGGCCTTTCCAAGGCCCTTGCATTCTGATCGCACGTCCTTATTCTAAGGGTTGACTGTGCTCATCAGCCTGGTTCGTCCCAGACGGGTCTAGGATCGGTCAGTGACCTTGGCCCTGCATCCGCATCCCCACACGCAGGGGCTCAAGCAGCTCTAGGATGGCCGCTGATGCCGCCTTTGCTCGCTATTCCGAAAAGGAAGGACTAGTCTAGTCTCGGAAAAAGGCTCGTTCTTTAGGGCATTCCATGGTTGTCTCTCTAGCGCCCGTCGTGCACCCAGGCGCTCTCGGGGCCCCCAAAGGGGGCTTCGCGCTTGATGTAACGGTTCTTATGATAGTGGTTCGGCTCTGGGTGAGGTGGGGGGGCGATAGCGTCATCTGACGCGCGTGGCACTCCGCAAAGTGACCAAAGCTGGGCCCCGCCAGATGTTTTAACTGCAGGGCGCGAAGAGTGCCACGGTGGATCAGGAGAGAGCTCGACAGCTCAATCGATCGTCCCTCTTCGTGCCCTCAGCTCATCGCGCTCCTCGTTCGTCTCCCCGCCCTGCCCGCCCTCCCGTCCTCTCTCCTGTCCCCCCCTCTGGATGGCGCCTTCTTCGAGCGGTGACTCCTCGCTGTCGTTCTCTCCCTGGCTTCCTGCTGCTCCGTCCGATCCGATTGCTCGACTTCCCGTTTTGTCCTTGCGCGATGCCTCCTGCCCTTTCCTCCGCCCTCGGCCCGCGCCCCCCCCGTGCCCCCCCCTTGCAGTCTTGTGCCTCCCTTTGCCCTTCCCTCCTGCTCTGCCTGCGCCCAGCCACCCCTCCTCGCCGTCGAGCGACAAGCCTCCCGCAGCCCCCCCTGGGTCCGACGCCGTCTCCGGCGCCGGTCGTCTGGAGATCCCCGCCGCCTCCGTCCTCGCTCCGCGGAGGTTTCCCCCTCGGGCCTCGCCCCCCCTGCGAAGCCTCGCCCCCTTCGCGCGCGTCCGCTGTTCACTTAACTCCGACGAAGGCATCTATACACCACCACCGTGCCAGACCAGGGCCATCCTGGGCCGAAGGATGGTGTATATACCCTCCTGGCGCGGCCAGGACGGCGTATACACCATCATAGGGCCCAGGATGGCCCTAGACTGGCACGGTGGTGGTGTATAGACGCCTTCTGCGTACTAACTGCCGCAGGGACAGAGGAGAGAGAGAGAGAGAGGTTTCTCGCGTCTGCGCGTGCCCTGAAGAGCGCGATGCGGGTCCAGGCCCTGTCTTCTCCGACGCTTCCGGAGCAGTCGTGATTTGACACGACAATTCGCACCCATACTCATGTCATCGGAGCTTTCTCGGGGTGGGGTTCAAAGGGGGGCTCTACGCGTGTGCTGTCGGATGGGGGCCCCCTCTCCAACGGGATCCCCCTCGGAGTCCGACACTTTGCACCCGTACAGATAGCGCCGTCATCGTCTTGCCCTTCCCCATTCCTCCTCCCTGTAGGATCGAGCGCGCTCTGTTCTTCCATCAAGCAAGTCGAATTAGGAAAGGGACAGGAAACGGTGGCAGTGCCCGGTGCATTACATGAGGGGGGAGGGGTGTTGAAAGGATTGTCGTTCAGCGAGGTTTCGTCCGCAGAGGAAGAGGGCGATTGTTCTCGCCGTCGAGCCTGTCACGGGCACAGCAGGCAGCAAGCCCGGACACAGGCGCAAGCAGGCAGCAGGGCAGCATCATCGGAGGGGCGCGGTTGGATGTGCAGCTTCCGAGCAAGAGGCAATCTGTCTGACATGGTGGCATCGTGGTTGCCCGTCTGAGGTCCCGAGCCGAGGCCGCCATCATGGAGTTGGAGAGCCAGCAGATCGAGGCATCACGGTCGGGGCACAAAGTGCCAGGAGATGTGATTTCATTGTTTGTCTGTTGAGGTGGCTCCCTGCAGCTGCAGCTTCCGCCGCGCGCTCGAGAAGACATCCGCTCCAGACGTCTAGAGGGGTACAACGTAGCACATGGGCGCGACTGGTTGCATCTAATGCGCACACTTCCACATCTGTTCAACGCGCGGGCCTCAGACAATTTGAATGGTCGGCGACCAATCCGTGACGTGGCCATTGATTTGAGATTCTCGCGTTGCAAATGTCCCTTTCCCCAGGGCTAGCTTTTCGTCCCAAATCCATTCTGGATTACCCCTGGGGCCCGAGAGCTGTGGGCCTCCCACATAGGGTCGAAGCAGACGGGGTCGGAGGATCGCGCCGCACCGCCGATGCATCGGTGATGATGCGTCGCCGATGCGTCACCGATGCGTCGGCGATGCGGCGCGACCCTCCGACGCAAGCTACTCGAGCCCCAATGCGGGAGGCCTCCAAGAGCGTCGTGGGCGGAACACGTCTGAGACTCCGCGGCCTCGCGGGCGGGGCCCCTGGGCCGCGACGACCCCGCTTAGACGGGGAGCGTTGCTCGCGGGTGCCCCGCGCGGAGCGTGCCCGTGCGACCGCGCATCCGCAGGGTCGCGCCCTGGGATCCAGACTGCAGGGGCGCGCATGCGGGGCATGGCGGATATCTTCGCCGCTCGCCAAGGCTGAGGAGGAGGGGGAGGAGGAGGGGGAGGAGGAGGAGGAGGAGGAGGAGGAGGAGGAGGAGGAGGAGGAGGAGGAGGGGGGGAGGAGGGGGAGGAGGGGAGGAGGAGCGAGGAGGAGGAGGAGGAGGAGGAGGAGGAGGAGGAGGAGGAGGAGGGGGAGGGAGGAGGGGGAGGAGGAGGGGGAGAGGAGGGGAGGAGGAGGAGGAGGAGGAGGAGGAGGAGGAGGAGGAGGAGGAGGAGGAGGGGGGGAGGAGGGGGAGGAGGGGGGAGGAGGAGGGGGAGGGGAGGAGGAGGAGGAGGAGGAGGAGGAGGGGGAGGAGGAGGTGGCAGAAGCCAGGCATGCTGGGGGCTGCGTGGACCCACGGCTGCAGCTGCCTCGAGCGTGCCAGCGCCTTGGCCTGCGCGCCCCCTCTGCGGGAGGCCTCTGGGCGCGGCCGCCGCCCCATGCAGGGGGCGCGCAGGGGCCGACGACCAGCCTTAAGTCGCTCCGCAGCCGAGTCGCTCTCCGCCCCTCCTCGCGCGACTCGCGGGCGCGGCGCGCGCCCGCAGGCCGGCGGCCACGCCGCGGAGGGGCCGCGGGCGGCGGGGCTGCCCTCGGGCTGCCGGGCGCGGAGCGAGCAGAGCCCGGAGGCGCCGCCGGCCGGGGAGGAGGAGGAGGAAGAGGCGGGGAGCGGAGGGGAGAGAGGGCATCCTTCGGCGACTGCAGTCGGGGCCTTGACCTAAGGAGCCCTAAATGAGGAACGCGGCCCCTTCTATCCACAAGTTGAACTTCGATTCCCCCTTCGAAAACCAAAGGAAAGCCCGAGGCAAACTGTGCAGCAATCAAGGAACACGGAGCCCCTCCCCAACGAAACGGGTTCCTTCTTCAGGGCCCCGACTGTACAGAGGGTGTGGCTGCGCCCGGGTGTGGTTTTTGCGATCTGCGTCGATGGACTCGGGGGGCACAGCGTTGCCCTCGTCGGGCCACGTTGGTCAAGCAGTGACGAAGCGTCCTGGCGTGCCTATGGACCTACCAAGCAATGTTCTAAGAACCTTTTTGTGGTTTCCACGGACGGTTTGAATGTTCTTAGAACCTTTCTGGCTGGGACTGTCTTGTTTTAACACATCGGGCTTATGCTCTGAGAACATTGCTTCTGATCTTAGAACAGCTTGGGGTTCTAAGAACATGTCGTGGTAGGCCTATAGAAATGCCGGGACTGTCGGTGCCTGTTCAAATTGGGGCGCGGCGGAGAACCTTGTCCGAGTTGCTAACCACACCCTTTGCAGACCACACCCTTTCAGAGTCGCCGAAGCTTCCCTGCTCCTACTTCCTGTCGCCCACTCAACCTTCTCAACTGCTTCCTCCAGATGTTCCTCCTCTCCTCCTCCTCCTCCTCCTCCTCCTCCTCCTCCTCCTTCTCCTCCTCCTCCTCTTCCTCCTCGAGACCTGGCTCATGGGAGCCCGTGTGTCCTCGACATCCCGTGTCTAGAATTCACTGACGTGCGCTAGCGTCTGGTGCTCGATGAGAGACACTTTGATCTCGCGTCGGTCGGGCTTGGACTTGACTTTGATTAGCGCCGGCCGGCGTCGTCTAGCGTCAACCAGTCGGAGGCAGCACTGTGGTACGGGAGGCTCCCATGAGATGCCACAGGTGGCGGCACCTCTCTGGGAGGTGCGCTGGGTGACCAGGTGTTGGAGGCAGTCTTGCGGATGCCGTCAAAGGCGTTGAGATCTTGGCGCTTCGTTTTTATCGGGCCGGGCGTTTCCGCCCTATTTCGGGGCCCGGGACCCTCGCAGATCATTCGGTCTCGAAACTTTGCGCCGAAATTTGTAGTCTAAATTGGGTCTAGGGGCTGGTCGTGAGTTTTCACTGTTGCACGTTTGTTGACGTCGGACGTCAGGGGAGGTTCGCCGGGTGACTAGGTTTTGGAACCAGTTCTGCGGATGCTGCCGAAGAAGGCTACACGCAGACCTGATCGCGTCGTGAAACGACGGACGGTTTGTGGCCACCGTCGGCATCCAGAAGCTTTCGCTGGGCCCCGGGATCGTCAAACGATTACTTAATCGGGATGAAAAAACGGCCCTGGGGAAAGAGTCGGGATGTCTGGGTACCGCGCATGTAGTGGAAAACAAATGCTTAGCGAAGGACCCACTTGTGTGCAGCTGCCAGCACTGCACGACAGGTGGAAACTCAGGCCAGTGCTAGCAAAAGGACTAAGGCGTGCGTGGGAAGGGCGGAGCGAAGTTGCTGATGGTGTCGCAGAGGTCGGCCGTAATGAGTGGCATTTGGATGTAACCCGTTACGGCTGATCTGTGCGTCTGTCGGCGCGGCCCCGGAGGGGCAGCATGCGGCGGGGCCTTCGGAGGCGCCCCGTGCTATGGGGCCACGAGACGTGTGAGAAGTGTGCCGACATGGGCGCGGTCACGTAAGCGAGTCTTGCCACTGGGGCCTTCGGTGGAGCTCCCTATGGGGCCACTGAGCGTGCAAGGTGTGTGTGCCCGAATTGGTGCGGTCACGCTTGGGGCCTTCGTTGGAGCTCCCTATGGGGCCACGAAGCGTAATAGGGGTGTGCCGAAATGGAGGCGGGCACCGCATGTGAACCTTGCCACTGGGGCCTTCGGTGGAGCTCCGTATGGGGCCACGTAACGTGTGAGGGGTGAGCCGCGTGCGAGCCCTGCCTTTGGGGCCTTCGGTGGAGCTCCCTGTGGGGCCACGGATCAGGTGAGGGGTGTGCCGAAACAAAAGGGCGCGGGTACCGTAATTATGCGAGCCTTGCAACTGGGGCCTTCGGTGGAGCTCCTCATGAGGCCACGTAACGTCTGAGTTGTGTGCCGAAATGGGGACGGGTACCACATGCGAGCCTTGCAACTTGGGCCTTCGGTGGAGCCCCCTAATGGGGCCACTAAACACTAAACGTGCTAGGGGTGTGCCAACATAGAGGCGGATACCGCATACCAGCCCTGCCACCGGGGCCTTCGGTGGAGCTCCACATGGGGCCACGGAACGTGTGAGAGGTGTGCCGACATGGGGGCGGGTACCGCATGCATGCCTTGTGACTGGGGGGGCCTTGGGTGTAGCTTTCCACGGGGCCGCTAAACGTGTTAGGGGTGTACCGACATGAGGGCGGGTACCGCATGTGAGCCCTGCCATTGGGGCCTTCAGTGGAGCCCTAGTCCATCTCCCTCAGTAAACTTGGGTGGTGTAATTTCACAGTTCGCATTCTTTGGCCTCAACATAATTCTCGCCGGCGTTGGTCTCCGAGGAATCTTTCCCGCCGGCCCTCGCAACATGCCTGCTTAATATTTGCTGGCGCCACCGAGTAAATTTTGCTCGCAAGGTCGATAGTTGTTGGTACGTTCGTCATATGCGTGTTCGTCCATTCTGCAGCTACCGCACTCGCGCACTGTGTGTGCCCCGCGCTAAGTGCCTGCGGCAAGTCCTGCCGCCGTGCCAGCTCGGCAATGTCGGTGGCAGCTGTGCGAAGCGACGAGGATGATGATGACGACGATGGTGATGATGACGACGACGATAATGAACATGGGATTATGAGGGTGATTGGGAGGATGATGAAGATGAGGATGAGGATTGGCGGACGGGGGGGGAATCACATGACTACCGTGATGATGACGACGACGATGCTGATTGCGATGATGGTGTTGACGATGATGATACTGATACGATGGTGATTACGATGATGTTGATGCTGTTGCTGCTGGTGCTGATGCTGATGACTATGATGATGATTACGATGATGATGTTGATACTATCAGACGCCCGCGTCCAGCACAGCCCTTCCTTTCGTGTCACCGTCATCAACATAATCTCTTCGTGTTCACCATCAAACTTATCATGACCCTCATTATATCCACCATCACCATTATCAGCAGCGGCCCTAAACTGCTGAATCATTTTCGCTGGCCCTTGGGCATTGTATTTTTCGCCGGCGCGAGAAATTGGCCCTGGGGTAATTTTCGCCGCCATGGTATCCCCCACGACGTTTGTCCCCCCACGCTTCATGAGGGAAGTTGAGTATGGGGCCACGAAGCGTGTGAGAGGTGTGCCGACATGGAGGCGGGTATCGCATGTCAGCCGTCATTGTGCGAGGGAGGATATTCGTCGTTCCCACGTTGCGCTGCGCGCACACGTCTTGCGTATCGTCTCGGGCTGCCCATTCGGATCCCTCATGGCGCGCCGCACGGGAGTGTAATTCGAGAAGCCTTCGGCGCGCTGTGAGTGTACGGTCCACGAGTTGCTTCCTTGTCACCTCGTTCCCTGCCACGAACGTCGGCGTTGTCAAAGGTGTCGACCATCGCGGGAGATTGGGCGGCTAGTTTAAAACATGCACGAGTGAACTAACGGCAGCCTCAGACCTGGCGGTTCACGAACTGGACATGCAGGGGCGGAGAGGGGAGGGGCGCCGTGCAGTCTGAAAGCCGAGCTTGTGCAGTCCAGGGGGTGATCAGAGTGGGAGCGACGGGAATCTGCAGAAACTTGTGTGCACCGTGACCGTGCTGATCAAATGAAAAGTGGGAGCGAGCAGAAAAGATGCGCCCGAGGAGTGCTACTCCGACTCCACAGGCTGGAAATAGCCTTGCTCGTTGGCAGTGTCTGCAATTCTTTCCCGCATTGAGCCAAGCACGCGCTCAAGCACGCGCAAGTGCAACGCTTATGATGCCAAGGTTGCGAGGGAGACAGCGGATGTAGAGGTTGAGGTGCATGCGTCATTTTGAACATATTGCCGCAGCTCTCATAGTGTCCAATTGTGGAAAGCGCATGTAGATGTTTTGTGAATGTTCCACTTTGCACCGCCTGCCGCATGTTGGCCTAAGCAGCCGCGCGCGTGAACTTTGCAATTGGTGCTGGCGCGTCCTTTGCAGCAGACGTCAGGGGTCTGGGAACACTTGCTTTAAATCGAGTCCCGAAGCCGTGGCCAGTTTTCCGAGCCTCACCCAGCAGTGGCGACGAGAGTTCCCAGAGGCGCACATCAGATCCCAAACGACGACCACGTCCTCGTCGACCTCGTCGCTGTCGTCGGCGTCGTCGCTTGTAGGTTGGGCTGTGACAACAGGGCTTCCTCCTTGGGTCCCGGCAGCTCGCTCGCCCAGAGCTGGCGGACCAGGGCGCCAAAAGCAGACCCCGTGACCGACGCGTAACAGCCCGCGCTTGCGCGGAACACAGGATTCGGCGAACCATCGAGCAGTGAGTCTTTCACTTGCCTTCGGCTCTCTCCAGGCATCGAGGGGCCGCCGAAGGACGCTTCGGACTTCTCGGGGCCTCCGGAGGCCTTCGCGGAGCCATTTCTAGGCATCAAGGGCCAGCTTGGGCAAGCCGGGGATTTCCGATCACCATCCAGACGCGCGTTCTTTTGCTCCGTGGGTTCCCCCTTCGCCAATCGGAGGGCGGATCGAGGAAGAGCAGCATCTACGAGGAGCAGGATCAATGAGGAGGAGGATCGAGGAGGCGGAGCAGGAGGATGATCAAAGAGGAGGAGGAGGAAAAATAGGATCGAGGAGGAGGAGGAGGGGGTTCGAGGAGGAGGAGGAGGAGGAGGATCGAGGAGGATGAGTATCGAAGAGGTGGAGGGGGATCGAGGAGAGCTCCAAGCCTTCGCCCCTCGGAGTGCCGCGGTCACGTCGAGCACGGATGTGCCCCGCGGGCACGGGCCCTTCGACTTTTTCGGCCTCCTGGGGGTCCCTCGTCGCCACCGCTGGGTTCGCCTCGGAATCCTCGTCCGAACGCACCCCAGGAGAGGTCCGGGGAGCATCGGCATCGTTGACTTCTGGTTCCTCCAGCAGGGAGCACCCTATCAGCAGCAGGCCCAGAGGGAGAGTGAGGAAGGGGCGAGCCTCAGAAGGCTAGGAAGTCCCCAGGCCTTCTGAGAAGTCTGCTAAGCCTTCCCCGAAGACGCGGAGAACTGCTCAGAGGGCGCGAGAGCTTCGAAGAAGTCCCGCCGACTTCTCAGAAAGCCGTCTCCTGCTTATTTCCCTCCCTCGCTCGTCGCCGATACTCCCCAGGGGGGGTGGGGGGGGTTCTGACGCACCCCAATCGAGGATTGGCGCCGCCCCCATCGTGCAGTCAAGACGCTGAAACAAGGAACCGTTTGGGTTCGGAAAGGGGCTCGCTGCCAGAAAGGGGCTTCATTCCCTCTTGAGCGTTCCTTCTGGCAGTTTCTCGACCCTGCCCCCTGGGGGGGGGGGAGGGGGCACTTCGGACGCACCCCCGTCGAGGACCGGGTGCCGCCCCCCTCGCGCGGTCAAGGCGCGGGAGGCAGCACGCGCAGGGACCGCGCTGGGCTCGGGAGGGCCTCGGGCCGTGGGCTTCCGTCGCGGGGCCTGCCCTGCGGACTCGGGCTCGCCGTGGCCAGAGAGCCCCTGCATTTCGTCTGGTGTGCTCCTGGTGGTAGCACGAAGAGGAGGAGGAGGAGGAGGAGGAGGAGGAGGAGGAGGAGGAGGAGGAGGAGGAGGAGGAGGAGGAGGAGGCGGAGGAGGAGGAGGAGGAGGAGGAGGAGGAGGAAGAGGAGGAGGAGGAGGAGGAGGAGGAGGAGGGGGAAGAGAAGGGGAGGGAGGAGGGAGGAGGAGGAGGAGGAGGAGGAGGAGGAGGAGGAGGAGGAGGAGGAGGAAAGAGGAGGAGGAGGAGGAGGAGGAGGAGGGAAGAGAAGAGGAGGAGGAGGAGGAGGAGGAGGAGGAGGAGGAGGAGGAGGAGGAGGGAGGAGGAGGAGGAGGAAGGGGAGGAGGAGGAGGAGGAGGAGGAGGAGGAGGAGGAGGAGGAGGAGGAGGAGGAGGGGGAGGAGGAGGAGGAGGAGGAGGAGGGGAGGAGGAGGAGGAGGAGGGGAGAGGAGGAGGAAGGAAGTACATGCCTGATCTCTTGACCTTCCGCAGATGTCGCCCGCGCACTGGCCCACACAGTCGTGGCTGGGGCTCGCCGTGCCGCGCCATCCGCGGCGCGTGGCCTGCGCGGAGCCCTCCAGTCCCCGCTCGCACACGGAGAGAGAGAGAGAGAGAGAGAGGACAGGTCTGGACGCCCGAAATGGGTACGGAAAGAATGGGTACCTCCTCCTCCTCCTCCTCCTCCTCCTCCTCCGCCTCCTCCTCCCTGCTGCAGTCCTCGACGCGAAGAGCGGTACAAGATGAACTGTTTCGCTGTCGGGGGCGCGTGTCCCAGGGCGGCTGGAAAGTTTAGACCCCTACGGTGACACGTCAAAGTATAAACTTTCCAGCCGCCCTGGGGCAGCGCCCCCGGCGACGGAAAAGTTTATGTTATACCATTCTTCGCCCGCTAAGCAGTGGGGGCCCATGCCAGGAAGCCCGCCTGCTTGCCTCCAGGGTGCCCCGGGTCGCTTTGGTTTCGATGGTGTTGCGGTGGAAGGCGTGAAGCTCCCACACTTGAAATCAATGGACGTCCTGGCGTTTCAGGGTTGGGTTTCTTGTGGTCGAGCTCCTACTGTATCCCTCCCTCTGGTTCGACCCGATTGTCGCGTCGCCAGTAGAAGCAGCTGTACACACGAGATTCGAGGTTCGAGCACCGAGTTGGTTGTTGTGCGCATCTCGTTATCTCTGGCCCACTGGGATGCTTCTCGTCGCCACAGTAGATTAGTGGTCGAAATTCTGTTCGAACGTTCCCCAGGGGAGATCTGGAAGTGGATATGAGGCCACGCGAAGTCGAGAACAAAAGTATCTGATGCAGCCTTCAGGTAGGGAGCCATTTTCAAGGCGGTGTACTTGCAATCCAGTGGGGTCCGCAGTCTGATATTGTTCGTATGTAGTGCAGGATCATCGGATTGGCATGCCCGCAGGGAACATGTGGGGCTGACGAGTCTGGCTCTGTTTGGCATCCCCCTTCTTGCTATTGCTGTTTTTCAGTTGTTCTGTTGTTCTCTCTCTCCCTCTCTCCTCTCCTTCTCGTTATTGCTTTCCTTCTCTCTGAGTCATCTGTCGACCCTGTCTGTCGTCATTCCCGAACTGCGATGCGGCAGTATTCAACAACGACACTTCTCCACTCTTCTACGATTCTGCCGAGGGAGTCGACTATTAGCGGGTTATGGAGTCGACTATTCAGCGGGTTAATGTCCGAGCTCTGGAGGATCAACATCTGCATCATCATCATCAATCGTGAATGTCACCTTGCCTTTTCGTTTTTGGCTCAAGTTGCCCGAGCACATCGCGACGACTCTGCTTGTCAGAGTGGGCCAACTTGCACCATCAATCGGCTGAGCGGTTATGGTTGTACGGAGCCGTTCACGAGACGGGATGCGCGGCAGTTTTGGGGGCTCCTGGTCTCGCCAAAGACGAGGGGGCGACGGTTACGACGAGTCCCGCGGTTCGGGACATGCAGATTTTGGCCAGCGGTTTCGCAGGACTTCTCAGCAGCAACTCGCTCCTCTGCTATCTCTTCCGTGAGCCACTGAATCGCAGAAAAGATTTGCATTCCTTGTCGTCTCTCTCTCTCTCCACCTCTTACGGTGTGCTCCAAATCTGCCCCTGGGGTCCATGCTGGCCTGTTCGTTGAGCTGTGCCCAGCCATGCCGACGAGAATCTCCAGGAGCGACAGCAAACCTCCGATCTCCGGGACGGCCACAGGCGATCTCCAGGAGCGGACGAGGATCTCCAGGACGTCCACCGGGTCCCGCGTTGGCGCGAGTCCCGGAGCAGGCACGCATGGGGAGGGTGCCTGAGAGTTGCCAGCTTCCCAATGGATGGGGATGGGGCTCCACCGTGCCAGCAGCAGGGCTCGAGCTGAACGGTGTGTCGGCAAGTTGGTGGGCCGTTTTCGTTCCGGCCTCGTTCTGCAGCAGAAGTGGAGACGAGAACGGAAGACATTGTTTGGCCCGGGCCCTGGCCAGAATTGATCAGAGACGATAAGGCATACGAAGAGGAAGATTGTAACGGGGAGGCCACGCCCTGTCCCCCTGGGAACAGATGACCTCCCGCGCATGGCGCAGTCGCCTCAAGGAGGTGGCCAGAGCTTTGCGCCTTGAGCCTTCGGAGGTCATGGCTCAGCCAAGCTGGCTCCCCGGTGCTGCTGAAGTGCTCGTCGCTCCCCGTTCCGGCCGCGGGGGGAGCTTGAGGGAGCAACGTGCCAGTGCAGTCTTTTCAGTTGTTGACGCACGCGCACTGCCGTCGAGGTTGATTCGCACGTCGACCCTGCCAAGTCAAGGGTGCTCGTGCGTCCTTTGTTCCGCGACCCCCGCCTGCCACGCTCCCGTGGCCCCCGCGGCCTCCGGACGGGCCTGGGGCCTCTCGCGCGCCCTCTCCAGTCCACCCCGGCGGTGCACCGTGCCATGCGCAGGCGAGTCTACAAGCCCGTGCCCGTAAACATCCCTTGGCATCGCTCGGACGTGTGCATGTTTCCTTTCGGCGAGGACCATCGAGGAGCGTCCTTGCTCCTTTGGCGAAGAAGCCACGCACGAAGCCGACAAAAACACACGGGGAATGGACGTCCGAGCGATGCCGAGATCCGGGCCGCCCGATGCCGACGCGAGCGCGGCGCTGCCTCGGCAGGGCGGCCCTGCTGCAGCATGCGCTCTTCGGCCGCGGGGCGCAGGGCCTCGGCGCGCCGAGCGCGGGGCCCGGCCCGAGCGCAGCGCGCGACGGCGCGCCGTCCGAAGATGACCGCCGCGTGCAAAGGAAGCGCCCGTGCCGGGTCCCGGTACAGTCAACCTCCTCCTCCTCCTCCTGCTCCTCCTCTTCCTCCTCCTCCTCCTCCTTCTCCTCCTCCTCCTCCTCCTCCGCCTCCTCCTCCTCCTCCCCCTCCTCCTCCTCCTCCTCCTCCGCCTCCTCCTCCTCCTCCTCCTCCGCCTCCACTTCCTCCTCCTCCTCCACCTCCTCCTCCTCCTCCTCCTCCTCGCAGAGGTGAAGAGTAGCGACTGTCCAAGGTTGCCCTTGCATCCTTCCTCGTCGGCCCGTCCTTGGCCGCTCTCGCGGGCCGCGCCCGCTCGCAGAGTGTCGGCGTGGCCTTCCAGGGCCCTTGCGTCCTGATCGTGCGTCCTTCTCGCACGGGTTGGCTTCAAACGCCCCCGCATTTCAGGATTGACGGGAAGCGATTGGCTCCTCGCAAGAGTGGGCGTTTTTTTCGCAACATTTTACGGTTCTAGCGCGGTCGCCCGTCAATTTTGAGGTGCGGGGTGTGGCGGCGGTCATTTCGGCATTTCTCTTTTGGCCGGCGTTGATTTCGCAAACGGCGACAGGTCTCCAAGTCTTCAGCCTCGCAAGGCTTAGCTGGAGGCCTCTTCGGGGTGCCTCGCGGGGGCCTCCTAGGGCATCCTGGGGACGTGACGTGTGCGTGCTGCGCACGTGTGTTCCTGCTGTGTGTTGTTCGTGTCCCAGTGCCTGATCTTTAGGGTCGGGTCGAGGCATAAGATCGAGGTCGGTTCGGGAAGGGCACCCTGATGCTCCTCGTGCTTATTGGACGCTCTTGTGCATCATGGTGTGTGTGTGTGTGTGTTTTGGCCGGCGGAGGGTCTCATGAAAAGGCTGTCCTGCTGTCTTTCGGCGGCGAGCCCGGGGGGAAATGAGCAGGAGAAGGCCTTCTCAGAAGGCTCTGAGAAGCTTCCTGAGCCTCTCCCGAAGACACGTACAACTTCTCAGAAGGCGCGAGGGCTTCGGAGAAGCGCCACCGCCCTCCGAGAAGGCCTTCTCCTCCTCATTTCCCACCCTCGCTCGCCGCCGAGTCTCATGATCTTGAAGAGGATGTTCTTCTGTCTTAGGTCCAGCCGTTCGCCTGTGGATCATGCCGTCGTTCCCTGGCATCGCTCGGACGTGTGCATGTTTCCTTCGGCGAGGACCATCGAGGAGCATCCTTGATCATTTCGCGAAAGAACCACGCACGAAACCGAAAAAAAACACAGGACATGGACGTCCGAGCGATGGCCAGGTTCGTCGAGGACGCGAAGGGACGGGGACCCGGGGACCACCAGGACGCACGAGCCCCCCGCTCGGGCGAGGCAGAAGCACGGTGGGCTAGGCGGGTCGGACAACGCTTTTCTGTAAAACTCAGGAGGGAAAAAAACACACAGACACAATTCATCGTCGATTCCCCAGAAAATATGGGAAAATGTGGGGAGTGGGGGAAGACAAAGACCCAGAAAATACAGGAACAGATGGGGAATCCAGTTATTTGTGTGTGTATTCATTTGTGTGTCCCAGGGCCCCTTCAAAAACGCCGAGCTGCCCAAAGCTTGCCGTGGGCGGGCCAAGCTCTCGAAGAAGAGCAATAAAAAAAACGTCATACAACAAGTAAACGGTTGCGGCCCCGCGCGGATCTCTTCGATCCGCGCTGGGCCCCCCACGGCGGCGCCTCGGGTTCGGCGCAGATCCGGGAGAAATCCGCGCGGAGCGCCAAAGGTTTTATGCTTGTGGCGTTTTTTTCTTTCGCTGAGTTCGGTCTTCGAACTCCACTCAAAAGGCAAACAAAAGCCGCCCACCTATCCACGGGTGCGCTCTGGCCAGTGGCTCGAGGCGCGTGCAGCGGTGGCGACGGGGGGGCCAAGACGAGGGGGCAGAAACCGGAACCGAAGTCGATCCTCGATCCTCAAATCTCGATCATTCTCCCTGCCCCTCTCGATCCTCGAATCTCGATCCTAGAACATCGATCTCGATGCGTTCCCTTTCTAATTTAGTACAATCAACCCGCGTAGTAAGGATGAGCGACTTTCCAAGGTTACCCGTGCATCCTTCCCCTTCGGCCCATCCTTGGCTATTGTCGCGGGCCGCGCCCCACTCGCAAAGTGTCGGCGTGGCCTCCCAAGGCCCTTGCGTCCTTGACGTGCGTCCTTCTCACACGGGTTGACTGCATGCTCCTCCGATCCTCGAACTTCGACCTTCGATCTTCGAATATCGACCCCTTCACGCGGTGGTTTTCTCATGCGTCGTTCTGCAGATCGGCGCGGGCCCTTGCACCCCCCCCTCCCCCCATGGAGTACAGTCGGGGCCCTGAAGAAGGAACCCTTTTCGTTGGGGAGGGGCTCCGTGTTCCTCGATTGCTTCACAGTTTGCCTTTGGTTTCTTTTGGTTTTCGATGGGAAATCGAAGTTCAACTTGTGGATAGAAGGGGCCTCGTTCCTTATTTAGGGTTCCTTGGGTCAACGCTCCGGCTGTAGATCTTGGCTGTCTCGGGCGCCTGGCTCCGGCAGATGGAGCCTCCCCCAGGGGACGCACTGCTGCAGGCAGAGCAGGGGCCCGGCCAGCCAGAGCCCCCCCCCCACCCCTTCCGCCCAAGGTCGAGACGCGGAGTCAGAAAACGTTCGCCACCTGCCCGCCGCCGAGAGCTTGGCATCGCTCGGACGTGTGCCTTTTCCTTTAGGCGAGGACCATCGAGGAGCATCCTTGATCATTTGGCGAAAAAACCACGCACGAAACCGAAAAAAACACAGGGAATGGACGTCCGAGCGATGGCGAGAGAGCGAGCCGCGCCCCCTCCCCCCCACTCCTCCCCGCTGGCGCGGCAGGAGCGACAGCCGCGGGGCGCAGGGCCACGGCCGCGCGGCTGGCCGCGGCGACCGCGATCGGCCGCGGCGCGGCCGGCAGGATCATCCTCCGTGGCTTCCGCCGCCGCCTGGTTTTTTCCAGAGGGGGACGAGGTGCCCATACCTCGAAGAAGAAAGAACGCCATACACATAAACTCTTGGCGCTCAACGCGGATTTCTTGGATCCGCGCTGGGCCCCCCTGGCGGCGCCTCTGGCGCTGCCCCTGGCGCGCTCCGCGCGCCAGGGCGGGGCCTTTCCGTTTGCGAGGTCCCCGGAGGTTTCCGTAAGGTCCGTTGCCATTCCCCACGTCCTAAATGGAGTTCGCCTGAGACACACCCCGCGCAGTCCTCACCCCATCTCACACACCACAGAATAGTCCTGAGTCAACATCATGCCATGAGCATCTTGTCATGATCATTCCACATCCTAACACTTCACAAACCCTGCCACACACTGACAACATCATCGTCATCACACAGCACCATGCCATGACTGGGCATGATCATCCCATGTCCCAAATGGGTTCCTTGTTCTCCACATCCTGATGGGGGTGCGTTGATTTATCCGGATATCCCCGTCCAGGAAAACAGGAGCACACCCACATCACCATCACCATCACCATCAGCAACATCATCATCATCGTCGTCATCATCATTACGGTGTACCCTTAAGTATGTTGATGTGCGACGGCAAATTTCATTGTGGGCGTGTGAATATAGGCAGTCCATTACAAACAGTGCATGGGGGAGATGCCGTGGGACTGGCGCAGCCTGCAGCGGAGACCTCTTCAGGCACCCTGCGGCGTAACCTGATGAATCAGCACCACATGGCGTTCAGCTGTACCCACGATTTCGACGGCGCTGGCCCCACGTTCTTTGGACTGGTACCTCTGGTACGAGGGTGGATTACATTGCTAGCGCGAAGACGGCTATGCACAAGGTGCGACAGATCAGGGTTTGGTATCGTAAAGGATTCAGGCTGCAATTTTCAACATCGACGCGTGCTGCCTTTCGGTACATCGACCACTGCACCTTCGTCCTGGACTTCTTATGCGCACAATGCCACGAAGCACCAGCCGCTGATGCCCTCCGGTGGGAACGCGACAAAATCATGGCAAATTGGCCGGCCAACTGAAATTTGATTACGATTTGGAAGAATGGTCATTGCAATCTTGAACGCGTAATACAGCACGCACATGTTGCATGTGTGGCTTGGTGGACGACGGATGGCAGCTGATACGCTATGGTCTTTGCGTGGTGGCTTCGAAGCGCTACGGACACACACGCCACACTTTTTCCATCGCCAAGGACACGCAGACGACCCACCAGCGCTACAGGGATACACGTGCTGAGCTCTGGCAGCGACAATGGAAGGGAATCTTTTCCCCTGCAGTTTGTTGGTCCAGTGGTGGTGGCGCTGGATTCGGAGTGCTACTAGCTCCGCGGAGCGGCGCCGCCACCGCGGCCGATGATGTACACGGTAAGCGTGTGGCGGCAAATTCTGTTTAGGTATTCGAACGCCTTCGTAAATTGCGACACGGAGATATCGTAGAGCACAAGACAGCTGGGCCGCGGAGCTGACAGGAACAGGAGATTTGAATCAATGGAGGGCGCGTGGAATCTGAGTCGCAAGTCGGCAGGTACCCAGCGCGGCCCCAAGAAGCGCAAATACCTTTCTGGATATCGTCGAAACCGCGGACATGTCAAGGGTGGATGGATGATCTCGAATTTCCAAGAGCAGGTGGCGGCATGTGTGCTTCATCGGTGTTACGCGGAACGGATGAACAATTGATCGGTATCGCCAATGCTGCACGATATATACTCGCGATGCTCATGCACGTTGCTATTCTATGGCCGTGCAGGCGCAGAGGCATGCAAGCTCGCCTTCTTCTTCTTATTATTATTATTCGGGTGCTTGCGCAGCCAGTGGTGGCGGCGCTGGAACCGGGGTGGCTCCGCGGACCAGCGCCGCCGCCACGGCCTGCGCCCACCTGGTGCCAGGCCGCGTGAATTGGCGACACTTGCAGCCACTCGTGAGTCAACGCGCCGAAGCTCTTGGGGACCCCGGGTGAACGGCGCGGAGCCTCGCAAATTCCAGAGCACAATAGGAAGTGCCTTTTTGGTTTAATTCCTTGGGAGATCTGGCTGAGGAGTCGCAGGAGCGCCTGCGCATGCCAGAGACATCTCCGAGGGGGCCGTTTCTCCAACCTGTCTATGCAGCCCTTTGCCGCGCGACGAAGACGAGAACGCCGAACATCGTCCAGCGAGGCCTGCCCCATGCACAAGGGGAATGGAAAGACTAAGTGTAATGCCGATTTCGTCATCCACCTCCTGGGCCCGCCGGCAAATCAGATTGTTGTGCACTCTGCTCTTGTCGAAACGTTCATACTTATAACTATTCGATTGGAAATCAATATTTTCGTAGGCGCGAACAGTCGATCTTGCAGATGCGTGGCGCGCAGCGGCGGCGCCCCCCATTCGGGCGCTGTTTGTTTGATAAGACCCTTTGATGACCTGGCTGACGCCTTTGCCTCTGTCTCCCACAACGCCCTCGACAGCGTGATCGGCGGCGCGCCGGGCGTCGACTCGAATCACATCGTTGAACGTCGGAGTGGACAGGCGGCGACGTTTCTCTGTTCCAATAGTGGGGAATGGGTTCTAAACCGCGAGGCCAATCAGAGCAAGGCTCGAGGGGCCACGCGATCAGGAGGGGTGGGGGGTGGGGGGCAAACTACGGGCGCTCAAAGAGTGCGGAAGACCGGTTTGACGAGCCCCGCTCTCGAGTTCCAATGCAAAATGTAATCTGTGAGCGAGAGGGCGGGCTGGAGGAGGTGGGCCGCCGCGTGCCTGGGCGAATGCGCGAGCCAGACAGGAATTCCATGCCCGAGCTGGAAAGCACGGCGCTTTTTTCGGCGTCTTCAGGAGCCGCAGAAAACCAGTGTCTCTTGGCAGCGTTGACGGGCCCCCGTCGGCGGTGAAGCTCCCGGGCAGCTCGCGTCTGCTGGTCGCCCGCGCCGCTGCTGCAATCCATTTCTCCGAGAGTCCCGTCGCGACCTGGACGCGCAGGGTCGCGCCCAGTCTCGCGCGCGCGAGGCGCTCCGGGAAAGAGGGATGGTCGCTTTGTTCCTGCCCGACAAGGCATCCCTCCTGATCGGCTCACCTACGCGCGTTCGCACGAGCATGAACGAGTGCGCAAAATCCCCCTGGTCTCGAGGACCGTGGTTTCAGCGGTTTCCCACTTGACTGCGCGCGCACGGGTGGTGCACGCACGCAGGCATTTGAAATTCCCGCGCGCCGTGTAACGCCACGAACGACGCGCCCATCAACGACTCGTACCTGGTAGGCCCAGAGGTACTCTCGGATCTATGTAGTTGGTGCTTCAGTGCGTTCAGCTCGCTCGACTCGCGTCGCCCCCATGTCGAAGCACGCGCGAAACGGCGCGCGCGTCCCAAACTGCGCGTCGGCAGTGCGTCGGTGGGGCTCTCGGGGCTTAAGCAGCCGGCGTCGCTCGCGTGTTCATTCAGACAGAATTAGGCCACTGGCGTTCCCGTCCTTCAAGGACACGCGAGGCAGCGTTTTGCGGTTCGGGGCGGTCGCGAGTTTCGCTTGTCATTTCCAGAGAGAGTGCGACGCCCCAGCAGTTCCTGCGCCCCCCGCCGGACCACGAGTTTGAGGCGATGCCGCGGCATGGCGCCCAGGCGGCAGCCGGCGCACCGCGCGCAGGAGACGGCAGGGCCCAGGCGAGGAGAACAGCGGGAGGCAATTCTGTGGAGGAGCTTCGCAACGCGGTGGTGGGCGCGGCCGAAGACCGCGGGCGGGCTCTACCTGATGTCCCGCCGCGTCGCGGGTTGCCTCGAGATCGCGGCGCTGGGTCGGCCGGGGAGCGCTCAGTTCGAGGCGGCGAGGGAGTCGGGAGTGCGGTTCCAGGAAGCGAAGCAGCAACCCAGAGGCGTTGGCGCAGATGACGTAGGCGCACGTTCACGCGCGGATTGGGTTGTGCCTCTCGATCGAGACTGGGCGACCCCAGCGGAAGCGAAGGTCAACGTGGTGGCGCGCTCCCAGGCCGCCCAGAGCGTGACAGATCTCGAGGACAAAGCTTTCGCTTGCGACCAGAAGAAGTCGTTCCGCCATGCGAACTGGCGCGACGGCGCGGTTCGCATCAACCTGTTCACGGCCCCAGAGCTGCGCACTGCGGCGGTAGAGATCCAGTCGTGCATCCTGAAGGCCCAGGGGGGCATCAGGAGAGCCGGCAGGCCCCCAAGGGTCCGAACGCGCGGAGGTCAGAGTCTTATGAGCGCGGGACAGCACCAGACCCAGCCCATGGAATGTATGCACATTCGGGAGCGAGGCCTTCCTCTCAGTGTTGCCGCGCGAAATCCGAGGGAGCCCTTCCCCCCGCAGTCTCTTTGGCCAGTGGCGGCGGCGCTGGAACCAGAGTAGCTCCGCGGACAGGCGCCGCCGCCGCGGCCTGCGCCGACGCTTTCCGCGGGTGTCAGAGCGGCTGTGCCCCTCTCCGCGCTCTCGCGCACCTCCATCCTCCGACCTCCCTCTCCCGACCTCTCTCGCCCCGGTGATTCCAGAGATCTTGGAGGTCAGAATTGTTTCAGAGCCGGGGGCTCCTCGAACTCTGCTGGCTTTCCAGTCGCGACACTGGCGCGAACGGCGCCGTGAAGTCAGTCTCCGAGGGCCCCGAGCATAGCTCACATCCTTCTCCTTGTGCTTCTTGGGCCCCTGCGGGGGGCTTCGCTCAAGGGGGCCCGTGCCACGGAGTGCCAGATCAGTGGCTGTGCTCTTTCTCGCGCGGGGAGTTCAGACGCATGTTCTGAGTGGCCGTGAGGGGTCAGTGCCCACAGACCCGAGTTCCAGGTTATTAATCAATCTTGTTGTGTTGACCTTGTGCCGGCCATGGAGATCGCACGGGGGACGAATGATTGAATCACCACCGCCATCATCACCGCCATCGTCATCATCATCTTCGTCATCCCCGCCACCACCATCATCACCTTCGCCATCATCGTCACCATCATGGCCATCACCAACAGCACCCTCATCGCCATCATCGTCACCGTCATCACAACCGTCATCACCATCGTAATCGTCACTTGCGTCATTATCGCACGCACTCACACATTCAGGCATTCACATACGCACGCATTCGCTTACACAGCAATGTCGATGCAGTTTAGAAGTGGAGCCTCGCGGGACCCCCCCCCCACGGAGGGTTTCCAGGAAGCCACACGAAGCACCGCAGGACGCCCCATGAGGCCCCAGAGCCACTAGGAAGTTCTGGCAGGCACCAGGAGCTCCCTACGAGTCCACGGGAGGCCCCAAGAGGCCCCAGGGATTCCCCACGAGGCCCCGGGTGTCCCAGGAGGTCCCAGGAGCACCCGGAGGCCATTGGAGGCAACAGGAAGCCCCAGGAGGAGGCAGGCGGCCCCAAGAGGGGGCATGATAAGGAGAATGGGAAGGAGGAGGAGGAGCCGAAGCAAAAGGAGCAGGAGGAGGAGGGGGATGAGGAGGAGGAGGAGGAGGAGGAGGAGGAGGAGGCGCAGGAGGAGGAAAAGGAGAAGGAGGAAGAGGAGGAGGAGGAGGAGGAGCAGGAGGAGGAGGAGGATGGAGGACGGAGGACGGAGAACTGAGGACGCAGGACGGGGGAGGTGGAGAAAGAGGAGGCACGATGATGATGATGATGATGATGATGATGATGATGATGATGATGATGATGATGATGATGATGATGATGATGATGATGATGATGGTGATGGTGATGGTGATGGTGGTGGTGGTGGTGGTGATGATGATGATGATGGTGGTGGTGGTGGTGGTGGTGGTGATGATGATGATGATGATTATGATGATGATATGATGGTATGATGATATGATGGTATGATGATATGATGGTATGATGATCTGATGGTGATGATGGTGATGATGATGTTGTTGTTGATGATGATGTGATGATGGTGCTGCTGATGATGATGCTGATGATGATACTGATGCTGCTGATGATGATGCTGCTGATGCTGTTGATGCTGCTGATGATGCTGGTGCTGGTGCTGATGATGATGCTGCTGATGATGATGATGCTGCTGATGATGCTGCTGATGATGATGCTGATGATGAGGATGCTGTTGATGATGATGATGCTGATGCTGATGCTAATACTGATGACGACGATGACGATGCTGATGCTGCTGCTGATGATGATGATGATGACGATGATGATGATGATAACGAAGATGTTGCTGCTGAGGATGCTGATGCTGATGCTGCTGCTGATGCTGATGATGCTGCTGATGATGATGACGATGATGACGATGATGCTGATGAGGATGATGATGAGGCTGAAGATGATGATGATGATGATGATGATGATGATGATGATGATGATGATGATGATGATGATGATGATGATGATGATGATGATGATGATGATGATGATGATGATGATGATGATGATGATGATGATGATGATGATGATGATGATGATGATGATGATGATGATGATGATGATGATGATGGATGATGAGGAGAACGAGGAGGAGGAGGAGGAGGAGGAGGAGGAGGAGGAGGAGGAGGAGGAGGAGGAGGAGGAGGAGGAGGAGGAGAGGGGTGGGGTGGGGAGGGGGAGGGAGAATGAGGAGGAATTGAGGAGGAAGAGGAGGCGCGATGAGGACAAGGGGAGGAGCAGGAGAAGGAAGAGGAGGAGGGGGAGGAGGAGGAGTAGAAGGGGAGGAGGAGGAGTAGGAGGAGGAGGAGGTGGAGGAGGAGGAGAAGGAGGAGGAGGAGGAAGAGATGGAGGAGGAGGAGGAGGAGGAGGAGGAGGAGGAGGAGGAGGAGGAGGAGGCAGGAGGATGAGGCTCGGGGGAGGAGGCAGGGGGAGGAGGAACAGCCAGGAGAAGGTGGAGGGAAAGGAGGATGAGGAGGCAGGAGGAAGGAGTGGGCAGGAGGAAAGACCCAGGCAAGCTCACAAGAGTATCCTGTTGGGTCCCAACCGTCGGAAAAATCTTCCGGTCTCGGGATGCTCTCAGCAGCTGCGCCACGCCGAGTGCGTTGGGGGGGTGACCAGCCGCTGGAGATCTGGGTCACGGGCCGAGAAGCCAGACACCCAACGATTTGGAAACACAGGCCAGGGTCTTCACACTTTTCGGCCTCCCGGGGGCCACCTGCGGGTTCTGTGTCCGTGAACCAATCAGCTCGGAATGAAAAGCCAGCCTGGAGGCACGACTACCAGGAACCAAGAATTCAACGGATCAGAACATTAGATATTAGATGTCTGGGATCAAAGCAGGGGCAGGAGGGGCGGAGGAGGAGGAGGAGGCGGAGGAACAGAGGGAGGAGGAGGAGGAGGAGGAGGACGAGGAGGAGGAGGAGCAGGAGGAGGAGGAGGAGGAGGAGGAGGAGGAGGAGGAGGAGGAGAGGGCAGGTCAAGGTGAGAGGGCGGGACAAGGAGGGGGCGGGAATAGAAAGTAGAGTGGGCAGGAGGACAGGACAAGGATGGAGGGCGAGGAAGGTGAGGGGGACGAGGAGGGGAGCGATTTGGCGCTCAAGGCGGGGCTCGTGGACCCCGTATTCACGTAGTCTTGTCGCACGTGTCTATGGCCTGGAGCCTGGAAAAGAGAGGCGTGCGAGGGGAGAGGGGCAGCAGGCGGCAGCGGCAGCGGCAGCAGCGGCAGGGGAAGTGGGGGAAAGCGCCAAGCGCGGAATCGCATGGGGGAAGCGAGGGAATGCCACGAGCAGCGAGTGAGTCAGAGGGCAGCGAGGGGGGAAGGGGGAGGGAGGAAGGAATAATCAGGAGGAGCAGCAGCCGCAGGAGCAGCATCTGCTGGTGCAGCATTTTCTCCATCGTCCTCGCCTTCCCCCTCTCACCTATCCCCCCTATCCTCCCCCCTCACCCCCGCCCCGCCCTCCCTCCTTCCGCACCCCTCTCCCCCCCCTCCATCCTGCATCCCTCCATGCATCACCCGCCCCCCTCCCGTCTCCATCCTGCATCCACCCCCCAAGGAGTGTTAGTCCGATCTGATATGGTTCCAGGATCGCCTCGGAGATTCAAGCAAGCCTTTACTTCACATAAGAAGCGTATGTGCACCGTCGGGCGCCTCGGAAAGGACGGTTCGAGCGCCCGCCGGAGTGCACGCGCGTTCCCGAGCCACGCACTGCGCTGGATGTGCAGATACGTAGACAAAACAGAACAGGTACAAAGCATATCAAGCACGCCCGCACCCCCTGCAGACCAGCCCCCCCTCTCCCTCCCTCCACCTCCTCCTCTCCTCCCTCCTCCTCCTCCTCCTCCTGCTCCCTCCCTCCCTCCTCCTCCTCCATCTCCTCCCTCCTCCTCTCCTCCTCATCCTCCTCCTCCTCTCCTCCTCCTCCTCACTCCTCCTCCCTATTCCTCCTCCTCCTCCATCCTCCTCCTCCTCCTCCTCCTCCTCTTCCTCCTCCTCCTCCTCCGCGTCCTCCTCCTCCCCCTCCCCCTCTCCCCCCAGCCCCCCTCTCCAGGACAGCGCCCGTGGGGGGAACGCGAGCCACTCGCTGGGCACGCAGCCCTGAAAGGGGCTCGGCGGACTGGGGGCCACGTGGCCGCAGCCGCAGCGGCGGCCGCGGCGACTGCCACGACTACAACGGCGGCGGCAGGGCCCCGGAGCTCACCTGCCCGTGCATCTGGCTGGGAGGCTGCCCGCCCGACAGCACTGGCAAGGCGTTGTGGGCTGCGAGGCCCGGCTCCGCCCTGGCGAGCTCCAGAGAAGGGGGCCGCGCCCTCAAAGGGGATCGAGGGGTTGGCAGCTCCTGCCCGGCAGACGGCCTGCGGGAGGCGACGGAAGTCGTGCGGGGGCCGCCCCTCCGGGGGAAGTGGAAAACGCGCCCCCAGGAAATGAAAATCGTGTTCAGATTCAGGGCTTCCGGAGCTGAGTGGGCATTTATAGTCTCGTGCATGCGCCCCTTTTGCGGCAGTTGTGTCCTGTCTACTGGAAGCTAAGCCACGCGTATGACGCACCTGCGGCCGCTGTGCTGTAATCACGACGTCCCCAACGCATGCAAGCATTGCAATAGTTTGCAGCGCGGTTCTACTCTGTGTAGCCCCCAGACGCAGTTCCGTCTGCCCTCAACAGGCCCCGAGGGTAGCCCGCGGCCGTCTGGATACGCAATGGTTTGGCGCCGCCTTGGGCGGCGACCTGGTGTCGAGACCGCCTGGGACTACCCTTGGGAGCCTCAAAGAGCTGCATGTTTGCATCCACAAGCTTTGCCAGACATCTCAGAGCGCGAGATCGACAAGGTGTGCTCGGGATTCGGGACAGTGACAGGACCCCCGGGGCAAACCTCCAGGCCTCGCGAGCGGGGCTGGAGCGGATGTGGTTGGAGGCTCGTGGAGTATCGTCGATGCATCGGCGATGTGGCGGGTCGGCGGCGAGCCGGGGGGGGGAGGTGAGAAGAAGAGAGCCTTCTCAGGAAGCTCGGAAGCCCCCCAGGCCTTCTGAGATGTCTTCTAAGCCTTCCCCGAAGACGCAGACAACCTCTCAGAGGGCGCGAGGGCTTCTGAGAAGTCCTGCCGCCTTCTGAGAGAACCTTCTCCTCCTCACTTCTCCCCCTCGTTCGCCGCCGAGCGGGAGCTGGACCTGGCCTCCTCCGCCCCGATGCCACCGATGCGTCGCCGACGCACCAGCAATGCGCGGCGCGATGCTCTGGGGGCCCTCCCTCTGGCCAGAGCGGGAGCGGCTGCTGCGGTCCTCCAGGCCGCCCCGGCGGCCAGTGCGCGCGGCCAGACGGGCGCTCCCCCATTCCGTCTTGGGCACCCGCGGGGGTCACGATGCACGGCCGAGGCGCTGAACCGAGGACCGCTCTGGGTCTGGAAGCGGCCCCAAAGGGACTCGCGGTTCCTCGGGTCCTTCCTTCGGCTGCCGCCGCGCGCCCCCTCCCACGTGTTGCCGTCGGGCTGGCGCCCCGTCGGGCCGCTCCTCGGCCGGGGCCCGCCGAGCTGCAGCCGTGGCGCCGCGCCTGGGCGCCTTGGCCGCGCGGGCCCCTGCCCCACCCCTCGCTGCGGGCAGCACCGGCATCCAGACCCACTGCGTCCTGGGGTTTCGAGCTCCCTTCCCCAGAAGGCCAGAGGCACAGTGGATACGAGGATCAAGTTCTGACCGCTGTGGAGGTCGGGGCCAGACTTCTGTCCAGATCCACTGCGCCTCGGCCTTGGGGCGCCCCTTCCCAGGGAGTCCAGGATGCAGCGGATATGGATATCAATCATGCCCGCATCATTGCCCGGGGGGCCGTGCAGCGGGCCTCTTGAGACGGGCACGGCTGGTGCCGCCGGCCGCTCTCCGTCTTCGTCGCTGTATCTATGCCTTCGGCGCTCTGTCTCTAGGAGGAGGAGGAGGAGGAGGAGGAGGAGGAGGAGGAGGAGGAGGAGGAGGAGGAGGAGGAGGAGGAGGAGGAGGTCTCTCTCCCCGTCTCTGCCGTGCCCCCGCGGCGGGAGACTCCGCGCTGCCGGTGCACCCGGCCTGGCCTGCCCTGTGGGCCTGCACAGGGCAGGACCTGGCGCGGCCGGTGTGCGGCCACTCGGTCTCTTCGCCGGTCGGTCTTCTGCGCACGTCGTTTGATTTCGCCGTTCTTGCGGTTGTCCCCGCTTTCTCTTCCGCCTCCCTCCTCCTGCATTAGGGGAACGAGCAATGATTTAAGCATAACAGCTCGGAGATCCGCGCGAATTTCTCCGCCAGCAGCGCCGATCCGAGAAATCGTCGTTTGATTTCGCCGTTCTTGCGGTTGCCCCCGCTTTCTCTTCCGCCTCCCTCCTCCTGCATTGGGGGAACGAACAATGATTTAAACATAACAACTCGGAGATCCGCGCGGATTTCTCCGCCAGCAGCGCCGATCCGAGAAATCCGCGAGGACCTCCGATTTGTTATGCTTATGTCATTGTTCGTTCCCCTCTGCATCGTTCCAATTTGTGAGCAATAATTGACCGATTCGCGTTTCTGGATGCGATTCCCGAGCCTCTTCGGAAGGAAGCCACTTCGATGCAAACCTGGCCCTTTGTGTCGCTTCCACGATTCGGACTCAGGTGGGCGTTGGAGGGGACAGTGTGTATAGCTGTGTGTAATCTGTGTGCCCCTTGGGGCGAGTTAATTGCCCTGGAAGTCACGCGCAAGGCGTCCAGATCGTTGCGATTCATCGGCAGATGGTGTGCGGCAGACCTCGTGGCAGCTGTCCATTTGGCGATCGCGATCGCTGCTGATGAAACGTTTTTGCTGTGCCCTCGGGCATTGAGCCTTTGGCCTCATGCGTAGTGGTTCCTGGTTCTGGTTCCATTCGTATCCACCACTTTCGGGAACAATTTCTCAGGGCCCCCGGAAGCAGCGGATATGGTATGGACAACTCTGGTGTTGGGGGGTCACTGAAGCCCCCGGACAAGGCGTCTTAGAACACCCCCCATCCCTTGTTCTGGGGCACCTGCATCAAGATACAGCCCTCCCTGGCTGTGCCTACACGGGGCGATCCGGACCTGCCTTCTCCCACGACCGCCCCCGCGGCGAACAAAAGGGTAACTAATCAAGCAGACCCAGCGACCACTTCGCCCAAGGTCTGTTTCCCAAGCTCCCCAGAGCCCGAACGCGCAGCAGCCTGCCGCAGCGGCAGGGTCGGTCGCTCCCACGCTGCCCCCGAGCGCTCTCGAGCGCGAGAGTGCTGGGGGGATTCGGCAGAGCCCGGCAGAGCCGCGGCCTGAGCGCGCTCCTGCGCTCCGAAGCGACGGGAGTCCGAGGAGGAACAGGTGCCGACGACGCTGCGCTTCTCTCGTCTCCACCGCTGTCTTCGCCTCGAAGTCGGAGTCTTGGTCAGAGAGCGCCCCAGGACAGGACAGGGGGGTAGCCGTGCCAACAGCTTGTACTCTTTGAGGGAGGGGATCGATCATCCGTTGGCTGTGACAGGCGTCACGGGGCCGCAGGGGAGGGGAGGGCGGGGGGCGGGGCAGCCAACTTCACGATGTGCGCCGGCGCCGTCCAGGAATCAGCCAGCCCTGCAGCCAACCCCAGGGCGCCGGCGCAAGTCGTGGCTTTACCGGTGGGGGGGGGTAACGGGCGACAGCTTCTGTTGTTGTGGAGCAGGGTCTTGGGATTGGTCGGTTTTCCTGCCAGCAGCTAGGAATCTCCATCAAGCGCTCGGACCGCGACACGTTCGCGTTTGTGGCGTACCAGTCCTTACGCGAGGCGCGCACTGCGATTGCCGAGCTGGACCAGACATCTGTGTTCGGGACTGGCATTATGAAGGTGGCGCCCGCAAACAAGGAGCCTGCCGACATCAGGAGGGACAGCCAGGACTGGGGCTGGGGCAATCAGAGGCACTTGGGGCCCAAGCCGCTTCGCAGCGAACTCCCCTTCCCCATGCTGAAGTGAGCGCGCGCGGGTCAGATGAGGCGTGGTCGCACCGCTGTCGCTATCCTCAGCCAGGCATCCCACATGGTACCGGGCTTCGGCGTCTGGTGACCTTTGGATCGCCCACCTACCCTTACTCCAGATCCGCCCTACTTTGGCTTTTATCCCAACTTAAAATTGCATCGGAAATCCACCTATAAGGAGCCGAAAAAGTAGGGCGGAAATTTCTGCACCCAACATAAAATGGAGCGAAAATCCACAGAAGTAGGGCGGAAACAACAACAGAACAGTAGGGCGGAAATTGGCATCAGCGGGGCTTGAAACGTGAGGCGGAAATTCCACGCCCCACATACGAATTTCCCCAAAGTAGGGCGGATCCGGAGTCAGGGTACACTGATCGCAGCCGGAGATCGACCGTATAGACAAGGTGGTAGCTGCATGCGTTGCCAGTTCGGCAAGTATGGTCCGCAGCGTGATCCACAGGTGACATCGCGCGTGCCCAGACATCGGCCGCTCCGACCTCTTCGAGGAGCAGGGCCCCGACCTCTCGAGCACTTCCCCGGGGCCGGCTCTTCGTCCCGAGGCACTTCTGTGGACGGCCCCGCGGCCTGGTAAGGGCCCCGAGAGGCCGAAAACTATAGCACATTTCCGCCTCGATGTTTCCGAGACGCCGGGGGAGGAGGAGGAGGAGGAGGAGGAGGAGGAGGAGGAGGAGGAGGAGGAGGAGGAGGAGGAGGAGGAGGAGGAGGAGGAGGAGGAGGAGGAGGAGGAGGAGGAGGAGGAGGAGGAGGAGGAGGAGGAGGAGGAGGAGGAGGAGGAGGAGGAGGAGGAGGAGGAGGAGGAGGAGGAGGAGGAGGAGGAGGAGGAGGAGGAGGAGGAGGAGGAGAGGAGGAGGAGGAGGAGGAGGAGGAGGAGGAGGAGGAGGAGGAGGAGGAGGAGGGAGGAGGGAGGGAGGGAGGGAGGGAGGGAGGGAGGGAGGGAGGGAGGGAGGGGAGGGAGGGAGGGAGGGAGGGAGGAGGGAGGGAGGAGGAGGAGGGAGGAGGGAGGAGGGAGGGAGGAGGGAGGAGGGAGGAGGGAGGAGGGAGGAGGGAGGAGTCTGGGCGTGCGAAGTGCCCGCGCACGTCTTGAGATGGGGGGGAGGTAAGCGTCTTATCCGGCTGCGCTGCTCACTCAACAATCCCGACTATTGTCTATGCACAGCCTATGCTAGGCCCCAATTCAGTGGGGGCGCGCATCAAGAAACCATCTGCTTTTCGTCTCTTCGCTCCGCGCGCTGCGCGGTGACTTCCCGCAGCCGTTGAAGGAGCTGCTACGTTCAGGGTGCTCCGGGTTTCCCCTCAGGTGCGCCTCGCGCACGGGTTCTCAGGGTTGGGTTTCTTGCGAGGGTTTCTTGCGGCCGCGCCCACACTGTAGGCTTGTGCATAGGCTACCCAAAGGCAGTATCATAGGCTGCGCAGAATTGCATAAGCGCCAAAGACAAAATACCCTGGCGATGAGCCCAACCCATTCTACACAAATGGAAGCAATCAGGAGGACCGCTCGATGCACAAACACTTCCCCGGAGAACGTCGGACCAGGCTCCGCACGCACTTACGCGACTCAAATTACATGGGAAGTTGACAATGCATGCGGCGCGAAACACGTGGGTTGGAAGAGAGGAAGCAGGAGGGAGGATGATTTGAGGAACGATTCACAGCTCCAGCGCAGCGCGCGGAAAGCCAGGCAATGGGCGGCGCGACTGCGCCGCGAGCTCACGATTCCTTGGCGGTCTTAGTGGGGCGAGCCACAGTGTGGACGCAGCCACGGGTGCCCAGGCTGGCTCAGGGGGGCGAGTCACCATGCGGACGCAGCCACGGGGGAGAGTCACCATGCGGACGCAGCCGCTGGGGCCTTCGGCGGAGCTCCCTATGGGCCACGAAGCGTGTGAGTGGCGCGCCACCATGGGCCACTGGGGCTTTCGGCGGAGCTCCCCGGGGGGCCGCGAAACGTGTGAGGGGTGCGCCGAAATGGGGCGAGTTACCATGCGGACGCAGCCACTGAGATCTTCGGTGGAGCTTCCTGTCAGGCTACGAAACGTGTGAGGGGTGCGCCGAAATTGGGCGAGTGAGCATGCGGACGCAGCATGCGGACGCAGCCACTGAGGCCTTCGGTGGAGCTCCCCAGAGGGCCACGGAGCGTGCGAGGGGTGCGCCGAAATGGGGCCAGTCACCAGACGGACCCAGCCAGTGGGGCCTTCATTGGAGCTCCTTATGGTTTCACGAGACGTGTGAGGGGCGCGCCGAAGTTGACCCGCGTGACCATGCGGACGCAGTCACTGAAGGTTTCGGTGGAGCTCCCTTTGGGGCCATGAAAGGTTTGAGGGGTGCGCCCGAATGGACCCGAGTCACCAGGCGGACGCAGCCACTGAAGGCTTCGGTGGAGCTTCCCATGGGGCCATGAATCGCGTGAGTGTGCGCCGAAAGCTTAATGATGATGGTGATGATGATGAGGATGATGAGGATGCTGATGCTGCTGATGATGATGACGAGGAGGAGGAGGAGAAGAAAGAGGAGGAGGAGGATTATGACGATAATAATGCTGCTGCTGAGAGGATGGCGATGATGCTGCTGCTGATGATGACGATGATGGTGCATAGTAGTATTATGATGATGCTGGTGGTGTTGATGATGTTCATGACGATGATGCTGATGATGATGACGATGATGAGACTGGTGGTGGTGATGGTTATGGTTGTTGATGGTGATGATAAACATGACGATGGCGATATTGATGCTGATGCTAATGATGGTGATGATCATGCTGATTGTTTTGACGATGATTACGATGATGATTATGCTTATGATGATGGTGGTGGTGCTGATGATGATGGTGGTGGTGAGTGTGATGTTGATGGTGATGATGGTGGTGGCGCGCCTTCTGAGATGGTGATGGTGATGAGGATGAGTGGTTGATTGATCGGTTGATTGCATGATTGATTTATTGTTTACGATGACGAGTATAAGTGATGGCAATGACGATCATTATGGTGATGGCGATGGTGATGTTGCTGATGATGATGATGATGATGATGATGATGATGATGATATGATGATGATGATGATGATGATGATGATGATGCTGCTGCTGCTGCTGCTGCTGATGATGATGATGATGATGATGATGATGATGCTGATGATGATGATGATGATGATGATGATGATGGTGGTGGTGGTGGTGATGATGCTAACATGGATGAAGAGGAAGACGAGAGGAACAATGAGGTGGAGGAGGAGGGGAGTGAGACGCGGGGCGTTGCGGATTCAACACGGGGACCCAACATTCAGGAGGGAAATGAAGCACGGGCAGCTGGGTGGCGCCTGCCAGCGCAGGGCTCGGCGGCGGAACTATACCGACGGCGCCCTCGATCGGGGACGGGGAACGCGCTTCGTTGGAAGGCGCGCGCCGCGGGGCCGCGGAGCCCAGAAGCTGGGGCTGGCCAGTTCGGGCGGCCTCCCCGGACATCCGAGGGATCGACTTGCTCAGCAACCCCCCGGGCCCCAGGAGGTCCAAGAACCCTTCCCCGTGCAGGCAGCAGCCTCTCGCTCCGGGTCCATCCTGGACGGCCCGGGGGGGTCCGAAAGCGGCCCCCCAGAGGCCGAGGCGGAGGTGGAGCGCCGGGTCTGAGGAAGCCAGTGCTCACGAAGTCTGGGCCCCCTCCAGGCACTACGACCGCGACGGCCAGAACGGATTTCGGGACCGCCCGTGGAAGAACGACGGCGCCAAGGGGCGCGGACGCGGAGGGCGGCAGTCGCGATCCCGCGGCCGCGGCGGCATGTGTGAGCTGCCACCGTCGCCGCCGCCGCCGAGGGAGCCTTCGCCAGAGTCGCCGCCGCGGCCGCAGCGGGAGCGGTGCATGCGCGTGATGCTGACGCAGCTCCCGCGGGACATGGAGGAGGACGAGCTCACGGAGATCGCCAACGAGGATCGCGGGGCGCGCGGCAAGTGGCGCTTGGGCCCTCGGGACGCCCGAGAGTCTTCCCGCGGTGCTCTCGCGGGGACGGCCCAAGATCCGCCCAGCGGGCTTCTGGGAATGTTTCCGGAGCACCCAAGCTCTGCTCGGTCTCCGTTCGAGGAGCCGTCCTAGCGGAGATTGTGCAGCATTTGCGCCAGGGACGGCGACTAATTCTAGACGCTCCGCGTAACAACACGAGCCCATCCAGCAACGATGCCCAGGCGGGTTGCCTTGATCAGGGATGCGGAGGAGCACGCAGTGTGAGAAAGGTTTGGGGCAGCCGTCGCACCCAAGAGCGGAAGGATGGAGGAGGAATCGAGGGAGGAGGGGGAGGGGAGGGGAGGAGGGAGGAGGGAGCAGGGCGGATGAGGAAGAGGAGGAGGAGGAGGAGGAGGAGGAGGAGGAGGAGGAGGAGAAGCAGGGCGAGCAGAAAGGCCAGAGGCCTCTTGGATGTTTCTCGGAGTCTCATCGCATGTCTCTAGAGAGCTTCTTCGAATCCTCTTGGGGCGTCTTGGGGACCTCTTGGCGCTCCTGGGGCCTCTTGGAGCGTCTTGTGTGCCTCGGGGGAGCCTCTTCGGGCATCTTGGGGGGTTCGTGGGAGCCTCTTGGGGAACTCTTGGGGATCTCTTGTGGCCTCCTGGGCGCCTCTTGGTGCCCTCTCGGGGCACTATCGCGTGCCCAGTGGGCCATCTATGGGCCATCTCGGAGAAGTTCGGTCCAAGAAGAAACTTGCGCCAAAGCGCTAGGAACCGAAGTGGTTCGTGCCTCCTCGCCGAGGCCTCCTCGGACGCTCCAATCGGTCGTCGCCCCTCCAGACCCAGGGTAGGGGGTAGCGGGGAGAGGTCAAGACGCCCTCCTAGATTCGGTCGTCTGGCTCACTCCCACCCGCCCTCCCAACACATAAAGTAACACCCGAGTGTCAGCAGATCACTGAGGAACGCTACACATGCCATGCGCGCCACGGGCTCCTGGTGCACCAGGCACGCCGGAGCCCCAAGCGTGCCAGGTGCGGCACATGCTCCACTTGTGCCAACTGTGCCACGTGCTCCAGCCGCTCCAGGTGCGCCAGCTTCGGGGAACCCATGGGGACCCCAGGTGCCTGGGGCCCTGGCCCCAAGGAGCTCGGATCTTGAATCCCCCTGAAGCGAAGTGCCGAGCATTCTGTGAGAAGGGCGGCTCTTCCATGGAGCGCAAAGCACCTGCACCGATGGACAAATTGTGACATCTAGAGGACTCGTGAACTACATGAGAGCTCAGAGAAAAGAGGGTCCTGCGAGCCACAGTTTATTTGCTACGCTGTTGTTTGGAACGGGTAGTTGGCCTGCGAGCAGCAACGAATATGCCGACACCCCCTCCGTTCCTGTTAAAAGCAAATCCAAAGTGGTCGCGGGGCGCCCGCGCATGCGCCAGATTTGGAGGCAAAGTGCATTTTGCATTGTTGTTTACAAGGTGCTGTGGGGGGGGGGCTCATTGGTCCGGGTTGGCTGCCAGTCGCCGGGGGAAGGGGGTGTTCATTAATAGGGAATAGTGGTCAAGCTACCCCCAGCCGCAAGCCGTGTCGCTCACCCCACCCGCCCTCCCAAGATATAGGCAGCATCCAAGCCTGGGGTCCCGATCCCTCTGAGTTCATAAGTCCCGTCGGAAACGCAGTGCCGAGCTTTCGTTGAGAAGGGTGGAGCCCAGAGCACCAGTTCTTCATGGAGCCCGCTCGCCCAGACAGAATGCGGAACCAGTTTTGTTGTTTTTTATGTTCGGACTTGGACGGGCGCGTGATACAGAACCGTCCATCTACGTGAAGCAATATCAGTGAAAAGACACTGCGGACGGACGGCTGACGAAGAGTATGGGGCGGGGAAGGGGAAGCTCGAAATTGCTTGCTCAGTGGTGGAAGCTTCGGACCTGAGCGCTAGCGCATGGTCCAGATTTTACCGCAGAGTGTACTTTGTAGAACTTTTGTTGTCAGGGATGGTGGGACTGCACAGAGCGGACATACTGTTGAGGGCAGCTCCGCCGTCCTTGTCAAAAAACCATGCGAAGTGATCATGGGTTGCTGCGAACGGTGCCCCTGTCGCCATTCTCGCGGGCTCCTGGGAGGCAGGGCGGAGCAGGGGAATCCGCGCATCCGGCCGAGACCTCGCGGTTCCCCGGCTCGCTGCGCATTGTGCAATTGTCGCCTTTTTCGTGGGGTCCTGGGAGGCACGGCGGACTAGGGGAATACGCGCATCCAGCCGAGACCTCGCGGCTTCCTGGGGGGGTGCGCAGTGCGCAATTACCTCCACTTTCGTGGGCTCTTGGGAGGCACGGCGGAGTAGGGGAATACGCGCACCCAGCCGAGGAGACCTTACCTTACAGCTCCTTGGGTGGCTGCGAACGGTTCAGCTGTCACCTGTCACCAATTTCGTGGGTTTCTGGAAGGCACGGCGTAGTGGGGTGTATTCGCGTCCAGTCGAGACCTCGCGGCTCCCTGGATGGCTGCGCATTTCCCCACTGTCGCCACTTTCGTGAGATCTTGTGAGGCCCACCATGTTGGAAGAGCACGCAGCACGACGCGAGATCTCGCGGCTCCCTGGGGGGTGGCGCAGTGCGCAATTGTTGCCACTATCGTAGGCCGTTGGGAGTCTCAGCGATGCAGAGTGTCCTTGCAACTGCCTGTTTTTTTGTATGGAGCGTTCCTTACAAAAGGTAGACTCGCGTTGAGAAGGGGTTAGGATACGTCTCGGGTAATTTGTCATTGTCGTGTTCTTCTTCTCCGTGGCACCCCTGCTCACACCCCGTCGGAGGATTCCACGCCTGCAGGCTTGTGGGTTTCTGATCCTGGGACGGGCCAGCCACGCACGTGCACACTCGCAGGTGCCGGCTCCTCCGGAGGAGGTTGGCTCTGGGGGGGCGTTTCCGGGCAGCGGTTCGAAGTCAGGGTTGAGGTGATGATGCGTCGTTGCGTGAGTGTTGCGTGCAAGTTGCCCCATAAGCAGCTTGTCTCTAAGGGTTCTTTACATCTTGAAGAAGAGGCCAGGTGGATTGCCGGATCCAGAGTCGGGTGGGCGACGCTGCCTCCCGTTGCTCTGCGTTGCCTCCCGTGGCCCCCCGTTGCGCCTCCCCGTGCAGTGGCCTCCCGTGGCCCCCCGTTGCTTCCGTCGGCCTCCCATGGCCTCCCGTGGCCTCCCGTTGCCGTCTCCAACCAGATTCCCCTGTACTTCTCAAGTGCATCCCCACCCCCAATCCTAGATGCCCTTCCCTGCATCCCTATGTCCCCAGCCCGATCTCCCTACCTTTGTCCCAATCCCGGTTCGCCCATCGTGGCCCGCCCATCGTGACCCCCCATCGTGGCCCCCATCGAAATTGCGCAAATTTGGTGAACATGTTCTGCCGCCAAGGCGTCATGGTCTTTGTTGTAGGCGGCGGGCTGCATTTCCTCCCAATGCCAGCGCCATAATATAAGAATTCGGCAATCGTGGAAGACCAGGGTGGCCTCGGGGAACATGTTGTTGGTGATTGCAGCTTCGTGCAGGTTTTCTCCTTTTTCCTGGCGCGTGGCATGGGCGCTCGGGGGGGGCGGGTCAGACACAGCCGCACGTATGGGCAGGACCGGCTTTAATGCATGAATTTGCGATTTCCAACCAACTCAGTATGGCGTCGTGCTGCAGTACGAGTTGCATCGCGAGGGGGCCTACAAGTGTGGCTGGGTCGAGTACGCGACTAAAAAGGAAGCTGATAAAGCAGTGGCGGCTCTGAAGGACAGGCGCATGGACGAGTGGCACATGCGCATACAAGCCTACGCGTATCCTGGCGGCGTTACATGACAATGTGTTAATATCTTAAGAATACAGTTACAGCTGGTCTCGTGCCAGGGCGGAAGGCAGGTCATACATTATCTCATTGCATTTCTCAAACCCACCGTCTATCCTTGACCTTTTGCGCTCTCCCTGATACGCTTGTGTCTGGGGCGGGAAGTATCCACATTTCGTTGATTGTTCCTTTGTTCTGTTCGCTCTTCCTTATCAGAAGGTATATTCCCTGTTTGTGCATATATGACTGTCCCCGCGGGGATTGGAAGTTGCTCAGACGTAGCTCGCGCTATTACGATCCAATGTCGTTCATTATGCGTGGTGGCTTGGCGGACATGCTGTCCTCAGGATATGCAGACTCAGCGGCGCCCAACAGCGGCAAGGCAAGGCTTCAATCGTGGTCCTGATCACGGAATGAATTTGATTGTGCATTTTTATAGAGAAGCGTCAGTTGCCAAACCGGGCGTTGCTATTAGATGACGCGGAACGCCATCAGTTTTGGGAGTTTGTATGTTTTGCAAGGGGAGGCTATTCTTTCTTGGAGGTGCCCTCCAACGCAAGCATCCGTTACAACAAGTTGGTTAGGTGTAGCTTGTCACGTGCGATGGTTACATGACATTATTCACGTTTCACCACGGGCGCGGTACGATTATGCAAATGGGATGGCAGTTGGATTGGGTGTTTTGTTGGACAGCGTAGATTCAAAACGAAGCATTGGCGCGCATTGGTTTCATGAACGTGACAGCATCTTGAGCGCTCACGAAACTGAGAGCATTGCTCATGCCAGTGCGCGTGGGGTTCAGCTTGGTTACTGACTGTTGGGCACAATATGGTGCGTGGTGTTGTCGCCCTCTGTCTGTCGCCGTCATTTCTGCGACCTCGCTTGAATCAAGACGCCTGCCGGCGAAGACCTAGGAGTTGCAGCCAGCGTTCTACATGTCATAACGACGCAGTAAGCATTTGTAGACCTTCATTTGTTTGTATTTCATCCGTGCGGCGCATTCTTGAAGCATTGCAACATGTAACATTGAATTGCGCAGAACCGCTTGCCCGACCCCAAATAAGCATATTGTCCCGCCCGTGGTATGGTAACATCTGAATGCGCGTTGGCATTGGGAATCTGTTCAGTATCGAATATGCCTCATTGGTCACATGACCAGCGGAGTAGAACACTGCTTGATAACGCCCGTCCAAGAAAAGAATCATCACCACAGGGATCGGAGTTGACGCGCAGATTCTGGGAAGATCGATCAAGCATTGCAGCAGCAGTCCTAGACATTCTGGGCCCCGCCAGACCTGGAAAGCGGGGGTGTGCGCGAAGAGTTTTCTCGAGGCCGCTCCAATCGTAGCAGGAAGCCAAACCAGACGCGGTGGGCCTGGGCGAGAGCTGGATATGCAAGCGGCCGCATATATTTCCAGCGCTCGGCCCTCGTGTGGCTGGGTTCACAGGACTGTGCGTGAGTACTCAGCAACTGCACCCGTTTCGTCGGCTGCGGGACACTCTTGCTTGTCCCCGGTTCCGCCGCTTTGGCATGCCTGGCGGACGCACGCACGCGCCCCCGCCGCCAGCAGCGCCGCCTCCCAGCTGGTGGACCGAGGGGTTCTCCCCCCCCGTCCCGCCACGTCGGTCACCGCTCACAGCACGGCCAGCCCTGCAGCCCGCCCAGCCTCGTCCCGCGGCACTTTGCCACCTGGGACGTCCTTCGGCTCCCCTGCTGCTGGCCTTCGTACCCACCCTCTCCCAGTTGCTGGTCTTCTACCTCCCGCACTGCAGCTGCTGCCCCAGCCCCTGGGTGTGGCCGCGACGCCGCCCCGTGCCCGCTGCCAGGGGTTCAGCACCGGCTAGGCCTCCCCAGCCGCTCCGCTGCGGTCCCTGCTGCGTGAGCGCTTCAGTTCGTTCCCCTCCTCCCGCTGCCGCTCATTCTGTCCCCCTCCTTCCCCTCTTGCATCTGGGCAGTTCGCAATGCCGTCACCCAGCTTGCCCGAGGGCGCGTGCGGACTGCCTCTGCCGCGGCGCGAGGTAGAATATGCATGCAGCACGCGGTTCTTACATGTCCCACACGCGAATCCAGGGACCGAGACAGGCCTCTGCTCCCCATGCCATTCTCGAGAGGGGGCCCGTCAGGGCACTCCTTTCCACCATCGTGACAACGAAAAGGAACACACATACACACATAGATGTACATACATGTGTGCATATGTACACCTATATTTATATGCATATACCCGTAAGGGCTTCGCCCCCTGCCGCCGGCCCCCTCTCTATCAGAATGGGATGTATCAGAGTCGCGTCGGTGCGTCTCGGCACTGCCTTGGCGGCTTGGCACATTTGGGAGCATCATGCGGGGGCGGATAGGAATCATTAGCGTATATTGGGACGTTGGCGCTGTCCGAGTGGCCTTCGGTTCATCCCGCCACCGTGCTTGGGCTGTAGGTTTGATGCTTCTTGTGTATGTGTTGGGGGGTCGTGGAGGGCCTCTTGGGGGCGGTCAGGGCGCGTCTTGGGGGCCTGTTGCCTGTTGGAGGCTTCTTGGGCGCCTCTTGGCGCCTCTTGGGGCCTCTTGGCGGCTTCTCGGGGCCTCCTCTAAGCTTTTCGGGGCTTCTCGGAGCGCCTCTTAGGCCATCTTGGAGCCCTCTTGGGACGTCTTGGGGCCCTCTTGGAGGCGTCTTGGGCTGCCTTGGGGCGGTCTTGGGAGCTCTTCGAGCCGTCTCGGATCGTCGGAAAGCCGAAAATGCGAGAAAGCCCAAATCCTTCAAACACAGTTGTGCAATCAACGATTGTGGCCTCTTGGGGCTCTCTCGGGAGGCCTCTTGGAGCGCTCTTGGGGCCTCTTGGGGCTCTTTTGGGCCGTCCTGGAACCATCTTCGGGCACCGTGGAACACTCTTGGCATCGGCACTGCGAATACGGCGTAATTTGCTAGGGTTTATGGCCTCGGGGATGCGAATGTGGAATGATTTGCAAGGGATTGTTGCCTCGGGGATGCAAGAATTAGATGGTTTGCTAGGGTTTGTGGCTTCGGGGGCGCAGACATTCTATAGTTCACCATGGATGATGGCCTTCTGGGACGCGAGCATTGCGTCATTTACGGGGGATGATGGCCTCGGGGGCGTGAATCTCATGTGTTTTTACTTGTCCCACGCTCCCCTCGGGAACTCAGGCAACGCGATTTGGGGGTGGTGAATTGCCGGTTTGGGGCTCGCTCCCCCGCGCGGACTTCAACAATTTACAATAGGAAGCAGGGGTTGTAACATTGCAGACTTGAGACCCGGCGCAGTGAGCAGCAAGCTCGCCTTACAGCACGGTGGCCCCACAAGGGGGGCCCACGGATGTATGTATGTATGTATGTATGTATGTATGGATGCATGCATGCATGCATGCATGCACGCATGCTAGTGTGCATTAGGTATGTATGTTGATTTGCATGTATGTATGGTTGTGTACGTATGTATGTATGCATGTACGTATGTATGTATGTATGGATGTATGTATGTATGTATGTCTGTCTGTATGTCTGTCTGTATGTATGTATGTATGTATGTATGTATGTCTGTATGTGCGTATGTATGTATGTATGTATGTATGTATACATATGTATGTATGTATGTATGTATGTATGTATGTATGTATGTATGGATGTACGTATGCATGTATGTATGTATGTATGTATGTACGTATGTATGTATGTATGTAGGTATGTATGTGTGTATGTATGTGTGTATATATGTATGTATGTATGCATGAATGTATGTATGTATGTATGTATGCATGCATGTATGTATGTATGTATGTTTGTTTGTATGTGTGCATACCTGCATATATGTGTATATATGTATGTGTGTATGTATGTATGTCGGCATGTATGAATGTATGTATGTATGTATGTATGTGTGTGTATGTATGTGTGTACGTATGCGTGTATGCGTGCATGGGTGTATGTGTGTATGTATGTGTGTATGTATGTGTGTATGTATGTATATATGTACGTATGTGTGTATGCATGCATACATGTATGTGTGCATGCATGCATGTGGGACGCCCAGGCCCCACCAGAGCACGAATCGATAACCGACGTGTAAACAGAGGGGTCGTTTCGGCCTGGGCCCGCCTGTCCCGCCCCCTCCCTCCCTTCGACGCCCTCCTTCATTGTTCGGTTCGTGCGCGATGCACCTGGCAATGCAATGAGGAGGGAGAGGACGACCAGGACGACGACGAGGCCGACGACAGGAGGAGGAGGGGGAGGAGGAGGAGGAGGAGGAGGAGGAGGAGGAGGAGGAGGAGGAGGAGGAGGAGGAGGAGGAGGAAGGAAGAAGAAGGGTAAGACTCGGCATTGCGCGTGGTCTGTGCCGCGCCCTGCTCGCGCGCGCAGGCGCGCACGAGGGCCCTACCTCGAGCGACAGGGAGGGGAAGGGAGGAGGGAGAGGAGGCAGAGGAGGAGGTGAAGGAGGGAAGGGAGAGGCTGGAGCAAACCCAGATCCTGTTCCCATCAATCCGCTAGGCTGCGCTTCGCAAACCGTAGCTCTCCTTCGCATGCGCTGGCATATCCATAGGATGGCGCGCGCTCTGCCACAGCAGATCCCAGGGGTAGGCTTTCCCAAACGGCGCCGCGACGCCAGCACGAATCGTGACGTTACCGGGGGGCGGGGGAAGGGGGGGGAGGGGCCGGTCACGGCCACCATCGTTCACCTCCTTGTTATGTGTATATATGTATATACCTCTGTATACATATATACATAGGTACATATATATATATGTTATAATGAAAAGCGCTCTCTTATCGTCGTCCTGATCCTCTTCCTTTTTCTCCTCCCTTTCTTTGTTCGTCGAGAATGGGGGTCCTCTGCGGGCGCTTCAAGGGGGGGGTGGGGGTCGTGATCGCTACCTCCCACCCGCCCCGCAAGTCCCTGTGGGCATTCCCGCCGTGATCCCCCTTCGGTCGGGTGGGCCCTTTCGGGCTGGCGCCGCGCGGCTGGGCATGGGACGGCGGGTGCAGGTGGCCGCCAGCGCTCCGCGCGACGGACACCTCTCAGTCTGCGGCTCTCCCGCGCGCCGTCAGAGCACGGACGGGGACGACGGCGGCGACTGGGGCGGCGCTGACGTCGACGACGACGCTCAGTCGCCCTCCGAGGGCGCCCGTCTCTTCAGCGCCTCGCATGTGCAGAAGCACACGTGGACGAGGAGAAGGAGGAGGAGGACGAGGAGGAGGAGGAGGAGGAAGAGGAGGAGGAGGAGGGGCCTCCGCAACGAGCGAGGTTTCTGTCCAGGGCCAGTCTTGGGCGCTCCCGCCCCTAATTGCTTCCGCCCTTGCGGAGCTCGAGGGAAAGGGAAACAAGGGAATGCTCTGGAATCTGTATCACCTCGAACCGTCCGATTGAACCCACAGGGCTTCAGGGAATGGATTATGCTCTATGTTGTCTACAGTGCACTATCCCGATGAGCATTGTTGCATGTCGGACCTCTCTGCAGCCCACCATTGCAATGTAGTTGGCTTGGGCCCACGTCATCCCCCAAGTTGCAAGGTGAGACACGCTGTGCCGCACTCGATGCAGAGATTGCCGAGGCGGCGCGCCTTTGACGCTCTTCCTATCGAGCGATCCTTGGATACGTTGTGCTTCCATCGGTCCGTCTCTTGGTCTTCTCGCATTCTTACGCCGACGCATCCACGTTTCGTATGCGGTATTGCTACCCCCCTCCCCCGCACCAGACTAGCAGTAGTCATCATCAAATTGTACCCGTGTGGTCGCGTGCACGCTATGGTCCACTTGTCCGAAACACCTGATGAGCATCGCACAATAGTTGCATCGCTGATTGTTCCCTCTATACCCCCCTCGCGTAGTTAATCTTGTACCTGACCACCAGGAGGTTGGTTGGGCAGACCAAGTTGACGTACTTGTTGTTCTTTGCGTATGCGTGGCGCCACACACGCCCATTGCACATTCAGAGGCGTTCCGAGACAACGGTGCTTGTTAGTCGAAGTGGGCGTGGATCTTTCCAAAATTGGATGGCAGCCCTTCTGTTCTGCTTCTCCCCTCCCCCATCCGCCTCCCCCTTTCCGGGTGGTTGAGACAGCCCCCGCTTCTGGAGGGGGGGATCCCGCTCCTCCGCTCGTCCCACCTCCCCCCCACCGCGCTCCTCTCCCCGGCGTGCTTGATGGCGGGGGCTTGGAAGGGGGAGGGGACCCAGACATGATCGCTTCGTGAATGAATCATGACGCAGGTTTTTGGTTGCCATGTTCGGACTCTGGGGGCCCTCGCCGGGCCCTGGGGCCGTCAAAAAACGATTCAGGATGAAAAGCCCCAGGGAATAGGTCAGGACTTCTGGGGTCCGCGCATTGAAAACATTATAACGTCGCATGCATGGGGAGAAGGAGGAGGGAAGGTGGAGGAAAGACGACGAGGACGCTGTATGGTTGAGCGCCCCCTCCCCCTCCTTCCCTGCTCCTGACGCCCAGACGCCCTAGAGGTCCTCATCATGTCCTCTGAGGCCTAGAAGTGGCAAACGACTTTCAGGAACCTCGATATTGTTCCCCCGAGCCTCGAGGAGGAGGAAGAGGAGGAGGAGGATGTGGAAGGGGGCGGGTTCTCCCAATGGTGGTATGAGTTGTGTAACGGTAGAGGATAAACACCAGCTTCCTGAAAATGCGGGGACGTGTTTTCGAATCGGCAGTGTTGGCGATCGCAGGCGCGGGGGTCGGTACCGGCGAGGGCGTACTTACTATTCGGTCACGCGAGACCGCCTTAATATTCCGGCCTCCCCCCTTTGGAAAAAGGCACCTTGATATACCGGCCCCGGGGGCCGCTGAATAAGGGATTTGGAGTACGCAAAGAGACACACACACATTAGAAGTGACAAATGCGTTACGCAAACATGACATGGAACCGATGCGGCGGGCGCTCCTCAGGAGTTCCCCGGGCGCTCCTGGAGCGCTGCTCGGGCGCTCTCGGAGCGCGCGCCGAGCGCTGCGCGACGGGGCAGCGCAACGCGCTGTGGGACCCCCTGCCATTCTGGATGCGAGTACTCCAGATTTCGTAATAAAAGGGAGGGGGTCTCAACCCTCCCAGACGAGAGGTTTTAGACCCCCCCCCCGTGAGAGAACCCTCCAGAACATCGTCCCCAGACCCTCCAGGCCCTCCAAGATAGCTTGGAAGAGACCCCCCCCGAAATGAGACCCCCTCCCTTTAATTACGAAATCTGGAGTACCTGGTCGTCGGTTGCACTTCTCGTCGCGACCTCCCGGGAGCCCACGAACGTGGCGACGGCTCCGCACTTCGCAGCTCCAGGGGGCCGCGAGGTCCCAGCTGGATCCCCGTGCAACTCCGCTCCGCTCGACCTCCCAGCAGCCCACGAAAAGTGGCGACGGCTGCGCAATTCGCGGCCCCCCAGGGAGCCGCGAGTTCCCAACTGGATCCCCGTGCCGTTCCACTCCGCTGGACCTCCCAGCATCCCACGAAAATGGCGATAGCTGTGAAATTCGCAGCCACGCCAGGAGCCGCGAGGTCCCAATTGGGTCTGTGTGCCACTCCACTCCGCGCGACCTCCCAGGAGCCCGCGAAAATGGCGACAGTTGCGCAATCCGCAGCCACGCAGGACACCGCGAGATCCCAATTGGGTCTGCGTACCACTCCACTCCGCTGGATCTCGCAGGAGCTTACTAAAGTTGCGACAGTTGCGCAATTCGCAGCCACTCAGGGAGCCGTGAGGGCTCAACTGGGTCTGCGTACCACTCCATTCCGCTGGACCTCCCAGGAGCCCACGAAAGTGGCGACAGTTGCGCAATTCGCCTCCACGCAGAGCGCCGTGAGGTCCCAACTGGGTCTGCGCACCACTCCACTCCGCTGGATCTCCCAGCAGCCACCGAAAGTGGCGACAGTTGCGCAATTCGCCGCCACGCAGGGAGCCGCGAGGTTCCAAATAGGTCTGCGTATCACTCCACTCCGCTGGACATCCCAGGAGCCCACGAACGTGGCGACTGTTGCGCAATTTGCCACCACGCACGGAGGAGCCGCGATGTCCCAGACGGGTCCGCGTAGCACTCTATTCCGCGCGACCTCCCAAGAGTTTACGAAAGCGGCGACGGCTTCGCGGCCACGCACGGAACCGTGAGGTCCCAACTGGGTCCGCGTACCATTCCATTCCGCTGGACCTCCCAGCAGCCCACGACAGTAGCGACAGGTACGCAATTCGCGGCCACGCAGGGAGCCGCGACCATTTAGGTCTGCGCACCACTCCACTCCGCTGGACCTCCCAGGAGCCCGCGAAACTGGCGACAGTTGCGCAATTCGCCTCCACGTAGGGAGCCGCGAGGTTCCAAGTTGGTCTGCGTAGCACTCCACTCCGTTGGACCTCCCAGGAGCCACCGAAAGTGGCCACGGTTGTGCAATTTACAGCCACGCAGGGAGCCGCGAGATCCCAATTGGGTCTGCGTGCCACTCCACTCCGCGCGACCTCCCAGGAGCCCGCGAAGCTGGCGACATGTGCGCAATTCGCATCCACGTAGGCAGCCGCGAGGTTCCAACTGCACTCCACTTCGATGGACCTCCCAGGAGCCCACGAAAGTGGCGACAGTTGTACAGTTCGCACCTTTCCAGGGGAGCCGCGAAGTCTCAACTGGGTCTGCGTACCACTCCACCCCGCTGGACCTCCCAGGAGCCCGCGAAAGTGGCGACAGTTGCGCAATTTGCAGCCACGCAGGGAGCCGCGAGGTCTCGACGTGGTGCGCGTGACTGCCGACTCCGCCGGACCTCCCGGGGGCCCACGAAAGTGGCGACAGGAAGAGCCCCAGGCGAAAGTGGCCAGGCGGCGTGAGCAGGACGAAGGAGAGACAGGAGGAGGAAGAGAAGGAAGAGGAGACAGGAGGCAGGACATAGGAGGCAGGAGGCGGGAGGGGGGGAGGAGGACGGAAGTGTAGAGACCACGGTGCTCCATTCGAAACGAGAACCCAACACGGGAGGGTTGGGAAACACTAAGGACAAGTATGAGGAAAACGTGTAAGCACAGCGAAACTCGGACACATTGAAGCCGCTCTTGAGGGGGGACGAGGAAACATAGGAAAATGTGCCGCGACAGCCAGAATCCTTTTGCAATCCACCACCAACGGAATCCGTTTGTAACCCTCTCCACCCAAAAAATCGATTGGAACCCGCGACGCTAGGAAGCATTATGCCATCCGCCACTGCGGGGATCCTGCTGTACTGTGCCGCGCAAGGAATCCGCATGCAACTCGCCACACGATTAATCAATCCTTGTGCCATCGCGTCGGGGGCAAATGGGAGCATCCCTCCCCGAGCAAGGGGACGGGAAGGGATAATGGACAAAGAGGACAGCGTGGAAACACTGTCTGACAAGTCGGCGAATCATGGGACAAATCTGACCAGGCCTCGAGGAAAGAAGAGGACTAAAGGAACCATTGCCGCGACAATCGGAAGCCTTCTGCAATCCACTACGCAAGGAATCCTTTTGTAATCTCCCAGAACGAGAATTCTTTTGTCATCCGCCATAAGAGGAGCCCTTCCGTTACGGTTCACAGAAATCCTGATGTCACGCGCGACAGTAAGAGCCCATTAGTAATCTGCGCAACAGGAAACTTGTTGTAATCCGTACAAATGACACCTTGCGTAATTTTCCACATAGGCAATACATTTGTAATCGCCTCTGAGGAAAAGGCGCCTTCGTCCCCGAACGAGCACAGGGAAAAGAGTAACAAACATACAAATAGGAAACACATGCAAAAAAACAGCGACGAGGACATCGAACAGCTTTTGAGGGGGAGGTTTGCGTAATTCGCCGCGCAAGGACTACTTATTTGTTTGACGGTCCCGAGGCCAGCGCGAGGGCGCCTGGAGGCCCAGCCCGCCAACAAAAACGCTCGCTCCAATTTTTCTCGGAGCGTCGGATCTCCGGGAGGAGGAGGAGGAGAGGGAGGAGTAGGAAGAGGAGGAGGAGGAGAGCCCAAGGCTGGCAAGACCAGGGCGGCAGCTCTGCGGCACGAGGCCGCAGCTGCCAGCGGCAGCCTCCGCCCCGGGCCGCCCCCCCCCCTCCCCCACAGAGGCGAGGGCGCACGCCGCGGAGCTCCGCGGGGCGAAGACCGTGCTCGCAGCCCGGCTCGGCGCCAGCCGCCGCCGCGCGGAGGAGACGTCACCGCCCTCGTCCTCCCCGCCGTCCTCGTCGTGCTCCTCGCCGTCCTCGCCGCGTTCGGTCTTCGTGTCCCAGACCCCCTCGAGCAAGGAAGAAATCACGGCGGGAGGTTTGTCGCCATTCTCAGCCTCTGGGGGCCATTACCAGGCCCAGGCCTCGGGACCGTCAAGAAACGGCTCGGGACGAAAAACCTGTCCCCGGGAATTAGGTCGAAACCTCTACTGGGGGTCGACGTCATGAAAGATCATGACGTCGGGGGTCTGGGGTAGTCGTCGTCGCTGCCCGGCGTCGACGTCTTCGCCCTCGTCTTCGTCACCGCCGTCGTCCTCGTGGTCGTCGGCCGCCGTTGCGCGGGGGGGCGTCGTGGAGGGTTGGGGGCGTGTCTCGACTTTCTTTTGGGCCTCCAGGGTGGAGGGGGGGCATGTCGTGGGAGTCGTGGCCACAGCTGTTTCCGCCTCGAAGGGGTCAAGGGGCAGGTTTTTTTTTTGGGGGGGGGGCCGACGCCGTCGTCATCGTCCTCTTCCTCCTCGTCCTCGTCGTCGTCGAGGGTCAAGGGTTTTGGTGTGCTGTTAGCTTCGTGCTTGCGCTTCTCGCGGCCAGAGCGTTCCGGAACGCTCAGGAGGCCGCGGCGCGCGAGACATCCTCCAGAGCCGCCTGACTTCAGAGGTTCCTGATGTATTCTCACCCGATTTGATCCCCGTCCTGGCTTCGTCTTAGATTCTTGACCTGGGTCGTTGTCGTCATCGTCGCGGTCTGGCTCGGCCCCAGCCGCCGCGGGCGCCGAGGAGACGGAGCAGAAGGCGCTTCACGTCGCTCGCGAGCTCGTGGACTCCTCGCAGGTGGGACGGCGGCGACGACGGCCCGTCACTCCTAAACATACTGCCGCACCGAGGTATAAGATCGAGGTCGGTTCGGGGAGGGTGCCCTCATGTTCCTCGTGCTTGTGGGATGCTCTCGTGCATCCTTGGGAGGGTACCCTCGGGTGTTCTGCTTGCTTTGGCCAGCGGAGGCTCTCGCGTTCTTGAGGGATGTTCTTCCGGCCCGGGTCCGACTGTACCGGTGCTTACGGCGTTCCCCTTCCTCGTGCTCCGCTCTCTGGGCCTCCTGGGGGGGGGGGGCCTTTCGTCGCCACGGCTGGGCGCGCCTTGACATCTCGGCCAGAACACACCCTGGGAGACGTCCGCGGAGAAGCGCCGAAGTATCGAGACATGTCTGCTTCCCCTGGCTCGTCGCTGGCCGTCCGGCATTCCTCCTCACGAGAACGAGCAGTGCAGACGACAAGTCGTTGGCTCCTCGTCTCCCTCAGGAGGACCTGGAGACCAGGAGCGGCAGGCGCCAGAAGAGGGCGGAGGAGGGCGAGGGTGGACGGAGGACGAGGGAAGAGCATGGAGGAGAGAGAAAGAGAGGGGGGTCCTGGACGACGGGGCTCAGGCAAGGTTCCTTCGCCACCTCGCGTGCATTCGCTTTGCTTTGTCCAGATGCTGCCCTTCGCACAGCCGCACGGATCTGCAGTTACGCGGCTTACCCTCGCCTTCGCAGGTGGGCCCCACTTTTGCACAGACCACCACCACCACCGCCGTGGGTGCGCTGACTACAGTCGGGGCCCTGAAGAAGGAACCCTTTCCGTTCGGGAGGGGCTCCGTGTTCCTTAACTCTTTCGCAGCTGGCCTTGGATTTTCCTTAGGTTTTCGATGCGAAATCGAAGTTCAACTTATGGAAAATAGGGGCATCGTTCCTTATTTAGGGTTCCTTAGGTCAACGCCTCGACTGTACTCGGAGGCTCTCGCTTGCAGGGATGCTTGTCCCGATGGTGCTTCTTCTGCCACTTCTAGCCAGATCAGACATGGGCTTGTCGACGGGTGCCCCGCACTTTGTCTCATCCCCTCGTGGGGCCGCAGAGCCCTGGGGCGCCACGCAAGGTTCAGACTCGACGAAGGATGTGCCGCGTGCCCCTGGATCCCTCGCTGCAGGATCTCTCCACGCTCCGGAGCGTTCGCCCACAGCGTGTCGCGCCGCCGGTTCTGGCCCACCGCCGCCGTCGGCGCGACACGCCAGGCATGCCTGAAGTCCCCGAGCAGCCTCGCCCCGAGCGTCTCTCGGGCCCCAGACTCCGACGTCATGCTGTTTACATGACGTCGACCCCCGTGGTTTTTCGACGGTCTCGAGGCCCGATTTTAAGGGCCCGCGGTGGCCGAAAATAGCCAAAACGTTTCCCGTCATGCTTTTGCTCATTGCTCGAGGGGGCCTGGGCCCCGAGCTTCTCTCGGCCCCCCTGGTCGCAGGCCTCGAGGTTGACACCAACACCCATATCGAGGGTGTGCTTCCACCGGGGGACGAGGATCCCTGTCTCGGTGATGGTGGCAACATTTTGGCTTCCAGGGTGGCCGAAACATTACCACCGACACCGAAATCTAGGAGCAACTTCCCCCTGTGGAGGCAACCCCCTGCGTTGGTGTTGGTGCCCATTTCCAGGCCTCCAGCCTGGATCCCTGAAGCGGCGCGATGGGCTGGCGGTTTGCAGCGCGCCTCTGCCGTGCCGCGGGGACCGCCGCCGCGGCGCGCGGAAGCAGAAGCGCTCCCGAGCACACACGCGCCGACCCCCCCCCCGCCCGCCCCGCCCAGACCCTCGGGAGTACAGTCGGGGCGCTGAAGAAGGAGCCCTTTTCGTTGGGGAGGGGCTCGGTGTTCCTTGATTGTTCTACAGTTTGCCTTCTGTTTTCCCGAGGTTTTCCATGGGAAATCGAAGTTCAACTTATGGGAGAGAAGGGCCCCGTTCCTTATTTAGGGTTCCTTAGGTCAACGCCTCGACCGTAATGAAAGTCAGGGCTCGACCTCCGGGCTCGACCTCCGGTGCTTTGGCGATTTCGTGGGCCGCTTTCGTTTCGACCTCGTCTTGCAGCAGGTGCGGATGAAAGACAAAGCGAGGAACAGCGAAAACAATACAAAAACGAAAAACACTGTTCAGGGCGATCCCGGATGGAGAAAGCAGGAGGGGAGGTTTCTCACCACTTTCGGCTTCTGGGGGCCGTATACGGGGCCTCGGCACCGTCGAACAACGGCTCGGGAGGAAACACCGGCCCCGGGGAAGAGGTCCAGACCTGGGGGGTCGACGTCATGAAAAATCATGACGCCGGGGGTCTGGGTGCCGCCCAGGGACGCGCCAGCCGGGCCGGCCAGTGCCGACAAGCTGGGCAAGGATGCCCCTGCCGCGCTCGCCGTGGCATCCAGCGTTTAGATGCTGTTGGGGACGCGGGCCCCCGACCTCTCGACCCTTTCCCCGGAAGCGGTTCTTCGTCCCGAGGCAAATGTTTCAGGAAGACAGTTATTACCGGGTTGGGAAGATAGGTTTGGGAGAAATGAGGATCTCATTGCCCGTAGGCGCTCGAAGGTAGCACGCATTGCATCCGAACGCTATTGCTCATAGCCTTCATCCTCCCAACCCCTTCCTCCCAACACGATAATTGTTCTCCCGATGTTTTAACGGTCCCGAGGCAAGGCAAGGCCCCGAGAGGCCGAAAATGATGGAAACCTTCGCCTAGATTTTTTCCGATGCGCCAAATGTTTGGGACCGTGCTCGCCGGGAGCCACTCCTCCAATGACGCGGAGAGCATGAAACATCGTGAAACAATGATCGACCCACGAACCCGGAAAGGAATATAGAAATGTAAGGCATGGTAACGTTTCAATGACGTTTGATTAGGCGACGGGCAAATGCAATGCTGAATGTATCGATCTTGATGCACCGTGCCGAGGGCAGTGCCGTGCTGGGCCGTGCTGAACTGCGATCAGCCATGCCGCGACTGTGCTCTGTATAGCGTTGTGGATCGAGTCCTTCCTGGCATCCGAGTCCTGACCGAACTGATCTGGATCTTAAGCTCGAGCTGCCTGAGCAGATGGTAGCTGCCCCAGAACTAATCGACAGAGGGGACATGCCAGGATGGCGCGCCGCGGAACGTCCCAAGGGACGCGCCAGGCGACGTGCCAGGGGACGTGCCATGGGGACTCACCGCGGGACGTGCCAAGGGGACGCGCTACGGAACGTGCCAATGGACGTGCCGCGGGACGTGCCAGGCGACGCGCCGCGCGAAGTGCCAGGTGGACTCGCCACGGAACGCGCCAAGGAACGTGCCAAGGTGCAATATTGAGTGTGTCGATCTTGATGTACCATGCCGACGGCTGTGCTGTGCTGGGTCGTGCTGAACTGCGATGTGCCATGCCGCGATCGTGCTCTATATAGCGTTGTGGATCGAGTCCTCCCTGGCATCCGAGTCCTGACCGAACTGATCTGGAGCTTAAGCTCGAGCTGCCTGAGCAGATGGTAGCTGCCCCAGAACTAATCGACAGAGAGGACATGCCAGGAGGGCGCGCCGCGGAACGTCCCAAGGGACGCGCCTGGCGCCGTGCCAGGGAACGTGCCATGGGGACGCACCGCGGGACGTGCCAAGGGGACGCGCTACGGAACGTGCCAATGGACGTGCCGCGGGACGTGCCAGGCGACGCGCCGCGCGAAGTGCCAGGTGGACTCGCCACGGAACGCGCCAAGGAACGTGCCAAGGTGCAATATTGAGTGTGTCGATCTTGATGTACCATGCCGACGGCTGTGCTGTGCTGGGTCGTGCTGAACTGCGATGTGCCATGCCGCGATCGTGCTCTATATAGCGGTGTGGATCGAGTCCTCCTTGGCATCCGAGTCCTGACCGAACCGATTTGGATCTTAAGCTCGAGCTGCCTGAGCAGATGGTAGCTGTCCCAGAATTAATCGACAAGGGGACATGCCAGGAGGGCGCGCCGCGGAAAGTCCCAAGGGAGGGGACCCGCGAGTAAGTGCGACAAGGAACGCTGGGGCCCTGGGGAGGCCTCCTGGGGCCTCCTGGGGCGGCCTCTGAGGCATTAGGAACCACGTGTTTTCACGCTTGTCCCGCTCTGAGGCGTCAAGAGACCACGTGTTTTCACGCTTGTCCCGCTCTGAGGCGTTAGGAGACCACGAGTTTTCACGCGGGACGTGAAAACAAGCATGTCGCCTGAGACATCCTTTGCATTCTGGCCCCTCACGAGGCCCCCGCTCGAGACACTCCCCAATTTTGCAGAACCAGCGTTTCGCTCGAGACATCCTCAACAAATTATGAAAAACAAGCGTTTCGTTCGAGACATCCTGGCAAACTCCAAAGAATTCCTTGCAAAACAATCGAATTAGTCGAGACATCCTCAAAATTTCTGCGCGCGGGACGCGGCACGCGCGAGACATCCTCGGAATTCCTGCGAGCGGGACGTGAATACAAGCATTTCGCCTGAGACCTCCTCTGAATTCTGGCCCCCCATGAAGCCTCCGCTCGAGACATCCTCAAATTTTGCAAAACCAGCCTGCGGAGGTGCAGCAACCACCGCCACTCGGGCTTGTGCGGGTGCGGCGTGCTAGAAGCCCACAGCTCGTGCCGCGGGATGAGCGGCCACCTCCCGGCGTAGCGATCCACGGCGAGAAGCGCGTGGACGCTCGCGGTGGCCTCGGGGCGCACGGCGAAGCGAGCCCGGCGCGGCGGGGCCGCGACCTCTGCCGGAAGCAGCGCTGGAGGCTCCTTGAACTGAAGGACAGGCGCCCCCACTGGCCCGTCCCCCGCGCCGCCCCTCGCGGCGTCTTCCACGGTGGCGCCGGCGTCTGCTGCAGGCTCGGGCTCCGCTGGCTCCACGAACAAAGCTGCGTCAAAGAGCTCCCCCAGCCAGCAGGAGGCGCGCGCAGACGACGCAGCCGCACAGGGCGCGGCCCGTGGCCGAGGCGGCTGCCCTGCCCTCGAAGTGTCCCGGCCCCGCCCTCGGGCCGGCTCTCCGTCTGGTTCTCGGCGAAGCGTCCGAGCGCGCGGCGCTGCTCCGCGCCCCGGACCTCGAAGGGGCCCTCCTCCTCCTCCTATTCCTCCTCCTCCTCCTATTCCTCCTCCTCCTCCTCCTTTCCTCCTCCTCCTCCTCCTCCTCCTCCTCCTCCTCCTCCTCCTCCTCCTCCTCCCTCCTCCTCCTCCTCCTCCTCCTCCTTCCTCCTCCTCCTCCTCCTCCTCCTCCTCCTCCTCCTCCTCCTCCTCTCCTCCTCCTCCTCCTCCTCCTCCTCCTCCTCCTCCTCCTCCTCCTCCACTCGCCGCGGCGGCAGCGAGCTCCGCTCGGCCTCGGGCAGGTCCACGTGCGCCTCGCGCCGGTGCTCCTGCAACAATTGCTTCGTGGCGAAATCCCGGCCGCACAGGTAGCATGGGCAGGGCTGGCAACGCACGGGCTCCCTGGACCACCCTTGTCGGCGGCCGAGAATCGCACAGCCCGGCACGTAGGCCTCGGTCTGGCGCACTGTGCCCCTCAGCACGTTGGCCGGGACCGCCGTCTCCCAGGAGGCCAATTCTTCGGGCGAGAGCTGCCGACGCAGCAGGCGACCGTGCTCGTCCCTGACATCCTCCAGCCGCGCGCGGCGCAGAACCTTCAAATCGTTGAGTAGACGGCGATCGGAATCGCCCGCCTTCCGACTCGCGGGCTTCACGTTCATCGGGCCGGACGAAAGGGGGGGATTGGGAAAGGGGGGGGTACGAAATTTGCTGCATGCAGCTGGTTTCGGCCCCACCGAGGGGCCCATTCCTCGATACATAGTCGCCCCCTGCGCCGGGAGGCGCTAGGAAGATCAGCTACGCGAGCTGATTCTCAACCCCCCCCTTTGCTATCCCCCCCTTTCGCCCGACCCGAGTTCAGGTGGCCGTGCTCCTCGTAGTATGCCTGCAAGTGGTGTCGCAGGGGGTCCGCCTGCCAGGCGAGCCGCTGCGCTTCTGGGATCCTGTCAACCAGCTGCTGCCACTGCGCCACGTCGCTCGGCGAGAGTTGCTCGCCCGTGGAGGCGCTCACGTGCCCGCGCGCGAGAGCGCTCTGCAGGTAGCGCGACGCCCAGAGGTCGTCGTCGTCGCGGAGCTCTGCAGCCTCCGAGGGCCCCGCAGCATGGGAAGGCCAGCCCCCGCGCCGCTGGAGGTACTCGCCAACCACGCGCAAGCGTAGATCCTCTGGGCAAGATCTAACAAGCAGCTCCTCCCGCACCGCGTCGACACCATGACGCTTGCTGACATCCTTCTGCGCCACAGGCAAGCCCGTAGCCTTCGCCTCGCGCAACACGGATGTGGAATCCCATGTCCGCCTGCGAAGCGCCGCCCTGCGTTCGGCGTCCATGGCGGTGGCCGTGCCTGGAGTCCGCTCTCGGGTCTGTCGCACGGCCTCCAGGACGTCGTCCACGACCTGCATTTGCTCCTCCTTGCGGGTAGAGATGTCGAAAGCCCTGGCCGCTTCCCCCCGCCAGTCGTCATCGAGAGCAGTCCCTGCCTCGGTCCGTCTCTGCCGTTCCGTGCGGCGAGCGCTTTCGAGGTCATAGCGGCTGCGCAGCAGGCGCTGTCGCAAATCATCCGTGGCCAAAGAAATCAACAGGTCCCGACACGCATCGCCGTCTCGCCGGTTACGACTGGCATAGTCTCGCGGCGGCAAGGGCGGGCCTTCGTCCGCGGCGGCGGGCCTCTTCTTCAGGCCGGGCTTGCGCCCTCGAGACCCCAGAAATCCGCCTCGTAGCGGGAAGCGGTGAGGTCAGACGCCGCTGGGCGCTTCCGCGCAAGCATGGCACCGGGAAGGCAGCTGCCCGGCGGGGCCGCCCGGCTGACCCTGCGGGTGCAAACGGCGCGCGGCCCCTGCGCGCGCGTCGCTCCGAAGCGCACGGGCGCCTTGCCTCGAGCTGGAGAGTAGGGAGGGGAGCCGCGAGTAAGTGCGACAAGGAACGCTGGGGCCCTGGGGAGGCCTCCTGGGGCCTCCTGGGGCGGCCTCTGAAGCATCAGGAAGCCATGTGTTTTCACGCTTGTCCCGCTCTGAAGCGTTAGGAGACCACGTGTTTTCACGCTTGTCCAGCTCTGAGGCGTTAGGAGACCAGGCGTTTTCAGGCGGGACGTGAAAACAAGCATTTCGCCTGAGACATCCTTTGCGTTCTGGCCCCCCACGAGGCCCCCGCTCGAGACACCCCCAATTTTGCAAAACCAGCGTTTCGCTCGAGACATCCTCAACAAATTATGAACAACACGCGTTTCGCTCGAGACACCCTGGCAAAATCCAAAAACATCCTGGTAAAACAAACGAATTAGTCGAGATATCATCACAATTCCTGCGCGCGGGACGCGGCACGCGCGAGACATCCTCGGAATTCTTGCGAACGGGACGTGCAAACAAGCATTTTCGCTTGAGACATCCTCTGAATTCTGGCCCCCCACGAGGCCCCCGCTCGAGACACCCCCAATTTTGCAAAACCAGCGCTTCGCTCGAGACATCCTCAATAAATTATATACAACAAGCGTTTCGCTTGAGACATCCTGTCACAATCCAAAGAAATGCTGGCAAAACAAACGAATTATCTTGGCGAAGGACCCAACCATACGCAAGTGTGAAAAACCGCAGGGCAGGTGGGACGAAACAATAGGAATTCCTCATGGGGCCACGAACCGTGTGAGGGGTGCACCAACCTGGCGCGGGGCCACCATGCGAACCCTGCCACTGGGGCCTTCGGTGGAGCTCCCTATGGGGCCACGAACCGTGTGAGGGGTGCCAAAAAATAGCGCGGGGCCGCCATGCGAACCCTGCCACTGTGGCCTTCGGTGGAGCTCCCCATTGGGGCCACGAGCCGTGTGAGGGGTGCACCAAACTGGCGCGGGGCCGCCATGCGAACCCTGCCACTGGGGCCTTCGGTGGAGCTCCTTATGGGGCCACGAACCGTGCGAGGGGTGCGCCAAAATGGTGCGGGGCCGCCATGCGAACCCTGCCCCTGGGGCTTTCGGTGGGGCTCCCTATGTGGCTACGAACCGTGTGAGGGGAACACCAAACTGACGCGGGGCCGCCATGCGAGCCCTGCCTCTGGGGCCTTCGGTGGAGCCCCCTATGGGGCCACGAACCGTGCGAGGGGTGCGCCAAAATGGCGCGGGGCTGCCATGCGAACCCTGCCACTGGGGCCTTCGGTGGAGCTTCCCATTGGGGCCACGAGCCGTGTGAGGGGTGCACCAAACTTGCGCGGGGCCACCATGCGAACCCTGCCACTGGGGCCTTCGGTGGAACTCCTTATGGGGCCACGAACCGTGTGAGGGGTGCACCAACCTGGCGCGGGGCCGCCATGCGAACCCTGCCACTGGGGCCTTCGGTGGAGCTCCCTATGGGGCCAAGAACCGTGCGAGGGGTGCGCCAAAATGGCGCGGGGCCGCCATGCGAACCCTGCCACTGGGGCCTTTCGGTTGAGCTCCTTATGCGGCCACGAACCGTGTGAGGGGTTCACCAACCTGGCGCGGGGCCGCCATGCGAACCCTGCCACTGTGGCCTTCGGTGGAGCTCCCTATGGGGCCACGAACCCTGAGGGGTGCGCCAAAATGGCGCGGGGCCGCCATGCGAACCTTGTCGCTGGGGCGTTCGGTGGAACTCCCTATGGGGCCACGAGCCGTGTGAGGGGCGCGCCAAAATGGTGCAGGGCCGCCATGCGAACCCTGCCACTGGGGCCTTCTCGGTGGAGCTCCCTATGGGGCTACGAACCGTGTGAGGGGGCCGCCATGCGAACCCTGCCACTGGGGCCTTCGGTGGAGCTCCCTATGGGGCCACGAAGCGTTGTACTTGGTGGGTGAAACGCAGGGAGGAGGGAGGAGGGGGAGGAGGAGGGGGCAGCGGGAGGAGACGCGGGGCACCGTCTCTTCAAAACGAGGACCCAACACCACAAGATGGTTGGGAATTAGTAGAGACATCCTCGAAATTCCTGCGCGCGGGACGCGGCACGCGCGAGACATCCTCGGAATTCCTGCCCGCGGAGCGCTTTTCCGCGACGCGGTCGGGGCTCCAGACCTCGTTTTTGTTGTTCTCTGCAAGTTTTTGCTAAAAGTGCCACGGATTTTTTATTACTAAGGAAAACGGTGGTCCGCGGACCCCGTTATTTATCGAGGATCCGAGATGGGGGGTGTTTTTCCTCGAGCAGGCACGCGCGAAACGCATGTTGTTAACGCCGAATTGGATTTTACTTTGTTTTTTATCGAACGGAATTCCGCCGGCCCACCTCCCGCATGGTACCGGGGACAGATCACCACCCTAAAAGAGAACCCTGGGCCGGCGCCCTTTCCGGGAATAAACATACAAAAACACACGGTTTCGTAACACTGATCTCATCCTCCCCTCCTTCCCCTTCCCCCACCTGTTCCTCCTCCTCCTCCTCCTCCTCCTTCTCCTCCTCCTCCTCCTCCTCCTCCTCCTCCTCCTCCTCCTCCGCCTCCTCCTCCGCCCTTTCCGGGAATAACGGCTGGAGCCCTGGACCCAGTTTGTCCCAATGGCTTCACACCGGATCGATCTGTGAGGGTCGTCCTGGGCCCCGAAAGTCGGCGACATCGCCCGGCGCGAAGACAGTGCAACGCCAGGATCTCACAGGGTCGCAGGCCTAGAGATTGACGCCAACACCAATTTCGGCGGTGTGCCTCCACCGAGGGAAGAAGATCCCAATCTCGGCGATGGTGGTAATATTCTGGCTTCCAAGGTGGCCGAAATATTACCACCAACACCGAAATCTAGGATCATCTTCCCCTTGTGGAGGCAGCCCCCTGTGTTGGTGTTGGTGCCCACTTCCAGGCCTCCAACAGGGGTGCTTGCCGTGGGCCCTTCCCGGGGTCCCCGCAAGGTCCGGCCCCGTCCCTGGGACCGGTCCTGCACCCCGAGTCGCTCTCTGACGGCCCCGAGGCCTGTGAGAAGCCAGGAGAAGGACTCGAAAGAGAGGAACGGCATAAACCTAAACTTTTGTCGCACCGCGCGGACTTCTTGGATCCGCGCTGGACTTACCCGGCGGCGCCTCCAGCGCTGCCCCTGGCGCGCTCCGCGCGCCAGGGAGGGGGGCACAGCGCGGATCTAAGAGATCCGCGCGGAGCGCCAACAGTTTACGTTCATGCCGTTTTTGTTCTTCTTCTGACGACCCAATTCCTCCCGTCGTGATTTGTTTGCGACGCGAGCACGGTTGAGCTCCTCCCTCCCAGAGCACTGGATAACTATACCTTCACTGGACTTCTCTGGTCGTGATCGGTGGCGAACCCATCGGCACTCCAGATCAGTCGCGACCGATGTCGATCGATCCCAAAGAATCGGCCGCGACCGGTGGCGACCGATCGGTTGCGCGACCGATGTTGAAGCGAGTCAGTCGCGACCGATCCCAGAACCGGAAGGAGCAGGTCGGTAGCGATTGAGCTCGTCGGCCGCGACCGAAAAAATCTTGTGTCCAGTTGCGGGCAAGACTTGTATCCATATCCAGTGCATCTTGGATGTTCTGGGAAGGGGCACCAAAAGGCCGAGGCGCAATGGATATCGATAGAAATCGAGACCCTACGGGCCAGCTTTTTATCCATATCCAGTGCATCGTCGGCTTCTGAGGAAGGAGCCCGAGACTCCAAGCTGCAGTGATACGGACATGCCCCCAGGAGGTTTTTTAGTTGTGCGGCGGGTGCCTCGGACAAAACATATCTTCCATTGGTGGCACACCAGTCCGCCAATGAGGTCGCCGAAAGTATGATTTGTTTCCATTATTAGGGTGGGGGGTTCTAGAGACCAACACAGTCGAGAATCAGATTGATACACCTCCTCACGAAAAGCTGGGCCAGCGTCTCTTAGCCAACTTGCCGGAAGCTGGCCCAGCTTCCTGAGCTCAGGCGCCCTTGCAGCGTGAACAACAGACGTTGGCCCAGGTTTGCTTGACAAGACGTCCGGCAAGCTTGCCAGGGGTGAAGTCTTGCCCGCCCCAGTGGTCGGACGGGGCCAGGACGAGGGTAGTTGCATCTGTTCCAGAACGTTCTGGAACGCTCTCACAGAGCGTCCCCGAACGCTCCGGGAAGGCCGCGGCGCCCGAGACATCCTCCAGAGCCGCCGGGTCCCAGAGATTCCCGATGCATCCTCACCCGCATTTGCCCTCGTCCTGGCGTCGTCTTAGTCGGAGCTGCCTCCACGAGCCGCGCCCGGCCCAGGTTCCTTGAATGGTGCCACTCTTGATCATCCTGTCCCTTGACTCCGGATCCGCCCTACTTTGGCTTTTTTTCCAACTTAAAGTTGCGTCGGAAATCCACCTAGAAGAGGCCGAAAAAGTAGGGCGGAAATTGCTGCACCCAACATAAAATAAGGCGGAAATCCACAGAAACAGCAACAGAAAAGTAGGGCGGAAATTGGCATCAGCGGGGCTTGAAAAGTAAGGCGGAAATTCCAAGCCCTACTTACGAATTTCCCCAAAGTAGGGCGGATCCGGAGTCAGGGTCGGCCGTAGGGGTAGTTCTGGATGCCCGCCCCAGTGATCCCGGCGGCCTCCCCGAGCCGCGCCTGGCCGGTGCCGGCCGGGTCGCCGGCGGCCGGCGCCCGCGGCAGGCGATCGCCTGGCTGCGCGCGGAAGCGGCCGCGCAGCGGGGCCTGCGCCAGGCGCCCGTCGCGCGGGCTGTCTCCCCCCCCTCTGGGGGCAGCGGTCGGAGGCTTTCGTGGCATCCCTCGGACGTGCGCAGGTCTCTCGGCGAGGACCACCGAGGAGCACCCGCGGAGTTTCTCTGGCGGGAAAGAAAAAAATCAACATGATGGACCCACGAACCCGGAAAGGGATATAGACATGTGGAACACGGTCACGTTTTCACGATACCCAACTGGGCGACACCTCACGAAACATCCCACGAGACACCCCGCGAAACATCCCACGAGACACCTCACGAAACATTCCACGAGACACCTCACGAAACATTCCACGAGACACCCCACGAACAGGCAACCACTCAACAGACACGCCACGAAACATTCCACGGGGGTGCGACTGGGGATTGCAAGGGTGGGGTCGTGCTGGGGTGGGGTCGTGCTAGGGTGGGGTCGTGCTGGGGTGTGGTCGTGCTGGGGTGCGGTCGTGCTGGGGCGTGGTCGTGCTGGGGTGGAGTCGTGCTGGGGTGTGGTGGTGCTGGGGTGTGGTCGTGCTGGGGTGGTCGCACCCTGTGATTTATCGATCGGGTCGTGCTGGGGGGTGTGATCGTGCTGGGGTGTGGTCGTGCTGGGGTGTGGTCGTGCTGGGGTGTGGTGGTGCTGGGGTGTGGTCGTGCTGGGGCGTGGTCGTGCTGGGGTGTGGTCGTGCTGGGGTGTGGTCGTGCTGAGGTGGCCCGCACCCTATGATTTATCGATCGGGATTTCAAAAACAAGCGTTTCGCCTGAGACCTCCTCAAATTTTAATCCGCCGGCCTCCTTCGACTTCGATATTTATCAGGGAAAGAATCCGCCGGCCTCCTTCAAGTTGGGCACGGGGGGACTATGTTTACATACTAAAAGAGAACCCTGGGCCCACGCCCTTTCCGGGAACATGATGGACCCACGAACCCGGAAAGGGATATAGACATGTGCAGCATGGTCACGTTTTCACGATATCCAACTGGGCGACACCTCACGAAACATCCCACGAGACACCCCGCGAAACATCCCAGGAGACACCTCACGAAACAACCCACGAGACACCTCACGAAACATTCCACGAGACACCCCGTGAAACATTCCACGAGACACCCACGAACAGGCAACCACTCAACCAGACACCCCACGAAACATTCCACGGGGGTGCGACTGGGTGTGGTCGTGCTGGGGTGTGGTCGTGCTGGAGTATGGTCGTGGTGGGGTGTGGTCGTGCTGGGGTGTGGTCGTGCTGGGGTGTGGTCGTGCTGGGGGGGTGGTCGTGCTGGGGGGTGTTCGTGCTGGGGCGTGATCGTGCTGGGGCATGGTCGTGCTGGGGCGTGGTCGTGCTGGGGTGTGGTCGTGCTGTGGTGAGGTCGTGCTGGGGTGTGGTCGTGCTGGGGTGTGGTCTTGCTGGGGTAGGGTCGTGCTGGGGTCGGGTCGTGCTGGGGTGTGGTCGTGCTGGGGTGTGGTCGTTCTGGGGTGTGGTCGTGCTGGGGTGTGGTCGTGCTGGGGTGGGGTCGTGCTGGGTCGGGGTCGTGCTGGAGTGTGGTCGTGCTGGGGTGTGGTCGTGTTGGGGTGTGGTCGTGCTGGGGCGTGGTCGTGCTGGGGTGGGGTCGTGCTGGAGTGGGGTCGTGCTGGGGTGTGGTCGTGCTGGGGTGGTCCGAACCCTGTGACTTATCGATCGGGTCGTGCTGGGGTGTGGTCGTGCTGGTGCTGGGGTGTGGTCGTGCTCGGGTGTGATCGTGCTGGGGTGTGGTCGTGCTGGGGTGTGGTCGTGCTGGGGTGTGGTCGTGCAGGCAACCACTCAACCAAGGCGGTGTGCTCGTGCTGGGGAGTGGTCGTGCTGGGGGGTGGGCGTGCTGGGGGGTGGTCGTGCTGCGGTGTGGTCGTGCTGGGGGGGTGGTCGTGCTGGGGGGGGGTCGTGCTGGGGCGTGGTGGTGCTGGGGCGTGGTCGTGCTGGGGCGTGGTCGTGCTGGGGTGTGGTCGTGCTGTGGTGAGGTCGTGCTGGGGTGTGGTCGTGCTGGGGTGTGGTCTTGCTGCGGTGGGGTCCTGCTGGGATGTGGTCGTGCTGGGGTGTGGTCCTGCTGGGGTGTGGTCGTGCTGGGGTGGGGTCGTGCTTGGGTGGGGTCGGGCTGGGGTGTGGTCGTTCTGGGGTGTGGTCGTGCTGGGGTGTGGTCGGGCTGGGGTGGGGTCGTGCTGGGTCGGGGTCGTGCTGGGGTGTGGTCGTGCTGGGGTGTGGTCGTGTTGGGGTGTGGTCGTGCTGGGGCGTGGTCGTGCTGGGGTGGGGTCGTGCTGGAGTGGGGTCGTGCTGGGGTGTGGTCGTGCTAGGGTGGTCCGCACCCTGTGACTTATCGATCGGGTCGTGCTGGGGTGTGGTCGTGCTGGTGCTGGGGTGTGGTCGTGCTGGGGTGTGGTCGTGCTGGGGCGTGGTCGTGCTGAGGTGTGTTCGTGCTGGGGTGTGGTCGTGCTGGGGCGTGGTCGTGCTGGGCGTGGTCGTGCTGGACATCCTGCCAAAATTCCAGGAAATCGTGCAAAAACAAAGGAATTAGTCGAGACATCATCGAAATTCCTTCGCGCGGGGCGCTTTTCCGCGTCGCGGTCGGCTCTGCAAAACAAGCGTTTCGCTCGAGACATCCTCGGCAAACTCTGCGGAGCAAGCGTTTCGCTCGAGACATCCTCAACACACGAAAAAGTGGCCCGCACCCTGTGATTTATCGATCGGGATTTCAAAAACAAGCGTTTCGCTCGAGACATCCTCAAATTTTAATTCGCCGGCCTCCTTCGACCTCGTTATTTATCAGGGAAAAAATTCGCCGGCCTCCCTCAAGCAGGCACCGGGGGATTAGGTTTACCAACTAAAAGAGAACCCTGGGCTCAGGCCCTTTCCGGGAAAAAACAAAAAAACATGAAAAAACGCACGAGGCCGAGAGGTGCACGGGGAATTGGGTGCCCGAGCGACGGCGGGTCTTCGGGCTCGGGGTCTCGGGCGTGCTCGTCGGCCCTGGGCGGCTCCTCCGGCCTCGGGGTGGCTCTTCCGCGGGGGCCGCGCCTCGCCGGGGGCGCTGCGGCACGTGGGCCCGGGTCGCGCCGAAGGGCCGCCGGGGAGCCGAGGCCTGCCCCGAGGGCCACCCGCCGGGGGCGGGGCTATAGGCTCTCAGGCAAGCAGTGGCGAAGCGTCCTGGCTCGCCTATGGCCCTAGCAAGCAAGGTTCCAAGACTCTTGTTTGTGGTGTCCACGAGATGTCCTCAGAACATTGCTGGTTGGAGTTGTCGTGTTTTAACACATCGGGTTGAGGTTCTGAGAACCTTGTTTTTGTTCTTAGAACATTCTTGGGTTCTAAGAACATCTCGTGGTAGGACTATAGGAATGCCGGGACGGTCGGTCCCTGCTCAACTCAGCGGGGGGACGCCTCGGCCCCCACTCGCCCACTGACCGCCGCAAGGGGCCCGAGGGCCCCCCCCCCTCCCACGAGCGTTCGGATCTGTCAGCGGGGCCCAGCCATCGCCGGTCTATCGGCGTGTGTGGCCGATTCCGGGCCGATGTGTCCCCCCCGTATGCCAGTCCCCCCATATCGTTACCCGTTACCCCCAGCGAGCTCAGGGCGGCCTCCCTCTTGCGGGTAGGTAAGATTTGCACATGTGTGTGTATCTATATATATATATATGTATATATATATATATATATATATATATCCATCCATCCATCCATCCATCCATCCATCCATCCATCCATCCATCCATCCGTCCATCCATCCATCCATCCATCCATCCATCCATCTATCTATCTATCTATCTATCTATCCACTGCATCTTGGAGTTTCGGGTTCCCGTCCCCAGGAAAAAGTCAAGGGGCGCAGTGGATGTGGAGAAAGATCTCGACCCAGAGGCTGGATGTTTTATCTGCATCCATTCTGCTTCGGCCTCTTTTGGCGCCACATCCCCGAAAGACGAAACGCAGTGGAGGAGGTGGATACAAGTTCCCCAACACACACACACACACACACACACACACACACACACACACATACATACATACATACATACATACATACATACATACATACATACATACATACATACACACACACGCAGTGGAGACCCACAAGAAACACCCTGATTGCCTCCATGGTGTCCTGGGTTTCTTGGGTTTCGATGGTCTTGCTATAAAAAGCGCGACGTCCCACGCCCAAAATCGATGGAGGCCCTGGGGTCTCAGGGTTGGGTTTTTTGGTGGCAGGTTTTCGTGTGACTACACCTCCCTCCCTCTCCCTCTCTCCTTCCCTCTCTCCTTTCTTGCGTCAGACAAGCGCTGGCTGGCGGGAGCCTTCGCGTCTGCCTGCCTCCTTCCCTCTCTCCCTCCCTCCCTCCCTCCTTCCTTCCTCCTCCTCCTCCTCCTCCTCCTCCTCATCCTCTCCCCCCCTCCTCCTTCTCCTCCTCCGCCCTCCGCCCCCTCCTCCCCCTCCTCCTCCTCCTCCTCCTCCTCCCTCCCTTCCTCCCTCCCCTTCTTCTCAAGTCCTTCGGGGTGGTGGCGGTCGCGCTCGCGGCGGGGCGGCCGCAGCCCCGCGAGGCGTCGTGTCATGCTGATGATTCGTCAACTTGAGGAGTTCCTCGTCCTCCCTCCCTCCTCCCTACCTCTTCTGTCCTCCTCCTCTTCCCCCTTTTCCTCCTCCTCTACTTATCCTCCTGATGTTCCTCCTCCTCATCCTCCCTCCTCCTCTTTCTTTCCCTCATCATCCTCCGTCCGTCCTCTCTCCGCGGCGTTCGGCTGGTTCGGGCCGCCTCGACGCGGAGTCGGCGTCCAGATCATTCAACGTGTCTCGGAAATCGAGGCAGAAATGCTTGGCAGTGTTCGGTCTCCGTGTGATGTGGTCGGGCTCTGTGGGCGTCAAAACGACTCAGGATGACAAGCTGTGTGTTTGGGCAAGGTCCTGGACTTCGGGTGGCTCCACATCGAAAAAGCAAGAGTCATCGGATGTCTGGAGTTGGCGCGGGAATTCAAGGTTGAGCGCCATTTGTGGACTTCTGT
>CAUYUJ010019727.1:707332-781213 GCA_963575745.1 Prorocentrum cordatum
GGCAAGGGCAGCCCCTTCCCGTTCCTTTGTGTGCACGCCTTATCGTTGAAGAGAAGGTATTTCTTGCTTCCCAGATCCCAATCTTCAGGGGCAGGGATAGGGGGAGGACAGGCACAGGGGGGGATAGATGCATCGGCCCCCATTCGCACATCGATCGCCGATAAGGGCTCGATGGCTTCAACCAGCCCAGGACAGTGCGGATTCAGCAGCGGGGGCTAATCGTCAGTTTGTTGGTGGTGTATCGCCGATTCCAGGTCGATGTTTCCCCCCCTACGCCAGTCCCCCCTCCCTGCTTCAAGAACCGATCTGTTCGTTCCTCTCTGGGAGGGCCTGGGCCCGATGTCTGTTCATGGGAGCCTTGGGCGGCGACATTGAAATCAGCTTTTCCTGCATGTGGACAGCGAGGGGACCGCATTTGGCCCATCCTCCTGCTCCTCCTCTCCCCTCCTGTTCCCCCTCCCCTCCTCGCTCTCCTAGCCCCCACGAGTCCAGGCCAAGTCTGGTCCAGATCCGGACCAACTGTGTTCCAAATCCGGTCCAAAGCAGGCCCAAATCGGACAGTGCCGGGGGCCACGCGGGCTCCCATGGAACGGGCACCAAAGACATATGGGCGCCCAGGGTCGGAGTAAAACAGGGCTAGGATCGGGATAAATCGCTCCAGAGCGTTCCGGAGCGCTCTCAGAGCGTTCCGGAACGCTCTGGAGCGACCGCGGCGCCCAATACATCCTCCAAACCCGCCGATTCTCAGAGATTTCGAGTTATCCCGATCCGATTTTGTCCCGATCTTCGTGTCGTTTTACCCATGAAACGGACACCAAAGACATATGGGCGCCCAGGGGCGGGGCCAGCTGGCCAACGGAGAGGGACCTGCTCAAGGCGGCCACGGGTCGCGCCGGTTCCGGGGGGAGACGGGCAGGAGGAGGGGCAGACTGGCCGAGGTGCAGCTCCTCCTCCTCCTCCTCCTCCTCCTCCTCCTCCTCGTCCTCCTCCTCCCCCTCCTCCTCCTCCTCCTCCTCCTCCTCCTCCTCCTCCTCCTCCGATCGGGACAAAATCGAATCGGGACGGGTTAGGAGGATCGGTCGGAAGCAGGGCAAGGGCTGCTGAATGCGTGGCTGCTAAAATCGACCTCCGGAAAGCTGTCGTCGTCCTGCCGGGAAGGAGCCCGGTGACTGTTTCGCGTGCCGCGCCTCATTCCGGGAAGTTGTCTTTTCTTTCCGGGAGGGCCGTTTTAGCAGCCACGGATTCAGCAGCCCTCGCCCAGCTTCCGAATCTGGCTGGGAGAAATGATCCGATCGTCCACAAGATCGAGTGTGTCGAAGGTGCTTTTTTATCAAACATGCGCACCCTACAACTATCCTCCCACCCCCTTTTCTCCCAACACGGCACATTCTCGGCAATAATTACACCCTCCCGTACCCTTCCCGTACATCACATGCATGCAGTCCCAGAACTCCGACGCCTTTCACGTACACTCCATCTCTCTGCGGGATGAGCCCGCCTGAACGGCGAGTGTCCTATGGGCCCGTGTGTAAAGTGGCCCTGGGACACACAAGATTCCTAGTATTTTCCCATATGTCCTGGGTTTTCGTCTCCCCCCCCACTTCGCATATTTTCCCATATTTCCGTGGGAGTCGACGATTAATTGTGTCTGTGTTTTTATCCCTTCCTGGGTGATCAACTCCGCAGCTTCAGGACCATTTCGGTGAGGATGTCCCAGGCGAAACGCCCGTCCAGCAAGCACGCGTCGTTATGCCAGGAACTTGCAGTCAGAATGTGAAGGTGGTGGTAGCTCAGCTGGGAAAGTAACGGCTGCCCCTGCACATTATCGGACAGTTCTTTGTGGTGTGGTGCCCTCGCTGTCCAGACGTCGCTCAAGAACTAGTCTCGTTGCAGAGACTCGCTGCTCCAGCTGGCATTCACCTTCAGTTGCCCGAGTTGTTATCTATGTGTTTCCGCTTTGTGCAGGCACCAGCCAGCCACAACACCCTCGACAGCACCGACGGCGGCTGGGAGTCGACATTCATGGCGGCAGAAGCGAGCTTCGCAGCCAGGCTCCTCTCGCTCTTCCCGAATGTGCCACGGCACACCGCGTGCGCTCAATGTAGTTCACCGTATGCCTTGAAGGCCACCCTTCGTGTGATCAGGAGGGCTCGCCACCACACGCCAAACCACCCCAACCCAACCCGAAGGCCTCGCCCTGCCCTCCATTTCCCGCGGGGGGCAGTCGGGGACCATGGAAAAACACGGATGGAACCCGCACCCTCCCCAACCCGAGGTTCGGGTCTTCGGGCTGGATTGGGGTGGTCTGGTAGGCAGCCAGTTAAGGGGGGGTGCGCCACGGGACAGCCACAGGACAGCTGCGGGACGGGACAGCCGCTGGACAGCCCCAGACACGCTCAAGGTAAGGCCTTGGCATCGCTCGGACGTGTGCATTTTTTCTTCGGCGAGAACCATCGAGGAGCATCCTTGATCATTTGCCGAAAAAGCACGCACGAAACCAAACAAAACACAGGGAATGGACGTCCGAGCGATGGCCAGAGGCGGGCTACAGATTCCTTCCGGCGTGCCCCTGGGGCGAGCTGGTGCAGGCAGTCCCGCGCTGCGTCGCCTCGCCCGCACGAGCGACGCTGCAGTGGACGCCCATGCCAAGAAGCACCCTGCTGGCCTCCAGGGTGCCATGGGTGTCTTGGGTTTCGATGGTTGTGCTGTGGAAAACGCCACGTTCCCACACCAAAAGTCAATGGACGGCCTGGGGTCGCAGGGTTGGGTTGTTTGTGGAACGTTTCTTGTGGCCGAGCCCCTACCGAAACCGAAACCGACAACCATTTTCTGGGCTGGGCAACTCCGTGTCAGTTCGGTCCCACCGCCACGTTCCAGTCCAGTACTACGCTCGCATTTGGCTGTGTCGCATCGTGCGCATGCCCCCGCCACCGCATCATTCCGTGTGCATGGCACTTCTCGCGTGGGTTGTGCTCCACGTGGTCTTGGTTCCACACTCGCAATGTTCTACATTTGTTCGCAGTGCCACGCTGTACGTTCGTACCGAAGTTCCCGTGGCATGTCTTGCCTTGCACACATTTGATGTGTCATGCAGCGTGCCGTTTGAGCTATCATATTACTATTGTAAGGCCCTCGGATATCGGGCAGCAAGCTGCTCACGTTGTCATGTGCAAATAGCCCCAGCTGGCATTCGACCCGCGTCTTTACAATACCCTTGAGTTTTTTTCTCGCAATACATGGCATTGTGTCTTGTCATGTTCAGCGCATTCTTTTTTCGCAGCACAACTACGTATCGTTTAGAACTGCGCCTTGCCCCACAGCGCATTGCTTTCTTGGAATGCGATGAGGCCAACGTGGGACCGTAGTTGACCCAGGTGTGGGTGATTATGTGGGGCACACATAAGCGACGTGGCCATCTCGGAGACACGTGGGAGTCGATCTGGAGGCAGAGTTGATCACGGTGTTGCATAAGAAACGTTTGACCGTTTGAGAACACCGTGGGGTGATGGACGTGCGCAGATGTTGTTGAGGGGGTTCCCCCAGCATCCTAAGTAGGGTTCTTGTTTTCCCTGGGGGCCCCGCGCAGGAACTGGAACCCACCTACATCATCATCAACAACAGCATCATCATCATCAGCATCATCACCAACATCACCATACTCATCAGGATCAGCATCATCACAATCATCACAACATCTGCCATCCCACAACATCATCATCAGCATCACAGCCATCATCATCACCATCATCATCACCATCATCATCATCGCAGCATCATCATCATCATCATCATCATCATCATCATCATCCGCCATCCGCCTCACTACCATCATCCCATCACGTCCATCGTCCATCATCATCACCCACTCACTACTCCCTCCACGTGCATTCACTCAACAAGCACTCACTCATCAGCATGTCAGGACCCCATCACGATCATCGGCCACCATTACCATCGTCGCCATCATCACCATCGCACACCACCATCGTCATCACGATCCCACTTCCACCTTGACCATCGACCAAGAGGGTGCCTCGTCTGTGAGTGGATTGCGACGAGGTCTCGCGAGCCCCCTCCCTATGGGGCATGCGTCTCATGTTCGAATCCGAGGCGGGTCACCGAAGACTTTTACTAATTGTAATCATCGCTTGGCTCTCCAGGCCTGAATCTAGCAACAGTCTCGAGCGAGAGCTTCGTCTGTGAATGAATTGCGGGGAAGTCTTCAGCGGGAGCCCCCTCCCTATGGGACCCTCGCCTCCTTGTTGGAATCCGAGGCTCGGCATCGGGAACGTGTAAGTGTCATCACTTTGGGGTTTCGCGGGCTTGAATATCGAGGAAGTTTTGAGCGGGAGCCTCGTCTGTGAGTGAATTGGGAGGGCGTCTCAGGCGGGAGTCCCCACCCTATGGGGCCCGCACTTCACGTTGGAATCCGAGGCGGGCCATCGGAAACTTCTACTTGTCATCACTGTTGCCCTCCCCCCCCCAGGCCTGAATACACAGGAAGTCTCGAACGGCAGCCTCGTCTGTGAGTGAATCGCGAGTTCCCTCCCTATGGAGCCCGCAGCTCATGTTAGTAATCCGAACGGGTCGCCAAAAACTTGCAATTGTCATCATGATTGGCGTCTTCAGGCTCGATCATGGAGGAAGTATCAAGCGAGAGCCTCGTGTGTGGGTGAATTGCGAGGAGCTCTCAGGCGGGAGCCCCCTCCTTCCGCAGCTCATGGTATTAATCCGAGGAGGCCATCCAAAAATTGTCAACTGTCATAGAATTGGGCCTGCTCAGGCTTGAATATCAAGCAGGAGCCTCGTTTGTGAGTGGATTGCGAGGAAGTCGCAGGAGGGAGCCCACTCCCTATGGTGCCCGCAGCTCATGTTAGTAATCCGAGAGGGTCATTCAAAGTCGTGGAACTGTCGTCAACTGCGGGTTCCTCAGGATTGATATTTGGGGAAGTATCAAGCCGGACCCTCGTCTGTGAGTAAACTGTGACGACTCTCGGACGCTGGCGTGGTGGATCAACACGCGCGTTCGTCGCGACGCACGGCGTCTCGGCGTGCCCCTGGTCTTCGCGCCAGCCGTAGACGAATGCAGCGCGATTCAAGCCGATCCTGTCGCGTGCTGGCGCCTTCTGAACGTCCCGAACATGCACAAGCCGGGGGACATCCACAGCGTCTTACCATCACGCGTCGGCGTGGCGGTTGGGTTCACGGCCGTGCAGGAGGAATTCAAGAAGAAATTCGGGTAGATGCAGGAGCAACAGGCCACCATCGTGTCCTCCGGGTTTCACCAAGACGACGACTGGGACTACGAAGAGCGCGCGCCGGGCCAATTCTTTCGCCCACGCTACCTACCGCAGAGAACCTGGATTCAGGTCCACGGATTCAAGGAGTCTCCGATCTACCGGGAGGTCGCCGCGCTGCTGCTACAGGGTGTCTAAGGCGTTGGCGATGACGGCGAGGCCGAGGCGCGGGTGAGAAGCTTGCTCGTGTCCACGCCCAGCGAGCAGGAGCTCACGTGGCAGAGCATGGGGCCGCACGTCGCGCGCCGTTTGGGGCGCGCGTCCTATCTAACCTCCTCGCTGTCGCAGGGTCAGACGCTGCGCAACGGCGTCGCCATCGACTGCGCCAGGGATGAGGACGCCGGTCGCGTGCACGTCGGACGAGCAGTGGCGGCTGCACCTCTACGTCATGTTCCCCCGTGCCGCACGCGTGCGGAACACGCTGATCCTGCGGCCGCCCAAGAGGCGCGTTCTGAAGCGCGGGCCACCGACGCCCTTGCGGAAGGCGCTCGAGGAGTTCGGCGAGAGAGCGGTGAACCCCAGGCGTTCGCGAAGTGCGAGTTCTGAAAGGAAGGAAGGGCCGGCGTTTTGCAAGGAATGCGCGGCGGAGGTGAAAAGCGCGAGCGAGAAATGGTGCGACGCGTGCAAAACGCACGCAGCGCAACGCGGGGGGGCGCGGCGCGGCGGCGACAATGTTTGCGCGGGGGCTGGCGGCGCGGAAGAGCCGGAAAATATTCGGAACATGTATTGCGCGAAGCGCAGCCATGTCAAGGCGCAGCAGAAGTCGCGACGTGGCAACTCGAAGTGAAAACATAGCGTGGGCACAGTGCGATGTTCGAGCGGCAGGTGCCCGTCGCTGTTCGACGAGCGGGGGGCGCTGTCGGCGGCGCAGAAGGAAGCACGCTGCAGCGGGGGGGGCTGCGTCGGAAGTGCGCGGAGGTCCGGCATAGCGTAGCGCTCGAGTCGAGCAGCCGCAAACGGAAAAACCGTTGACGCGCTGTGCGCCAAGTTGTGGGAAACCTCTTGGAACATTCAGGAGCGCGAAGCAGTTGAAGCTCGAGCAGGCGGAGGACCCTCGTTGGAAGAGAAGCGCCAGAGTGGTATGCGTGGGGTGTCAAAAGCGGAGTGTAGCCGCCAAGGGAATAGCCGATGCGGCGATGCGGTCGGAGTGCACGCGCGCGGCCTGTGTGTATTTTCGGGCGCGAAACAATTGAAGAAAGACCAACTGTAACATCATCGCAAGACGAAGCAGGCGCGCGCAAGGTTGCAAGGGCGTCGGGCCCACAGCACCCAGTTGGCAGGCGCATCCGTGCAGCGGAATCTGCAAAAAGAAGCTGCCGAAATCGGCGATATCCGTGTCCAGTAGCCATGTCGCGCGCGAGGGGGAAAAAAGGCGCTCTGAAGTGCAAGGCGTGCAAGGTGTGGAACCGAACCAGCACTGGTGCGAACGTGCCGAGCTCAGTGGAAATCGGATCAGGAAGGAAGAGAAGCAGCGGGAAAACGAAATCCATGACACGTAAAAAGCAGAGAAGGAAGCATCCGAAAAGGAGGACGAGGAGGAGGAAGCGGAGCAGGGGAATAGTTCGGATGAGGATGAGAAGAAGGATGCGGAGGCAGAAGAAGAGGGGAAGGAAGATAGTCATGGTTTGCTTCATGGGGCCTCCGAATCCTGAGGGATGCTTCTTGGGGTACATGTAGCCCCCGCAGCCAACATTGTCAGCACTCGCCGTGCATGCGTGGGAAAATTGCGCGGGTACCCTGACCGCGAGATTTGTCATAGTTCTGGGTCCATCCCAGGATGGTTTGGGGTCAGAGTCTCAGGGATGTTTCGTGGAGGCTCTTCGGAGCGCTTCCGGGGGACGATTGGAGGGGCAGCGACCGAGTCCCGAGGGATACTTTTTGGAGTCGCTGCGTTCGCCGCGGCTGACATTGTCAGTGTGCTCCGTGCACGCACGGAGAAGCGGGCGAACACCCCCGTGCACAGACTGCCGGCATGCGTGAAACCACCAGAGTGACGATGATCGAAGACGCCTACGGCGAATCGCGACCGCCCCCTGCCTCTTCGACACCCGCCCCTGTGGCCAAACGCTTTTGGGTCCAGAACTTGGAGCAATTATCGGACCAGGTGTTCCCCGAGGCGCTGTGGAAATCTTTCGGGGAACGCTTGGGGGAGCTAGAGGCGGAGGAGGATAGCAAGAGAAAGGGTGGAGGGAGGATGGGTCTTCTTGGGAGCCCCTTGGGGCACTCTTGGGCTCTTGGGGCCTCTGGGGAGCTTCCTGGGGGCCTCTTGGGGGCCTCCTTGGGCATCTTGGGGGCCTTTGGGAGCTTCTTGAGGGCCTCTTTGGCCGTCTTAGAGCGTTCCTGGCCCGTCTGACGCCGTCGGAAGTCGTTTTGGATGACATTTGGGATGTCTTGGAGGCCTCTTGGGCCGTCTTGGGGCCCTCTTGGGGCCGTCTTGGAGGTTTCGTGGACCGTCATGGAGCCATCTTGGACGCCTTCGCGGCCATCTTGGGGCGATATTGGGGTCCTCTTGGGCCGTCTTGGGCCGTCGGACGGCCGGAAAGAAGCGCATGCACCAATCCTTCAAACACCTAAGGAACATGTATGAGTTAGGCCTCTTCGGGCTTTCCTGGAGTACCTCTTGGCGGCCTCTTGGGCCGTCTTGGGGGCCTCTTGGAGGCCTCTGGGGCTGTCTTGGGGCGTCTCGGAAGCTTTGTAGGCGAACTTGGAGGAATCTTGGGCTCCCTTGGACCGTCTTGGAGGCCATCTTGGACCATCTTGGGCGAACTTCAGGGCCATCTTGGCCGTCTTGGGGCCATTTGCAGTAAGAGAATGTTTTGCAACCGGAGCGAACGCAGCCTTCCCAGTGGCCAGCGGCACTGTCCGAAAAAACCCACGGGGAGTTCTTGATGGAAAAGAACGAGAACCAGGCCGTAAGACTTTATAAGACATTCAGCTCGCCAGGCTCCCTTGCGATGAATCAACAGGGGGCGGCGGATCGAATGGCCGTCGGCCCATCCCACCATCGTGCCTGGTTAGTGGATCAGAGGCAGGTCGGATGGCTGATAGGGGTCTCGTCGGAGGCCTCTCAGGGGCGCCTTGGAAGTAGTTTTTGTCCTCTTGGGGGCCTCCCTGGGGGCGCTTTGGGGCTCTCTTAGGGTTCCCTGGGGGCCGCTGGGGGCCCTTTGGGGGCTTCTTGGGGCAATCTTGGGGCGTCTTGGGGGAAGGCTCCGAATGTCCGTTCGGGTTCCCCCTCTGGGCCTTCTCTTGGGGCCATCTTGGGGCTCTCTTGGGCCGTCTTGGGGGCTTATGTGGCCGTATTGTGGCCCTTTTGGGCGTCGTAGAGCCATCTAAGGAGCTGTTTGGGTCATCCTGGACGTCGTGAAAGCCAAAAAGGCGAACATGCTAAACAGGTAAGTACGCTTCCCCACGAGAGTGAGACGATTTCAATTTCTCTAGGCCCTCTTGGGGGTCCTGTTGGAGGCTGCTTGGGGGCATATTGGGCTGCATGGGGGCCATCTTCGGCGTCTTCGAGCGATCTTTCGGCGACTCTGGGCTTCGTGAACCGTCTTGGAGGCCTCTGCGGCCCTCTTGGCCCGTTTGTGCGCCCTTTGTGCCCCCAGGGCGCATTCGTGCCGGGGTCGCCCCGGGCCCTGGGGCGCTTCAAATCACCGGTTTGGAGTCCCTGAGGGGGAGATGGGGGTCAATGCAAACGGGGGTCAGTCAGAGCGCCGGATGTTGCAGGCTCCTGCAGGGCCAGGATTGCATTAACCCGGGCTTGGGCACAGGATCAGGATCCTGCAGGATCTTGCATGATCCTACATGGCCTGACTGACCCCTGACACGGGTTTGGATTGACCCGGATCAGGAGATCCCCGAGGGGATCACTGGGGGGAGGGGTAATCTCACACGCCTGGAGACCCACAGAGGGATCGGGGCCTCTTCCAGAAACTGTCTGGCCTCCCCCAGTTTCCAGAGGCATCTCCCGGAGGGGCCCCGCGGGAGCTGCGCGTTCCAGGGGCAGTCTGCGATGAAGGGGCAGTTCCAGGAGAGGGTCATCGAGAGCTCGGGGCTCCCACGCTGCGAGGTGGCAAGATAGTGACGGAGGAGGAGGAGGAGGAGGAGGAGGAGGAGGAGGAGGAGGCGGGAAGAGGGCCCACAGGTGGACACAGCTGGAGAGGCTGGTCAGGACGATGTCTGGGCGAGGTCCTGGGACTGATGTGGCACGTAGGGTTCAGGCGCGCATGTCCCTCTACAGGAGGAATATTCAAAAACAATATACAAAACATAGAATCGGGGCGGTGTTGCTGTTACTTCGCATCTGTTTGTTATGTTTGGGGCTCTTACTTCTTTCTTCCAGAATCCGCCTGTAGGAGGACATTGCTCGACCTGAACGTAGGTTGGTGGGCGGACCGAGACTCCAGGGAGTCGCTCAAGGGGTACGACAGGGAAGTGGGCAGACGGAATCTCCCGCGAGTGCGCGAGCATGTCCTTCATGGGTTCAGTTCTAGACGGGGAGCGCTCGATACACGCTCTGCAGCGGCGATTGGGGACACGCACGCATTGCATGGAACCGTCCTTACAACCATGGCACGGAAATGAGGAGCACGTCGGCTTCGGCAGCATGCTCAAACAATGGCTTCCCTTGGTGCAAGGACGCCTTCGTGCGTTGTGCCCTCAGGCGCCGACCGTGCCGCTTGATCTGCCACCCGGTCGCGCCCGATTCTGGGCCAGGCATTGGCTCGATCGGGCTGCGTGTCTGCTTGCTTGTTCGGCGCTGTTCCTCGGGTCTTGCCATGGTGGTTCCTCCCGCGCGCCTCGCGCACCCGGGTGCTGCCGTCCCTTCCCCAGCGTTCCTCACGGTAGCAACTTGACTGTACAGTCGGGGCCCTGGAGAAGGAACCCTTTTCGTTGGGGAGGGGCTCCGCGTTCCTTAAGTGTTTCACAGCTTGCCTCAGGTTTTCCTCATGTATTCGATAGGAAATCGAAGTTTAACTTGTGGAAAAAAGGGGCCTCGTTCCTTATTTAGGGTTCCTTAGGTCAACGCCCCGACTGTAGCAAACGAGTGTTGCCTGAGGTGCCGGGGACTCCATGGGAGGAGCTATAGCACACGGGTGTTGTGTCGTTCGCCGGCGTCGGAGGCTCTCAGAGGATGCCGGCAGCATGCAGCTCCCGACGGTGAACGGCGCTCTGAAGGCACCCGCCGGCGCTCGTTCGATATTGTTCTGCGGGCTGCATTTGATGACTCCTGAGATTACCAGCCTGGAACATATCCCTAGCCCTATGCTGGGCATCTCCTCATCGCGATGGCCAATCTTGGGGATTCCCTTATTTCTTGAGGGCGGCTCCCTAAGACTGTCATCGCCTTTTGGCGTGTCAATCTCAGGGATAGGGACACGTTCGAGGCGGAGGGAGACGGAGATGAGGAGGATGAGGAGAAGGAGGGAGAGGAGAGGAGGGAGAGGAGATCTCCCTCCTCTCCTCTCATCTCCCTCCTCTCCCTCCTCCTCATCTCCCTGAGGATGAGGAGGAGGGAGAGGAGGAGGGAGAGGATGAGGAGAAGGAGGGAGCGGAGAAGGAGGGTCAGGAGACGTGGACGTCGCAGTTCTGTTTCGCCCGGCGTCTGCGTATGGGTGCGTGCCCCGAGACCTTCACGGGTCGCCCCGGCTCCGGGGATGCCGCAGGCAGACAGGGCAAAGATGGGGTTCCGTTTGCTACTCTGCACGACGTTGTATTTTTTCGCGGCGTTGGTTTTCGGGGCCTTCCTATTCGCGCACATGCTGCCCTTTTTTCTCCTCAGCTATCCGCGCGGCGAATTTTGAGTCACTGCGCTCCAGTGAGCGGTATCTTTCCTGCCCGTGGCGTCAACGCTGGAGCCGTTGGCAGTATCAATGTATCGGTAAAGCCATGTTTTATGAGGGTGCGTCTTGACTCCAGACACACAGGTGTATCCAACATCGTCTGATGGAAGGCGGCGCCCCGCTAGGTGACGCAGTCGCCACGTAGTGTAACACATGAGTATTGATCGGAATCGTCGACTTGCAGTGGCATGCAGCGAAACACCTGTAGCATTGTACCGCTTCGTTGTTCAGTAAAGTAGCATGTGTGGTGTGATACTTCAGCACTGATTTTTCGCTCAAGTGCCACACCACCAAACACAATGCCCTGCAAATCAACGACATGTGATATTCCACGAGGCGACGCGTTAAATGGATTACAGCATGTGTTATTCGTTGCGGCTCAGCGGGCTGATATGTTCCGCCAGACTGTTGTAGTGCGCCACGTGCTGATTTGTGCCTTTTGAACATTTCGTTGCCTAGCGCAGTTAGATATTAATGTGCGTGGTGTGCTTAACATGTGTAGCATAGTGTGTATCATATGATGACAGATAACACACCCACGTATAATAGTAGCCGATGCCATGGTATCCCATGTTCTTCGGATGAAAGCCATTGCACATGCAATGACCAGTCGCACGTGCGCTCATGCAAGCGTGGGTATTCAAGCGCGTATACTGATACATAAGTTGTTGCCTGCATAGTTCACCGAGCGCGCTCCACTAGTCGCAGAGTGCCTACTCGCAGACGTCCGAAACACACATGCGTGCCTCGATGTAATGGGTCGCACATCCCGTGCCTCGGATCGGGGCCATGTGCGAGCAGTTACCCTGCGAGTAGCGGAGCGCGGCTGCACACCCAGGGACGTGTACACACGCGCGCGTGAACGCACAAATGTTTGTACGCACGCGCGCTCGCTTTGTGCTCTGTCCGCTCGCGCCTTTCCGCTTCGCGACACTGGAATGAGCGGGGCGTCGCGTCCCGGTTTCAGGTGGCCCTGACGCTGATTGCGTGCCGTTTCTCTTCCTTCTCCTACTCCCCCCCGCTCTCCTCTTGCACCCTTATCAACTCCTTGCCCATTCCCCAACACTGATGTACACCATAAGTGCTACTCTCCTCTCTGCTGTCATGCTGTGCTTATTTCCTATGTCCTATCCCGTTTGTTTCTCTTGAACCGGATTGTCCCCAGATGGCGGGCGATTTTGTTTCTGCATCAGAACTTTCTCTGCCTTTCAAGGCAGGTTCTCCAGCGATGGCCACATTTCGGCATCGGTTCCTTCCTGGCCGTTGTCGCCCCCCGCCTTTTCCTTCATGCGCCTTCCCCTGGTCCTCCTGCTCCTCCCGCTCCTCCTACTCCTGTTGCTGCTTCTCCTCCTCCGTCCTGATCCTCCTCTCCCTCCCGCTCATCCGCCACCTCTTTGCCCTCCAACGTACACGACGTACACAGGTCCCTTTTTTTCTGATTGCGCGTCGCACCAGCGGGTCAATTCGACATCCGTCGGCGGATCGAGGGAAACAGCTAAATGAGAAGGGACAGCGTCAGGGGGGGGGTAAGGCTCCAGAGGGGAAGCATCGATCCCCAATCGCCCATTTATCGCCGACAGGGGCTCTACAGCCCACCACGCCCAGCAAAGAGCGGATTCGCTATCGGGGCCCGATCTCTGATCCATCGGGACTGGCCTTCTTCGTCCTGAGTTGTTCTGCTGGTGGTCCTGGCTCCTCCTCCTCCTCCTCCTCCTCCTCCTCCTCCTCCAAGGACTGGCCTTCTTCATCCCGAGTGGTTCTGGCGGTCGGTCCTGGGGGGGGGGCCGGGCGGGGACCCCCGAAACTTGAAGATTCCTCGGAAGCTCCCTGCTTATGTCCTCCCCCTTCTCTTCCTCCTCCTCATTCTCCTCCTCTTCCTCCTCTTCGTCCTCCTCCTCCTCCTCCTCCCCCTCCTCCTTCATTCCTTCTCCTTATAGATAACTTCGCCCTGTCGCACCCCGAGGCCAGTTTTTAGGGTGGGCCAGGCGTTGCGCCTGAGACTTCCTCACCATTTATGATTATGTGGAGGGCGGGTCGTTTTCTAAATGTGGGTCTCGCCTTAGCGCCACGCACATTCTTTGTAAACCATACAAGAGTTTCACGGGTTGAGGGCGGTTCCTTTTCAAAATGTGGTTCTCGCCTTAGCGCCGCGCACATTCGCTCTCAACATTTGCAAGAGCTTCACGGACTGAGGGCGGACCGTTTATTAAAACGTGGCTCTCGCCTGGGCGCCGCGTACACTCTTCTTCAACATTTGCAAGAGCTTCACGGATTGAGGCCCGTTCCTTTTCAAAGTGTGGTTCTCGCTTTAGCGCCACGCACATGTTTTAAGACCATTTGCAAGAGTTTCACGGATAGAGGGCGGTCTCTTGTTCAAAATGTGGTTCTCGCCTTAGCGCCGCCCACATTCGTTTTCAACATTTTGCAAGAGCTTCACTGGATCCCATGATCAACGTACCAGAAATGGTATTTGTGAAGGATTCAAGATTATGCGGGTGCAACAGTTATGTTGATTCGCGGTGTTGAAATCCAAACAATGGCGTTATGGCACGAGTCCAGATCGCCAGAACGCAGCAGTCAGGTTAATACGTGGCGTTGAAATCCCGTGAACAATGTTTTGGCATGTTTCAGGATCTTCAAACGGTTTGTCTTCCAACGAGGCAGTTCCTTTCATGGAAATGAACCGCTGTAGGGGCCTATGAAGAGGGAGCTTGGAAGGAGGGTTAATTCCAACATCGTTGATGACTCTTGGATTTGCACTGGTCCTCCTCCGCCTCCCCCTCCTCCTCCTCCTCCTCCTCCTCCTCCTCCTCCTCCTCCTCATCCTCATCCTCCCCCTCCTCTTCCCCCTCCTCCTCCCCCTCCTCCTCCTCCTCATCCTCCCCCTCCTCTTCCCCCTCCTCCCCCTCCTCCTCCCCCTCCCCCTCCTCCTCCTCCTCCTCCTCCTCCTCCTGCGTTTGCGCGGTCCACCGCGCGAGCAGGTCTGGGTCCGCGCGTCGTGAGTCCCCCCTCCCGGGCCTGCCCTGGGCTGCGTTCTGGCCAGCTCTTCGAGCTGCGCCCGGCCGCTGCGACGAGAGCCCAGGATAGACACGCGATCGGGCGAAGGGAACTATGCACATGCACCGATCCTGGCAAGGCCCATTCTTGACCCAGGATCGGTGCATATACCTTCCTGGCCAAGGTAGGAGGGCGTATGCACCGATCCTGGGCTCAGGGTGGGCCTGGCCAGAATCGGTGCATGTGCATAGCTCTCTTTCCTCTAACGCGAGAGATGGCTCGAGAGCTCCAGCATCGAGGAACATCACGAACGGAGCCCTGGACTCCCCGTCGTTCTGCACCGCTCCTCGAGCCGGATCGATCAGTGGAGGCCCCGGGGCCCGAAGCAAGGCACAATCGCCCGTCGCGAAGAAGTGCAACGCCTGGATCTGGGGGATGCTTGGCATCGGTCGGACGTGTGCATTTTTCCTTCGGCGAGGACCATCGAGGAGCATCCTTGATCATTTGGCGAAACAACCGCGCACGAAACCGAAAAAAGCACAGGGAATGGACAGCCGGGCGATGGCGAGGATGTGCGGTCAGGAGCTTTTGGTTAGCGTGTCGCTCCGCCGGTTGTAGCCCTCCGTTTCGGCGCGACACGACTCTCCGCTTCGCGGTCCCCAGGCGTCCGTGTGCCGAGAGCTTTGCCCGGCCTCCCGCCTCGCGGAGCGGAGCGGCACGCCATCCGCCCTTTTGGGGCATCGCGCCTCGCCAGGGACGACGCCGCGACGCGCTAGGAGAAAGCCTCCGACTGTCAGGAGCACGCGCGTAGTCTCTCAAACGAGGCATGCTGCTCATTGGCTGTTTGCACTGCATGTCCGCACGTCTTGGGCTTCCCGCCTGATTTTGATCTAGTCTCTACTCTCCGAAGAGCCTTCAGAAGCTCCCCAAAAATACCTGGGTCGTCAAGCGCCGATCCTCGAGCCAGGGTAGAATGACAACCTCGAAGCAGTTGCAGCTGACGTCGAAGTCGATGTCATGTTCTCGTCAAGCAAAGCGCTGGCTCACTCCCCTCCCTGAGACTACCAGCTTCGCGCCAAACTGCTGCAGCGATGAACGGATCGAGAAGGCATGCAACAGATCCGGGCACAACACAGAACCACAAACCACGGCCAAGTGGATTTCTCGGGAGGGCCCCCCCCCGGGAAGTGCCTGCCGACCTCGACATGAGCATGTTGGCTGTGGCTGTGGTCGATTTGGTCGTCCTGGACGCCCACATCGACCACAACCCGTGCTGAGCTGGCTCCGGTCTTCTGGCGACAGCTGGCATGTGCAAGACGTCCCCGAGGGCGTGTCCTCAGTGTGAGCATGGTCGTTCGCTGCCCCCGCAAGAGACGCGGCCAGAGAGAAGTGCACGGGTCCTCGAGCCCCGATCCCCGAGCGCGTCGGTCCTCGAACCCCGGGCGGCGCCTGCTCGCCCTCAGAGCCCAGAGGGCGAGCGCGCCCAGAGATGCGATCCCAGGGCCGGCTTTTCATGGGGGAGCAGACGGTGACACGAGCATCGAACCCCGAAGGCCCGCGCGGGAATCGGCGTTGGGGCCAGCGCGCCAAGAGCGGCGCCAGTGTCGGCGCCAGCGGGCCCCAGCGCCGCTCCGCGGAATCCGCGCAGACCTCCCAGTCTTTCCGTTTGTGTCATTGTGCGCGGTCCCCGCTGCCCTGGCTGGCCACTCCGGCCCGCTTACCGCGGAGCTCTTCCACGTCTGATCGCTCTCCCCCTCCACCCTTCGCATGGCCGCTCTCGTCTTGGCCTCTCTTTTTGTTGCTGTTCTCTCTCTCTCTCTCTTTCTCTATCTCCCTTGCACGCCGGACGATTCGCCCATCGCCTGCCCCGACGAGCCCCGCGCCAGCATGCGTTGCCTCCGCCTCGCCGCCGACGAGAAAAGTCTGTGTGTACGCCATGAGTTGCTCCCCTGCTGCACCCCGAGCCGTCTGCTGGACGGTCCCGGGGGGGCCCGGCGGGGGCCCCCGGAGGAGTCGGGGGTGGACAGACCTCCTACCCTGACACGTCGATTAAGGAACTTGCCGTTTTCGGTTCGCGAGAGGGCGCCGCGGCCGTCCTTTTTTGTAAGTCCAGGTCCGTCGGGTCGGTTTCGGTCCCAGGCCGTTTTCACTGAGGGGAGGTCTACTAAATGGAGGTTTGCCCACCGCTGAAGGAGGAGGCTCAGAGCGGCGAGCCGTTCCCGCCTCGAGCTGCGAGGTCGGTCGGGCTCCGGCTCTGCGGAGCCGGGCCCTGGACTCCTCTTAGAAGGGGGCGCGTGGTGGCGCAGGCTTCCGGGGAGGGTCCAGACGTGGCGACGAGGAGCTTCCTGGAGGCTGATCCTCGATCCTCGGTTCTCGATCTCGACCCTCGATCCTCGGTTCTCGATTTTCGAGATGGCCTGGATCCTGGGTTCTCGAGTCTCGGAATGGCAGGGTGCTTCAGACTTTTCCATCACGTTGGTGAGATGCTCGCTTTGGGGACCTTTGGGGCGCACGAAACGGATCTTTTCGACTCTGGTTCGAATCTAGCTCGACTCCAGCTGCTCGACCCAGGTTCGGCTCAAGTAGACGGGTGTTCGACGCAGCATCGACGCACGAGTGAAGTACGTGGCTCCACGAAGGCCCCTAGAACGAGCACCTTGAGATCCATCGTCGCGAACAAGTTGCAGCATCGCGAAAAATTGCGAACGGTGCGTGCCCTGGACTCATTTTTTCTGCGCCAGTATTCGAGCCAGGTCGATATGTGAGGGTCCAGGGGCCCGAAACCAGGCACATCACCCGCCGTGGAAAAAAGGCAACGCCTGGATCTGAGGGATGCAGGGCCGGGAGCTTTTGGTTAGCGTGTTGCTCCGCCGGTTCAGGCCCACCACGCCTCGGCGCCACACGCTACTCGCTCCGCGGTCCCCAGGCCTCCCCGTGCCGAGCTTTCCCCAGCCCCCCGCCTCGCAGAGCGGAGCGACACGCTCGCCGCTTGCAGGGCACAGCGTGTCGCCGGGGCCTCCGCCGCGACACGCTAAGCAAAAGCTCCCGACCGCAAGACCCAGTGGGCAGAGGAGGAGAAGGTACCCATGTTGCTACCCTTCCCTCGTTCTCCCGTTTGCTGGGCCTCCTGGGAGGCCCTCGTCGCCACCGCTGGATTCGCCTCGAAATCCGGGCCAGAACGCAGCCCCGCAGAGGTGCCGGGAGCAGCGGCATCGGTACCCTTAGGTTTCCCCAGTTGGGGATCCCGAGGGCCTCGGCCCCGCGCGCCGACGCGCCCTCGAGGCGGCTTGGGAGGCGGAGGCGCGGGACCAGCGCTCGGCGCAGAAGCGGCTGGCGGCCCTGCGGGAGCGCCGCCGCACGCACATGCTGCTCGCGTCGTCGTCGTCGTCGTCGTCGTCGTCGTCGTCGTCGTTTTCGTCGTCGCTCGTCGCTCGTCGCTCGTCGCTCGTCGCTCGTCGCGTCGTGCGCGCGGGCGCGGCTGTGGTGCCGGGGCCACACGGCGGGGGGGGGCGTTACGTCATACCCCCCCCGCCCTCCCCCCCCATGACGCCCGTCATCGCCGAGCATACAGAAAGCGCTCCTGGAGCGGTCGCTCTGAGGCGCTAGGTGGGGGGCGACAACGACGACGACGACACCGACGACGTCTCCGACGACTTCGACGACGACAACGACGCCGACGACGACGAAGACGACGACGGAGACGACGACGCCGACGAAGGCGACGACGAGGGAGGAGGAAGGACGACGACGGCGACAACGACGACAACGACGACAACGACGAGGGAGGAGGGAGGACGGCGACGACGCGAACGACGACGAAGGAGGAAGGACGGCGACGCCGACGACGACAACGACGAGGGAGGAGGGAAGACGACGACGACAACGACGACGACGACGGTGACGAAATAGAACCGAAGACGAGACGCCGACGACGGACGACGACGACGACGTGGGAGGAGGTTGACGGACGACCACGGCGACAACGACGACGGAAACGATGACGACGCCAAAGAGGGCGACGACGACGAACACGAGAAAAGACAGAGGACGACGTAGGCGACGACGACGACGACGCGAGAGGAGGGAGGACGGCGACGACGACGACGACGACGACGACGCAAGAGCGCGCGCGCACGCTTTTGTTGAAAATCCGTGTTGCGAAACCTTAGGTTTTTGTATGTTTTTTGGACGCACGATTTTGAAATCCTTCCGAAACCGATGGGTTTTGAAGGTTTTCGGCGTACGCCCGCGACGACGCGCGCGTCTGCACGTCGTCCCATTTTTTGCAGGGGATTCTCGCGAAGGCACACGCGCAAGGGCGTTCGACAGATTTCGACATGCGCGCGCGCGAAGCCCGTTTGGTAGCATTTTGTGATAATCTTAAAAACCCTATGGTTTTCCAAAGATTTCGCAAGAGTTCGCGAGGAAGCTTTTTTAGCAAATCAGTGTTGCGAAACCCTGTGCTTTTGTATGTTTTTTTGGAACTCGATTGCGAAATCCGTCTGGCACCGAAGGTTTTGAAGGATTCCGGCATGCGCGCGCGACGACGCGCGCGTGTGCACTTCGTCCCTTCTTTTGAAAGGGATTCGTTCACAAGTGCTATGTTAGAACAGCACATGTCACCGCATAGTGTTGTTTTTTTTTATATATAAGGGGACCTCAGGGGGGGAAACCGGTTTGGCTGGGATGATACGATTTCACATTTAGGATGGACGAGTGGACATAATCATATTTGATTTACACACCCGAAAGGGGAGCGGATAATTCCGGGGGGGGGTAGAGTCTTTTTTCTTTTTAGAACGGAGAATCTATGTTGTGTAAGTTGCGTGGTGCAATTAATGTGGCGCGAAATATGTGGCGGGAGCTATGTGGTGTAAGTTACGTGGTGCAATCTATGTGGTGCAGTTATTGGTCGAAAAAGTTTGAGCTGGCAACTCCATTGGTCGCGCAGCCAACACCCCCACCCACCCGCAATGTGGCTTGCTAAGCCCACGCGGTCCACCCGCAATGTGGTTTGCTAAGCCCATGCGGTGGCGATTGCGATGAGTGCATCGTCGCGGCCGCGCTGGTTTGCGCGCAGGGCCACCATCTGCAACCGACGCAGCCGCGGTGGCGTTGACCGATGGGGAATTCCCAGCGCGTCCCGCAGGCCGCGCTGACGCGCGGGCGTCTCAGACCGAATCGGTGAGTCGGGCGGGCGTGGTATCATTGCGACGCCGACAACGGTAGACACGCTGGTGATCGCAACGGCGATGGTGACGATGATGACGATGACGACGGGCACGGCAAGGACGGCGCCGATGCTGATCACGCCGATAACGATGATGAAGTCCACGCGTCGGTGATGGTCGCACTGAATGAAAATGTTGACACGCCGATGGCTTTCGTAAGAATGCGCACCTGCGCGCGCGCAGGGCGGACAAACCACGTTTTTGTTATAGGTGCTCGGGGCGTTTGGATTTCAGCGCCATACGGAACCCAATTGTGTTGAAATATTTGGGCACGCGCGCGCGACGATGCGAGCGCGTGCACTTCGCCCCGTCTTTGGCAAGGGCTTTTTGCAACTGGTTGAATTTGGGGGAAAAACTTGTGCGCGCGCATTTTGTCGCAAGGGTTGAGGGGGGTGTCGATGCTGGCTGGGCTTGGATGGTAAGGGCTCAACTGTATAAGGATGAGCGACGGGGCAGGTAGACAAGTCGGTTGCGCATCCCAGAGGGGGGGGCGCCGATAATCCAAAGTGGGAAGGGTTAGATCTAACGTCGTGCACGCCAAGTTGCGCGTGGGTGGGTGGGATGTTCGCGCGAGCAGTGGAACTGACAACGCATTGCGACCAGAAGCGAATCAGCCATGTAGAATGCACATTTCGCTTGCGTTACCTGGCTTGCACCGCATAGATTGCGCCGCATAGCTTCTACAAGAAATACTGCACCACTAGCATTCTCCTGTCTAAACAATAGTAGGGCCCCCCCCTCCCCCCTTCCCCCCGCGCCCCCCGCCGGATTTAACCGCCCCTGCTTCGTATTGCAATGTGCGCATTGTTCTGCCCGATCGTATATCTAAGATGCACATAGGACTGGCTAGGATTGTACGAACTCATATTCAATATTCGTAAGTATGGGTTCGTACCCTCCTAGCCAATCCTGTAACGGCCCCCCTTTCATCTTCTCAGAAAAATATACGTCGCGCGCATTCGTCTGTCAAAAATCAGCAGTATTCAGGAATCAGTTTTACAAAGCATGGAACGAAGTGCCCGCTGGAAGTGCCCGGCGGCCAGCGCCACCGCGGCCGCGTCGGTCGCGCCGCGCTAGCTGGTCGCTGCGCGCGCGCCGGCAAGGGCGGCCGCAGAGATGCACCAGCCAATGCTGGACACTCCTCGCAATCACCGTCGCATGGTTTTTGAAAACCAAACTACGGGCGGGCGCGTGGGGCGACGGATCGGGCAGTGGAGTTGACAAGTTCAAGCGCGGGGAGGATGGCGCAACGTAGATATTCCCAGACCCCTCCCCGAATTGACGGGCCCCCTCTTCGCGTCGTCGCGCGCGCGTGCCGACGCCCTTCCAGAACATGCTAGGCGCCGCGAGCAATTCAGGGTCGAGCGCCCCGAGAACATTTCAAACGCACATTTTCTTGCAACGCGGACTTCCCAAACATAGTTTGCGCTCGCGCCCTGCAGGTTCTTGGGCAACGCTGTCACTACATGCTACGAAGCAGCCCTCTCGCGCGCGCGCGTAGGGACCGTTCGAAAGCCTTTGCGCGCGCGCTGTCGCGAGAACCCCTGGCAACAGTTGGGGCGGGGGGCACGCGCGCGCCCCGTCGCGCGCGCGCCGAAATCTTTCCGGGGCCGCAGGTTTCGACGGGATGTCAGATGCGAGCGCCCCGAAAACAAATAAAAACACATGGGTGTCAACGGCGGCTGCCAGGGGTGCTCGCGCGCGCGCTCTTGCCATTTCCAAAGAAAACCATAGGTTTATCAACGTTGCCATCGCATGCTGCCGCGCGGGCCTCTCGCGCCGCGCGCCGAAAAAAAGGAGCGCTCTTGCGCGAGCGCTGGGAGGGCGCGATCCGCAGCTTCACGTCGCGCGGGCCATTCGCGCGCGCCGGCCGCGCGCTCGCGTTGAACTCCTTGCGCAACCTCCATCGCCGACGCGAAGATATCGTCATCGTTATCGGCGGGCGCGATCAACGTCGGCGCCGTCGCTGGCCTTGCCGTCGCCATCGCCGCCATTGTCGCCAGCGTCGCCGCCTTCATCATCGCCCCCGCGGTCATCGACGTCGCCGCGCCGCCCCGCTCGCCCTTTCCGCCGACTCGCGCTGAAGGGCCCGCTGGAAGTGACCAGCGGTCAGCGCCGCCGCGGCCGCGTCGGTCGCGCCGCCCAAGCCGGTCGCCGAGCGCGCGAGCATGCGCGGGGTAGCGCGGCCGCAGAGATGTACCTGCCAACGCCAAACACTCATCGCAATCACCGTCGCATGGGTTTCGAAAGCCACGTTGAGGGTGGGCGGGTGGGGCGATTGCGCTGGCAGTGGACTTGGCAAATTCAATTTCAAGTTGGGCAGGTCCCCCCCCCCCGGAAGTGACGGCCCTTTTTTTTTTCGCATCGCAACTTATTATGATTCTGCCCCGTCGTCGACCCCAAATATGAATTCACGCCGCCCCAGGCAGGCCGGCGTCGGCCCCGCCCATCATCACTTGCAAAACCAAGTATGCGCGCGCACGCGTTTATACAAATTCGCAAGTTTCCAAGATTCTTGTGCAAGAATGAGACGGGCTACGCGCGCGCGCGTGCTAAAATCTTTCCAAAAACCACGGGTTGCATGGGGGTTGTGAAATCGAGCACACCGGGAACATATTTAAACACAAACATCGCAATATAATAAACAAAACAAGCGCGCCCGGACTCTTGCGAAATTATTGGAGAACCAGCTGTTTTTCAATGCTTTCATAATTTGCTACCAACATTGGCCTGTCGCGCGCATGTCAGAATTGCTCCGGCGCCCTTGCGCGCGCGCTGTCACAATGATCCCCTGCGCAAAACGGGGCGAAGGGCACGCGCGCGCGTCGTCGCGCGCGCGCGTGGACATCCCTCAAGAATGTCAGGTCTCGTGAGGATTTCAAAACCGAGTGCCCCGAAACATGTGTCTGCCCCATGGTTTGGCAACGCCATTTTCAAAAATGCCTGCGCTCGCGCTCCTGCGACACCTGAAGAAAACCCTAGGTGTTGCAGCGTGTTCTTAAAATTCGACCAAGCTGGCCCCTCGCGCCGCTCGTCGAGATCATTCGAGCGCCGTCGCGCGCGCTGGGGGGCGGGGGGTGGGGGGCAGAGAGCGGGGCGCGGTCCATGCCAAATAACGCCGCGCGTGCCGCTCTCGCGCGTCGGTCGCGAGCGCGCGTCGAGCCCCCTTCGGAACCTTCATCGCCGACGCGAGAGCGCCGCCGTCGTCGCCGTCGGCGCGATCGCCATCGGCGCCGTCACTGGCCTCGCCGACGTCGTTGTCGCCATCGTCGCCAGCATCGCTACCGTCATCGTCGCGTCTGCCGCCGTCGACGCTGCCGCGGTGCCGCGCGCGCCCGAGTGGCCGACTCGCGTGGGAGTGCCCGCTGGAAGCGCCCAGCGTTCAGCGCCGCCGCCGGGGCCGCGGCGGCGGCGCCAAGTGATCTGGCCGCTGCGCGCGCGAGCATGTGCGGGCGAGCGCGGCCGCGGAGATGCGCTGGCCAATTCCAAGCACTCGTCGCAATCGCCGCCGCGTGGGGCGTTCTGCACATCAGGCTGCGGACGAGTGGGCGGCGTTTTCGCGAGCAGCGCTCACCTTGAACAGCGCCTAATTGAACTCCCCCCCCGATTGAATCGCTCACGTTTTCCGCGCTGGAATGCGCAATTGATGCCGCCCTGGTGCCCGTCCTATATGCGAATTCATATCGCCCCGGCCCAGCTTGCATCGCCCCTCCTTCATCCTCCGCAAGCAAGTACGCGCGCAAGTTCTCATCTTCTTTTTCAAAAACCGCAAGTTCGCGCGACGCGCGGGGCGAAGCGCGCGCGCGCTGTCGCGAGCGCGTGCCAACATCGTTCAAACACCTTCGGCGTCGTAAGGATTTCAAAATTGAGTGCCTCGAAACGCATATATATATATACACATAGAGAGAGATCTCTATATGTATATGTTTATGTATATGTTTACGTATATGTATGTATGTATGTATGTGTATGTAGGTGTTTGTATATGTATATGTATATGTATATGTATATGTATATGTATACGTATATGTATATGTATATGTACATGTACATGTGCATGTACGTTTATATGAATACGTGTATGTATACGTATATAAGTATGTACATATATACATGTGTGTATATATACATAAACACATATATATATATATGAAATCTGTAAATTTATACGTATATATACATATATATATATATATGCGTATCGTTTTGCATTACAAAAAAAGAAAAAGGTGTCGCACAAGGGTTTCCCAACACAAACTTCGGTGTCCCATCAGTTCCATAACATGCGAACAAGCAGGCCTGTCGCGTGCGCATGTCGAAATCGTTCGAACGTCGTTTCCAAGGATGGGACGAAGGGCGCGCGCGCGCGAATCGTCGCGGGCGCATGCCGAGATATTTCAAGCACAATGGTCGGCGTAAGGAGTTCAGTATCGAGTGCCCCGGAAACATGTAAAACAAAGACCACGTGCCTTTGCAACAACAGCTTTCAAACAACACATGCGTTCACGTTCTTGCGAATTTCCCAGGTAACCTTAGGTGTTGCAGCATTTCCTCCAAATCATGCCGACTGTGCCCCTCCCGCGCGCATGTCGGAATCGTTTGGACGCCCTCGCGAGCGCGCTGTCGCACAAATTTCGCCAACAAATGAAACGAAGTGCGCGCGCGCTTCGTCGCGCGCGCATGCTGGAATCCGTCAGCGACCCTTGGTTGCGTAAGGGTTTCAAAATCGAGAGTTCCGAAAACATGTAAAAACCATGTGGTTTTCCAACATCGTGTTAAAACATTGCGTTCGCGCTCCTGCGAGCTCTCAATAAGACCATCGGGTTTCACCATTTTGATTAAATTCTGCCACATGGGCCTTTCGCGCCGCATTTCGACATCATTCGAACGCCCTTGCGCGCGCGTTGGGGGGCACGATGCGTGTCAATTCCATGCGGGCCATTCCCGCGCGTCGGCTGCGCGCGCGTGTCGAAGTCCTTCCAAAATCTTCATCACCGACGCGAGGGCGCCGTCATCGTCGTCGGCGTGATCAGCATCGGCGCCGTCACTGGCTGCGCCGTCGCCTTTGACACAATCGTCACCAACATTGCTACTATCATCATCGTTTCTATCGTTGTCGACGTTGCCATGACACGCGCCCGCCCGAAATGGTGGACTCTCATTGATTTGCCCGCGGGACTTGCCCAAAGGTCAGCGCCGCCGCGGTTGCGTCGGCCGCGCCGAACTATTTGGTCACTGCGCGCGCGAGCATGCGCGGGTTGCCAGAGACGCAGAGATACACTAGCCAACACCAAACACTCATCGCAATCGCCGCCGCATGCGTTTTGCCAAACAATTTACGGGCGGGTGGGTGGGATGATTACGCGAGCGGTGGAGGTGACACCTGTTAGTTCCACAAATGAATTCTCCTTTCGACAAAAGAGAATAGGTTCTACTACCCTCCTCCCCCAGACTTCAAGACCACCTGGGAACCTATGTAAAACACAGGTTTCTGACCCAATGCCCATCTCATCTGTGAATTCATACTATCCAAGCCAAGTTTGTATCGGTTCCCTCCCGCCATCCTCTGCCCCAAAAAATATGCGCGCTTCCAGAAAACATACGTGTTCAAGAATCCCTTGCAAAAAACGGGACGAAGTGCGCACGCGCGCGTCGTCGCGCGCGCATGCCGGAATCCTTCAAAAACCGGTGGTTCCGGAACGATTTCAAAATCGAGTTCCCAAACAAACATACCACGATATAGGGTTTCGCAACAATGATTTTCTAGAAAAGCTAACGCGCGCGCTCTTGCGAAATCTTCAGGGAAATATCGTTTTCCAACATTTTCAAAACATACTACCAAATCGGCGTCGCGCGCGCATGTCGAAATCTTTCGGACGCCCTTGCGCGCGTGCCGTCGCGAGAATCCTCTGCCAAAAATGGGACGAAGTGCAGACGCGCGCGTTGCGCGCGCGCATGCCAAAATCCTTCAAAAACATGTGGTTTCGGAAGGATTTCAAAATCGAGTGTCCAACCAAAGTACAAAACCACAGGGTTTCGCAACACGGATTTTCATAAAAAAAACGTTCGCGCGCGCTCTGGCGTCGTCGTCGTCGTCGCCGTCCTCCCTCCTCCCTCGTCGTCGTCGTCGATGCCGTCGTCGCCGTCCTCTGTCTTTCCTCGTCGTCGTCGTCGTCGTCTTGGCGTCGTCGTTGTCGCCGTGGTCGTCCTTCCTCCCTCGTCGTTTTCGTCGGCGTTTCGTCGTTGTCCCTCCTATTTCGTCGCCGTCGTCGTCGTCGTCGTCTTCCCTCCTCCCTCGTCGTTGTCGTCGTCGGCGTCGCCGTCCGCCCTCCTTCTTCTCGTTCGCGTCGTCGCCGTCCTCCCTCCTCCATCGTCGTTGTCGTCGTTGTCGCCGTCATCATCCTCCCCCCTCCCTCGTCGTCGTCGTCTTCGTTGGCGACGTCGTCGTCGTCGTCTTCGTCGTCGTCGTCGGCGTCGTCGTCGTTGTCGTCGTCGGCGTCGCCGTCCGCCCTCCTTCTTCTCGTTTGCGTCGTCGCCGTCTTCCCTCCTCCATCGTCGTTGTCGTCGTTGTCGCCGTCATCGTCCTCCCCCTTCCCTCGTCGTCGTCGTCTTTGTTAGCGACGTCGTTGTCGTCGTCGTCGTCGTCTTCGTCGTCGTCGTCGTCGGCGTCGTCATCGGCGGCGGCGTCGGCGTCGTCGTCGTCGGCGGCGGCGTCGTCGTCGTCGTCGGTGTCGTCGTCGTCGTCGTCGTCGTCGTCGTCGTCGTCGTCGTCGTCGTTGTCGTCGTCGTCGAAGTCGTTGGAGACGTCGTCGGTGACGTCGTAGTCGTTGTCGGCGGCGGCGGCGTCGTCGTCGTCGTCGTTGTTGCTGACGTCGTCGGCGTCGGTGTCGCTGCCAAGTGCAATTTGGTACCCACCGTCACGGTCTTAAGAGGTCTTGCGACCAGGTTGCGGGTGGGAGGGTGGGATGTTTGCACGAGCAGTGGAGAGGCCAGCTTCAAGTTGAGCAATTGATTGATTGCACCACATAGGTCGAACCACGTTGATTGCTTGGGGCCCACGCTAGCTCAAAGAAGGAAATCTGCGCGGTGCAATCTACAAGTCTCGCACGCCCAAAACTGTAACCAAAATGCGGCGGCGACGTGTGGCGACGGCGATCACAAAGCGGCAGACCCGACAACGGAGCCCAGACGACGGGCGGCGACGGGGCGGCGACGGCGACCACAAGGCGGTGGATCCGCCAACTGAGCCCAGTTCCTCAGAAAACAAGTCAGATCCCCTGAGTACAAGCATTGTTAGGGGAAAAGTCTTGGGCGACGACCAGGGGAGGATGATGCGGCCAAGCGGCTTGGCAATGCCCTGTGTGGTCAAAGCGCCCCACGGAGAAGTGGACGAGTCAAGGCAAGTCCCCCCGTGCGCACGGAGGCGGGCCCACAGAGGACGCGAGGGGAAACCCGGCAGTCAACGCATCTGCCCCTTCGGGAGCAGAGTTCAAAAACCTTCCAACAACCTTCCTGGGGAAGGTGTTAGGAAGTTTCCAGGACGTTTTTTTTCCACAAACCTTCCAACAAGCTTCCAACAACCTTCCTGAGGAAGCTTTCAGGGAGGTAAAACATTCGCCAGACTATTCCCGAGTCGTCGTTGCCGTCGAGACCGCCAGGCCACCGCCAGCGACCCAGACCAGAAGCAAAACGATCTGCTTCTTTTTTTTGTCTGGCCACATTAGGCTCCGGGGGGGGACGCCTCGGCCCCCCGCCGCCCATGGATCGCAGACATGGGGCCCGGCAGCCTGCCCTCCGCAGGACCGTTCGGAGGTGCGCTCGGGGGTCTCTCGCCGATCCATCGGCGACGTGTCGCCGATGCCAGCTCGAGGTTTCCAGCCCTCGGCCAGTCCCTCCTTTTATTATCGCCCCCCTGCGAGAAAGGACACACTGCAGAAACATATAAACGTTCCGAGGTCCCGGCGGGTCTCTGGGATCGGCGCTGGGCCCCCTCCGGGGGCTGCCCCACCCGGCGTGCGGCGCTCGCCAAGGGGGAGCCGTTCGCCTCCTTAGGAGGCGACGCGCAGTAGCGGGGCCTTTCACTGGAGCGACCCCTTTTGAGGTGCGGGCCAACGCCAAGGTCTCCGACGCGATCCGACTTTGTTCGGTCTTGGCTTCTCGACGCGGGGAAAAAGTAACCTCGTCGGATGTCTGGGCAGGTGGCTTCAGGCATCCCAGATGTCGCTGGAGAAGTTTGGGTCGGAGGATCGCGCCGCATCGCCGGTGCATCGGGGATGCGGCTCGATTTGGAGCCGGACTGTCTCCGCGCCGACATCGCCGATGCATCGCCGACGTCGCCGATGCATCGTCGATAAATCGGCAACGCGGTGGGATCATCCGACCCCATTCAGTCGACCCCGTTTGGGAGGCCTCCTGCGACGCGTTTCAAAGGAGGCATCGCCTTCGGGATTCAAACACTGTGCGGTTTACGCCTTGGCAGAAGCTCGGCGCAAGCCGGCGGAAATGAACGCGAGACGTCCACACGTTTGGAGTCGACAGCGTGTCTTCCCGGCAAAATTGGCCTTTTCCTGAGGTTGGCTTAGGTTTTCGATGTGGCAAAAATTCCCAGCGTTGGCTTGCCTGAGGTTTTCCTTAGGTTTTCGATATGCAGTCGAGGTTCAACTTATGGAGGATGGGGGCCTCGTTCCTTATTGAGGGTTCCTTGAGTCAACGCCTCGACGGTAAGTGAAAAGGGGCAGGCCTTCTCAGCAGACGGCTGGGCTTCTGAGAAGCCCTGAGGCCTTCTGAGAAGTGTCTTGTTTCTTCGGGGTCCGGCTGAGGACATTTCTCAGAAGGCCCGAGGCCTTCCGAGCCTTCTGAGAAGGCCCGCCCCTTCTTACTTCACCCCCAGGCGCGCCGCCGAGTGTAGCCGGTCCTTGGGAGCGAGACGACGACGACCTCGATGACGACGACGACGACGACAACCGACGACGACGACGACGACGACGACGACGACGACGACGACGACGACGACGACGACGGCCTTGATGACGACGACGACGACAACCGATGACGACGACCTCGATGACGACGACGACGACCACGACCGAGGGCGCAGGTGTTTGTTGACGTTCCCGCGGAGGCGCCTCCGCAGGGGCCTCTGCGGAGGGCCTCCGATCGGGGAGGGCCCAGAGGCGCGATCGGGGAGGGCCCAGAGGCGCCCGGGAGGAGAAGGAGGAGGAGGAGGAGGACGAGGAGGAGGAGGAGGAGGAGGAGGAGGAGGACGACGGTGTGTGTGCGCGTGTGCTTACAACCCTGGCGGGGTCTCTCCGGGCCACTCCTGGGTCCCAGGGGGGCCAGCGAGGATGGATCCGAGACGCTTAACTAAAACACCGGCGAGGCCGTCGATTGAAGCAGAAGCACCATCGTCTGGGGAGAGGGGCAAGGAGGAGGAGGAGGAGGAGGAGGAGGGAGGCAACGAGGAAGGAGGAGGGAAGAGGAGCAGAAGGACAGATGCAAGGCGAAGGGGGGAGGAGGACGAAGAAGAGAGGGGGAGAAGGAGGAGGAGGAGGAGGACGAGGAGGAGGACGAGGAGGAGGAGGAGGAGGAGGAGGAGGAGGGGAGGAGGACGGGGATGAGCCTCTTCTTGCCTCCCTCCTCTCCCCGCCCCTCTTCCTTCGGGCTCCCTGGACGGCGAGCTTTTCTCCTGGGCGGGGGGGGTTGTCGCTGGCCTGACGGCGCGGTTGGCTCCGGGCCACACTGTGGAGGCAACAGGGTCCTCTCCGATTTGCGCCCCCCTCCCGGGGTGTTTTCAGCGGCACCCTCGGACCTCCCCCTCTTCTCTCTTCGGGCGATCACAAACGTGGATCAAGGGGGCGTGGATTAGCGACATGTCTCATTGCCATGGGAGAGCGCGGATTTCTGCCGCCGAGCGAGGCGGCACCGGCCGCACTCTGTGGAGGGCACCTCCCCCGATGCATGGATCTGGCGACCGCGCGCCAAATCCATGGATCGCTCGTGGAGGCACATGCCAAGAGACCACCCCGCTTGCCTCCACGGTGCCCTGGGCCTCTTGGGTTTCGATGGGTCTGCTGTGGACGGCGTGACGCCCCCACAGAAAGAGTCAGCGGACGTCCTGGGGTCTCAGGTTTGGGTTTCTCGTGGACGGTTTCCTGTGGTCGGGCCCCTACAGTCGGGGCCTTAAGAAGGAACCCTTTTCGTTGGGGAGGGGCTCCGCGTTCCTTAAGTGTTTCGCGGCTTGCCTCAGGTTTTCCTTCTGTTCTCGATAGGGAATCGGAGTTGAACTTATGGAGAAAAGTGGCCTCGTTCCTTATTTAGGGTTCCTTAGGTCAACGCCCCGACTGTACTGCAGTCGCGTGCGATCCTTCGGGCTCCCCGCGGCGAGAGGACTGCATGGGCCCCATGCAGCAGCAGCTCGTGCGCCTGCGGGAGACCGCCCGGAACTGGCGCGAGGGGTTGCTGCGCCTCGGCCCCAGCGAGGCTACGAGCGCGACCACCCCCCCCGCCAGCGCACGCGCACAGGGGCGGGGCGCTGGGGAGGGTCAGACCTGGGCAGCCCACGCGGCAGGGATAGGATCCACGGTGCTCCTCCTCTTCCTCCTCATTCCTCCCTCCTCCCTCCCTCCCTCCCTCCCTCCCCCTCCTCCTCCTCCGTAGCCATTTTGGCTCAAGGCTAAACGGAGAACGCTAAAGTGACATAGCTGACTCTGATTAGCTTTGGGAAGCTTCCGTCCTCATTCTCGAGCGGCGGGGCCTGAGGTTCGCGACCTCACCAGCTTTCGGGGCCCGCGGGCTCACCTAACTACGAGTTACACACACCAGCCATGCACGACGGCCGCCCACGCGGGCAGCCGCCCGGCTGGAGCACCAAAGGACGAGTGGGCGGAGGCGGCGGCGGCAGCGGCAACAGCCAGCGGCCCCCTGGGGCCGTCCCGCCCTGGCGTGCAGCCGCGGTTGAGGGTGCGCCCATCGGCCTTCGCAAGCCCTTCTGGGGCTGCGCGTGCGGGGAGGCGACCAATTGGGCCTGCCGCAGCCATTGCCGGGGTTGCGGCCGCGCTGCTCCTCTGGCTGTGCGGCAGCGTGCCATGGAGGCCGCGCGCGCCGCTCAAGCCGAGGTGCCGCCCAGCAAGCGAGTCCATCGTGGGGCCTCCCAGGCAACAGGGAAGGGTGGCGGCAAGGGCGCGGCTGCCGCGGGCGGCCGGGCGGCCAAACCCGCTGCGGGGGCCGACTCCGGCCCCGCCGGCGAAGACGCCATGCTCCTCGAGCGTCTGCGCGGTCTTGGCATCGAGCTTACGGCCGAGCAGCAGGCCAAGCTGCCACAGCCCCCACCGGCCGCTGAGCGGGCCCGCCCTGCGCCCACGCCGCAGTCCCGCTTGCAGCGTGCCCTCTGGCGGCAGGGCGACCGCCGCAAGGCCTTCGAGCGGGCCGAGGCAGCCCGCGCGGCGGCTGCAGCACAGGTCGAGGAGGCCAATCGGCTGCTGCATGAGGCGGACGACCGCCTGGCAGCGACCCGGCTGGCACTGGAGGAGGCCAAGGAGGAGTATTCGGCGGCGCTGCAGGCGGCCGGCCGTCCAGCGACTTCGCGCTGGGACCAGCCGCCGCCACGGGTCAAGGCGATCGCCGAGACCATGCAGGCGATGGAGGTCATGCGCTCCAGCTTGGAGTTGGAAGGCAACGCCGAGCTGCACTACATGTCCAGCTTCTTGCGGTCGCTGCACGAGGCGGAGGAGAACCGCGCGCGCGAGGGCGCCATGGACGCCGAGGTTGTCAGCTCCGGAGCCACATCTGAGACCGCTGCTGAGATGGCTGGCGGCGCTGGGCCGGAGGCTACAGGCGACGCTGCGCACGAGGGGGTGGACGACGACGAGTTCACGAACCACATCCTCGGACTGTCGCACGCGGAGCGGGAGGCCTTCGCCAGCCAGCTCGTCGCCCAGGGCATGCCGGTCCCGGGCTGGCTGCGACACAGCCTGGTGGCAGGGGCCGCCCTCCAGGCGGCCGCGGTGCGTGCGGCATCTGTCACGTGCAAGGGCAAGGGCAAAGACGACAGTCCGACCAATGGCTTCACCCCTATGTGAGCCCGCGGTCGCGGTCCCCGGCAGCCCTCCGGCCGCCCCTGTGGATGCCCAGGCGGCGGCGGCGGCGGAGGCGCCCCCCGCGTTCGTTCCAGCTGGAGCCTTCGAGGGGCAGAGGTCTGGATATTACTTTTCCGCAGGCTGTGATGGCCTCGGATACTACCTGGATCGCGGCGGCCGGCCCTTGGCTACGCGGCCGGCTAGCGATGGCGACCGACTGCGGGCACGTGCTGCGGCGGCCGCCACGGTTCAGCGGCCCGCCGCTGTGCTCGATGAGGGCTTTGGGCCGCGTGTGCTGCGCCTCGCTGACCATCTGCCCCGGCCCTGTGTGGGCGGCGCGCGCCGCGGGCAGCGGCGCCCCTCGGGCTTCTGCTCGATCGTCACGGTGAATGTCACGGGATGGGGTTCGCTGTTGCGCGAGCTGGAGCGTGGAGTGGTGGAAGCTGACGTGGTGGCCATCCAGGAGCACCACCTGGACGATCCGAACTGCCTGATCGCAAAGCGAGCGGCGTGGCGATGCGGCTGGAAGGCCGACTTCGCCCCAGCACGCCGTACGGCGGCGGGCGGCACCACAGGCGGGGTGGCCATCCTGGTAAAACCCTGGATTGGGTTACGCCGCGCGGAGCTCCCGAATGAGTGGGTCAAGGTGCCCTTCACGGAGCGCATGGCGTTCTGGCAGGTCGCTTCAGGCCCCCCAGCGGGTTTCGTGCTCGGTTCCCTCTACTTGCACACCGGGGGCGGCATGGGCGAGCAGAATCTCGAGAGGCTCTCCGAAGTGGGCGCAGCCGTGCGGGCCCTGGGCCGGCCTTTCATCCTCGCTGGGGATTTCCAGTTCGAGCCATCCTGCCTCGACCAAACCCGGTGGTTGACCGCGATTCAGGGGACCGTCGTGTCTTCGGGGCGGCCTACATGTTTCGGTGCGGCCTCGGCCAATGAGTTGGATTTTTTCGTCACCTCGCGGGGCCTCTCGGCGACCTCGGTCACAGTAGTGGACGACATTATGGTCTGGCCTCACCGGGCCGTGCGCATGGCTTTCCAGGCCGCCACGGCTGACGAGCGCGTGTCGGTGTTGCGCAAGGCTCGGGCGTTCCCATCACAGCCGCTGATCGGCCCGTGCCCGGAGCCCTTGGATTGGACAGTGCTCCAGGAGGAGGCCGAAGGCATCGACAACACGGCTGGTCTGGACGCGGCGTGTGGCCGGTGGCTGGGGCAGTACGAGCAGGACCTGACCCGGCACTTCGGCCTCCAGGAGCAGCGACGCCTCCATGAGGGCCGCGCCCAGGGCCCGCGAGTGGCCAAGGTGCCGCTCTCGCAGGCAAGACGGACATGGCACAACGTCGCGCGGCCCACGGCCTGCGACAGCTACTGGGGCTGGCTGCGCGACCGAGTGATTGAGTGGCGGCACCTCCGCCACCTGGGCACGCCTGCTGCGCGGCGGCACTCGCGGGCCCTGTACATTGCCATGCAGCGGTTCACGCTGCCGATGGCGGCCAAGCCTGGGTTCTGGTCGACCTGGCGGTCTCGAGTGCGGCAGCTTCCCACCATGGCCGCCGACGACGTCGCGGACCTCGTCGACAGGATTTCGGTCGAGGCCACGCGCGGCGACTCAGAGTCGGCGCGCGCCCGATACAAAAGCTGGCTCGACTGGACCAGGACGGCCACCGACGTGCAGGGCGGCCGTAAGGCTTTCCGGTGGATCAAGGACGAGGCCACTTGGGCTGCCTCATCCTTGTCGGGCAAGGGCCTGGCCGAGGAGGCACGGGCAGAGAGTGAGCCTTGGCATGCGCTGTGGTCGGCTGGGCCAGGCGAGGCCGGCTGCGATTGGGACAACATGGGCGACCTCCCGGGGCCGTTGCCGTCAGTGTTCGACATCATCAAAGCTTCCGGCACCTTCCAGCACGGCACGGGGCTTGGCGGCGACGCGGTCCACCCGCGTCACTTGGCCATGCTCCCGGAGGCCGCGGTGGCTGCCCTAATAGGCATCTGGGGGGCCATGCTGCGGTTGGCTCACATCCCCAGCGCCCTCCGCGTGCTGCAGGAGGTCCTGCTGCCCAAGGACAGCGGTGGCAAGCGCACCATCGGCCTCTTCCCGGGCACGCTGCGGCCTTTCACGCGCTGGTGCCGCAGCACGCTCGGGGCCCAGTGGGCGTCGAGCCACTCGCGGCCCTATGTTTACGGCGTGGCGCACAAGTCCTGCGACATGGCCGTGTGGCTGCAGGGCGCTGCTGCGGAGTGGGCGGTGTCCCGAGGGTGGCAGGCCTGCTCGGTGCTCCTGGACCTGAGCAAGGCATACGAGTGGCTCCAGTGGGGCGTCTTGGCTCGACACGCCCGGCGACTCCGATTTCCGTTGCGGTTGCTTCGGCTACTCATCAAGTTGTACGGCATGCCCCGGTATCTCAGCCACGACGGTGCCATTTTGGGTGAGTGCCTGCCGGGCAAAGGCGTGGTGGCGGGGTGCAGCTTCGCCGACCTCCTCATGCGCCTGTACCTCATGCCTCTCGTGGACCTCGTGCTGGAGCGGGTCGACGACGTCGAGGTCGCCAACGTGGTGGACGACCTGCAGCTCCAGGCGGTGGGTTTGCCAGAGCGCCTCACGCGCGCGCTGGCGGATGCTTACCGCCTGCTCCGAGAGCAGCTCACCTTGCACGGCCTGGTGGTGCAGGGCGCCAAAACTGCCGTGGTGGCCAGCTCGGCGGAGGCATCCAACCTGTTGCTGCGTCGGTGTCCTTCGCTTCGAGGGCGCGTGCGCCACACCGCTCGCAACTTGGGCGTCGACTACGCTTGCGGGAAGCGAGCCTGTGGCCATGTCCGTACAGCCCGACTGGCCAAGGCAAGGCGGCGCGCGGGCAGGATCCGAGTGATCCGCAAGGGGCGTGGGCGGTGCAGGGCGCTGGTCTCCATGGGACTCGTGCCTGTGGGCACCTACGGCGACGGCGGGACTGGCCGGGCGTGGTCCCGCATCGAACCTCTGCGCAGGGCGGCCCACCTGGCCTTGTACCCGCGAGTGCACGGCAGGTCAGCCACCATGGACCTTGCCATCCAGGCTGCGCCGCACACGGTCGACCCCGCCTACGCCTGCACGGTGGGGCCGATCGGCAATTTCGCGAGGGCGGTCTGGGACATGTGGCTGCCGCGTGAGTGGCTGACCAAGCTAGCCTACGCAGCCGATGCGACGTTCGCATCCAGCGCGGACGGCAAGGATTGGCAGCTGGTCAAAGGCCCGGTGGGCGCCGCGGTGGCGTCGGCCAGGCGGATTGGCTGGGCGGTGCTTAGCACGCCGTGCACCTTCCGCTCCGACGACGGCTTTCAAATCAACCTCACGGAGTTGTGCCCCAAGACGGTCATAGTGCTTGCGCAGCGCTCCATGCAGCGGTGGCTGCTTCAGCGTGCGGTCGCCCGGCACCCGTACATGGCCGACCTCACGCATGAACCCTACTTGGAGCCGCTGCGGGCGCTGGCCACGGGCAAGGTGTCGGCCGACTGGAGTCCGGCCCACCAAGGACTTGTCCGCGCTGTCGTCGGCAATGGCATTTGGGATGCAGCTCGGCGGCACGACGCGGGGCTGCAGGCGTCTCCTTTGTGTCCATTCTGCGGCGGCGAGGGGGGTGCCGTACAGCACACAGCCTGGGGCAGCTGTCACACCACGTACGTGTGCAGGCGGGACTATGACCTGCCCGTGAGCCTGCTGGAGTCTGCAGCCTCGCACCCAGATTGGTGCCTATGGCGGCATGGGCTCGTGCCCGACCCCCGGAAGTTCCTCCTTCGCCCTGCTCCCTCCTTCTCTGCGACGTGGGACGTGCGTCCCGCCGACGGCACCCTGGAGGGCGATGTCTTTGGTGACGGATCCGTTTTTGCCATGCTGAGTGGGGATCCCCTTCTGCGGAGGGCGGGTTGGGGCCTCGCTCAAGTGTCGCCGTCGGGCACGGTCACGGCACTAGCATACGGGCCCGTGCCGGGGCACGTGCAGGATTCCGAGGTTGCCGAGGGATGGGCCCTTCTGGCATGCATGAGGTTCCGCGGAGTGGCGGACATTGTTTTCTATTCTGATTGCCAGTGGGTGGTATCCTCGTTCGCCAAAGGGCGCTGGGAGACCACCCATGCCGGGTGTGTCGCAGCCGACTTGTGGACGGCTATCTGGGATGCCCTTGACGACTTCGAGTTCCAGGTGCGGGTCCGTAAGGTCAAAGGGCATGCCAGGGCCAGCGACGACGACACTAGCTCTAACGCCCGCTATCTTCGGCTCGGCAACGCGGAAGCCGATGCTGCTGCACGGAAGGGCGCCCGCTCACATCCCAGCGATGCCGCTGCGGAGCGGAGGGTGGTAGGGGCATTCAACTTGGCGCAGTGCGTGGGCCAGTACCTCGGTAGGTTCTTGCACGTGTGGCCGCTCCCACAGCAGGAACGCAGCCGCGAGCTTTTCAGCCGGGCCGCTCCTGTCCTCACTGCTGATTTTCCCGTGCAGGACGGCAGGCACGATGTGATCAAATTCTGCGGCAGGTTTCGGTGTGTGCGGTGTCTGCGCAGTGGCACACAGATGTCGCACCTACCTCCTCGCTGCAGCGCGGGTGGACGACGCCATCGCCTGTGGACGGTAGGTGGTTACATTTTCTGTGCATCTTGCGGGTGCTACTCGCGCGACCACACCAGGGCGCTCGCGGAGGGTTGCCGCGGGGGCGTCGCGAGACAGAGCGCGACCGCCTTCCGTCTCAACCGGCTGTGGGAGTCGCGGGACCCTCGCACTGGTGAGTCCCTGGGCGACCGCCGGCCCCAGCCTTTCGGCGAGCTGGCCATGGACGCCAAATTTGGGGATCTCGTCGTCTTGCCGGATGGCCCCGGCGGCAGCGAAAGTGCAGCGCCGGCATCTGAAGCCGCTCGTTGAGCCGCTCCTCTCCTCCTCCTCCGCTTCCTCTCCTCCTCTCTCCTCTCCCCCTCCCCTTTAACTAGGTGAATGTCCACGGCGCCAGCCGTGCGTCCCAGGCTTAGCACAGCGGGGTTCGCGCATCGAGCAAAAATCCCCCTCCTCCTCCTCCCTCCCTCCCTCCCTCCCTCCCTCCCTCCCTCCCTCCTCCTCCTCCTCCTCCTCCTTCTCCTTCTCCTTCTCCTCCCTGCCACCCTCCTCCTCCTCCGAGCCTCCTCCCTCCCCCCTCCTCCCTCGGTCCTGCTCTGGCGGGCGCGAGGGGGTCTGACCCGGGACGCCGCGATGCGGACAGGGAAGGTGGCATTATGAGAAGGAGGGGGAGGCCTCTGATCGATCGGGGAGGCACTTGTGTACTATCCCTGCCGCCGCCTGCTGCTGTTTCATAGTCAGCACGTTGGACGTCCGCAATTGGTGCTTATTCTAACTCAAGCAGCGCGCTGATAGCGCCTGCGCCAGAGGGTCTCAGGCCGAGGAGGAGGAGGAGGAGGAGGAGGAGGAGGAGGCCTCAGATCGAAGTGAGGCCTCCTCCTTTTGCGTCGCCTGGATCTGGGCGCCGCAGAAGATCACGGCGGCCAGTTGTGCGGGCGCCTTCGGCCTCCGAGTAGGTCGTCTCCGGGTTCCCGGGTGCTGTGTGGACCGTCGAACCAAGTTGCTCCGGATGAGGAGCCGGCCTTTGGGGGAAGAGGTCGAGCTCCCAGGGGGCCCCGTGCCAAGAAAACAGGATGACGGCGGAAGGGGGAGAGGGCTGGCTGAGCCTGGCTGTCCAAGGGGCGGAACGGGAACAGGAGGATACTTTGAGAAGGAGGAATTTGAGGAGTATGAGGGATATGGGAAAACGAAAACACCATAACTAGATGGAGGAGGAGGAGGAGGAGGAGGAGGAGGAGGAGAGTGAGGAGCAGGGAGCGGAAGGAATGAGGAATTTGGGGAGAAGGAGGACGGTGAGGAGGATCATGAAGACGCCGAGGAAGGGTTGGAAGAAGAGGACACGGAGGAGGCGAACTGATAAAGAGGAGGAGGAAGAAGAAGGAGGCTAATGAGGAGGAGGAGGAATGACAGAAGGAGAGAAAGAGGAGGAGGAGGAAGGAAAGGAAAGGATGAAGAGGAGGAGGGGGGAGGGAGGAGGGGAGGAGGAGGAGGAGGAGGTGGAGGAGGAGGAGGAGGAGAAGGAGGAGGAGGAGGAGGAGAAGGAGGAGGAGGAGGAGGAGGAGTAAGAGGAGCAGGAGGAGGAAGAGGAGGAGGTGGAGAAAAAGGATGAACAGGAATAGGGAGTCGGGAGGAGGCGGGGGAGGAGGAGGGGGAGAAGGAGGAGGAAGGAGAGGAGGAGGGGCAGAATGAGGGAGGAGGAAGAAGAGGAGAGGGTGGAATGCTATGGGAATGCTATGAAAGGGACAAATGTCCAGCAGGCTCCCCAGGGTGGCGCAGCCGCCACCTAGGAGCCATGACCCGACTGAGCTTTAGTCGGAGTCTCCGAGGTCCCAAAACAAAACAGCGCAGCCTGCCCGCAAATAAGCGATATGCCTTCGCCGAGGCTATCCGTGCGCGGCAAGTGCGCTCCCGCCTCCGCCTCAAAAAGGGGAGGCACGCCTTGACCCCGCTGGCAGCAACAACGCTCGCGGGTACACCCGCGCCACCACCCGCGACGGCGGCATCGGGGATCCACCCATCCGACTCCTGGCCGCCGCCGCGGGCCCGGGCCCGGGGCTGGAGACCATGCTCCGGAGACCATGCTCCGCCCTTGCCCGCTGCCCACGCCCCCCCACCGGGCGGGTAGACAGGGGAAGGACTGTGGGATCCCAGAGAGAGGAGGAGCCAAGAGAGGGGGGGGGGGGCGAGGGCCCCAGAAGGGGGAGGGCCCCCAAGTAAGCCGCAGGGACCCCGCGCCAGGGGGGCCTGGCAAACGGGGGGCATCCCGAGCCCGCCCCACCCCGAGCCCCACCCCCACCCAGGGACAGCCAAGCCGAGGAGCGAGGAGAGCCAAGGAGCCAAGGAGCGGAGGAGCGGGGCACAGACCCCCCCTCCGCCCACCCCCCCAGGGGGGGGTGAGGAAGAAGGGAGGATAGGCGAGCCTGGCCGTCCAAGGACGGACTCGTTTCCCTCTCCCCGCGCGGGTCCCCCCTTGCGGGCGTGGCAGGACGGGGCAGTAACGGAGTGTGGAGGGAATCGGAGAAAGAAGTGAAGACGAATATTAGAAAAAAGGAGGAGGAGGAGGAGGAGGGAAAAGGAGGAGGGAGAAGGAGGGAGGCGGAAGAAAAGAGAGGACGAGGAGTGGGGGGGAAAGAGGAGGAGGAAGACGACGAGGAAGTGTTGGAGGAAGAGGAGGAAGAGGAGGAGGAAAAGGAGGAGGAGGTGGCAGTGGTTCTCTAACCCTCCAAAGGTTGGTCTTCGTTTTGAATGGAGCGCCGTTGGTCTCCGTGGTCCTCCGCCATTCTCCTCTCCCCTCTCCCCTCTCGCGCTGCCTGTGCGCTGTGCGCTGCGCAACGGTCGGCACTGTCGAGGGCTCCTGGGATGCCCAGCCGAGCGACGTTGTACGCGCATCCAGGCAGGAACTCGCGCTTCCTGGAGGGAGACTGAGGAGAAAGAGAAGGCGGCAGACTTTCATGTCCTGCGTGATAACGAGAAATGCTTGGGGTGTCCGTCACGCAGCCGCGACCTGGGCGATGAGTCACACATTGGCTTCCGTGCCTGCTCACTGGCGTCGCCATTGCGATTTTAAGATCATCATCTCCAGAGTCCCTCCCCGCGGCAGGAAGCTATCTTCCGTATCGTTTCTGGTTGTGTCCTCAGTCATAATTTTGCATCCGGATTTGGCCTCTTCTGGGCCTTCTGGAGCCATGTGGCGGCATCACCACGCAATGGCCACAACCATTGGGACGGGGTAGATAAGGTCGGACGAGCGTGCCGCATCGCCGATGCATCGGCCTTGCGGCCATCGTCATTGCCCTCGTCTGCCAGATGTCGTTGTCTCGAACTGCCCATCGGGCCCCGCCCCTAGGGTCCTGAACTGAGTGATCCCCGCACGGCACACGAGGTCCAGCCCGCAGGCCCATCGCTCCTCGTGGCCCTCGCTTTTACGCCCGCGTGGTCCCCATCCCTCCCGGAGGCTACCGTTCTTGTCTGATTCCGGCTGCCAGGGCGCCGTGTTTGCCCGTGGTTTCCTGCCCACAGGGTCTTGGCTTCGGTGGCTCGTCTGCCAGACTGCGAGGCTATCCATAGGGTCCCGTCCGCACGGACATGCGTCGGTCCCGTCTGCCAGACTTCGTGCCTGCCGGGTCCTGCCATGGTCTTGGTGCACATGTTTGCCATCCCTACGTCGGCCAGGCCCACCCCTGGACTATGCTGGGCCAGCCCGCCCTCCCCCCCCCCACGCGCACACGAGAAATGTGGCACGCGCTTGTATTATTGCGCACGCTTCCGTGTCTGCATGCTGGCGTAGATGTTCCTGACACCTTGTGCCCCATCAATCAAGCGTTGTGGGTGGAATTGCTGGAAGCCAACAGTGCACGGCCCTGGCTCTGAGGCGAAACACCGTCAGAGCAGTGCCCCGCGCATGAGGGGGCCTCGAAGCGGCCAGCGGCCAAAGGCTCAAAGATGAGAGCTGGCCTTGGCAGTCTCGGGAAGTTTAGGGGAACTCCAGCTGGCGTCCCTTCGACATATGCCCCTGACATGTAAGAAGGAAAACAACATAAAACATAAACTGTTGGCGATCCTCACAGATGATCGAACGTTTATGTTTATGCCGTTTCTCTTTTTCTACACCAGGCACCCTCGCCCTCCCCCCATGAAGCAGGCGCCACTGCCACCAGTGCCAGACGAGGCGGTCTGGAACGCCATGCTGGCGCACGCCGTGGCGGCCGGAAGGGGCGATCTAGAGTACCGGGGCGGCACGGCCGCCGCTGCCCAGGCCCGGACGCTGGCTTGTGCGGGCCCAACGAGGGTCGAGGGGAGGGATCGGCGACATGTGAGAGTGAGCCTTCGCCAGAGTGACAGTGGTGCGGGCCCAGTGATCGGGAGGCGGATAGAGAGAACCCCCACCCCGCCCCGTCGTCGATTCTTCGAGGGAGTGTTGCGGCCGCATGTTTGCGGGTCTGCGCCTGCCGGGTCCAGTTGTGGTCTTCGTCCATGGAGGGGTGTTTTGCTAAGCGGCGTTCTGTCCACCCCCGGTGAGAGACACCTTACACTGGAGTGATTCTAGCGCGGGCCCACTGAGGTCGCCACCATCGCCACCACGTGGCGAACCAGCCCAAAACGACCCAAAAGAGCCCCAAGACGGCCCAAGAAAGCCCCAAGATTTCCGAGAACAGGCTAAGGATGACCCAGAATGATTCCAGGACGCCCCAAGAGCATCCCAAGAGGAGCCCCAAGACTTCCCCCAGAGGCGAACAACATCGCCCTAAGGTTTTTAAAGGATTTCATCAGGCTCACACGTTCGCCCTTCCGAAAGCCGTAGACGACCCAAGAGCTTGCAAAGATCGCCATAGAGCGGCCAAACAGAGCCCCAAGGGGGTTTCGAGACTGCCCAACAGGACCCGAAGATGCACCGAAGACAGCCCAAGAACGCCCCTAACAGGGGTCCAAGATGATGAGCTAGAGGGGACTTATGGAGCCGTGCCCCCACGACGGTCCGCACGACCTAGCTGGCCTCTAGACTGCCCCAAAGATCCCCAAGACGGCCCAAGATGAACCCAACACGTTCCAAGAGGGCCTTCAAAGGGGCTCAATACTATTGCAGAGCACCCGAAGAGGCGCAAGACTGCACAAGATGGGCCCAAAACGGCCGCAGTACGGCCCCAAGAGGGCCCCCAAACCGGCCCCAAGAGACTTCCAATATGCCCCAGGATGCTCCCAAGACGGATCCAACAACTGCCCCGAAATGCCCCTCCCGTAACCATTCTGGCTCAGGCTATGTTGGCTCAGGCCATGCTGGTTCAAGCAGTGTTGCCTCAAGGGGCGGGCTTAGGATCACCTCTCCGAGGCACAGGGACTCCCAGAGCCGATTGCCAAAACACGCGTCGTTCCAGCCAGTGCCGCCGCACCTTGTGCGCGGAAACAGAAGTGATGGGGCGAGGTGGCAAGACAGCTCGTCGCACCAAGCGATCCTCGTCGTGCTCGCTTTCAGCGTCGGCTACCCGCAGCGGGAGAAGCACAAGCCTGAAGATTCGTCGGCGCAGCCCACCAGCCACGCCCAGCTTTTCATGGAGCCACAGTGGTGGTTCGATGGTGTCGGGACTGGGCAGCACGAAAGATATTGTTACACAACTAGCTTTCCAAATGGCGCCACACACGAAGAATGTGCAGCATGTCCGGGGTGATGCGCAGACGTTGTATATTCTGAGCGCCGCCGTCCTAGCTGTCTTCAAGGACCTGCGCGAAGAGACCACTAAGTCGCTCAAAGCCACGGAGAAGATAGTTGTGGAGCTGCGTGAGGAAGTTGAGGAGCGGTCGACGAAGGTGGGAAACACATGTGCGCCACATACTGCCCCATCTCATGGGCTTGGGCGTCAGCGCGCCGATCACCAGCAGGGTCCAGGAGCAGGTGGATGAGATCGAAAAGAAGACCAACACCATGATGCAGGGCTACAACAGTCGCGGATGTGGAGGTGGCGGTGACGCGGCAGGGCATCCAGCGCATGAGGGGGCATGCCGCTTGACCCTCGTCGGTTTCGAACCGCCACTCATGGGCAGGACGTTTCGCTGTGCAGCGGGGCAGGTAAGTTACCCGCGTGCGCCACAAGCTGGCCACGCCAGCATCAAGGCCAAACGTTCCGATCTGACAAGGAAATCTGCCTTCGGTTTTCTCGCAGCCACGAACGCAGCGATTTTCTTGACGTTCAGGAGTACAGGCCCCGTCCAGTGCCAGAGCCCGATCGCTCAAGACATCATGTGCGACCTGCGCCTTCAGCGGGACATCCACGTGCAAGCGCGCCGCTTGTTCGCGGCCGTGGGCCGCGCGAGGAACGCAGTGTCGGGTGCGCGGCTGGCACGCGCGAGGTCGGCTTGAATGGCTTCGGCGACGCGGCCGGAGGAACGCCCCATCGCTTTCGACTGACCGAGGATGGGCGGGGACAGAATCGACCACGCCAGCGCTGAGCAAGCCTTCCTGGAGTTCGGGATGCAGCGCGCGCTGCCGCGGGTGAGGGGCGCCGTCGTCGCCCCCAATTTAGGCTCGGCGCGCGCAGGAAGGTGCTTGCGCGAACATGCGAGCGCCGCGGCCGCGAGTGGCGCGATGCGCGCGCAGCTCATTGCATTCTCGCCTTCCAGTCGGCTAGTTACACTTCATACCCATATGAAGCGTGTAAGTGATGGCTGTAAGCTCTATCCAATGCCAGACCCAAGCGGGGCCCCTAGTGGCTCTTGGGAGATACGGAGCGCCCCGCAGTGCCATTCCTTCCGTGGCCTCGCGCGCTCGGCGCGCGAACAAATCGTGCGCCAGGATCGCGGGGGGCAATTCAACGCGCGCAATTGAATGCTCACAGGCGCGAGCATTGCGTCAGAAGCACGAGATTGCACGCGCGCAGGAGCGCCGCGGGCACGCGGGAGATATCGAGTTTCTCTCGCGCCCGTTGCGCGGCGTTGCTATCGGAGCTAGCTTTCCCCGGCCGGCTGCCGCGAGGGACGCGCTCGCTCGGGTTAGCGCCCGCCCGCGCCAGCAGTTCTCGCCCATTGATCATGATGCTGTGGCGGGCGGGGGCGTCATTCATGCGCGACTTTCCGGGGGTCTGGGGAGGTGCGCGGTCGCGGATTTTCGCGCGCCAAATGCAGGCCAGGGTTGGCCCACGTCTGCTCGGGCCTTGAACGCGATCCTGCGCGCCATGCCATGTGGACCGTGCCCTCTGAAGGCGATGGTTGGAGGTTGGAATTTCGCTTGCTGGGGAGAAGGAAGGATGGCGGGGGATGGCCAGACATGGATGGGAGGGGATAGGGAGCTCCACGAACATTTCTGTCGACTGCACAGCTCCTGGTTAGAATGTATTTCTTGCGAGCCGACGCGACCCAGATGAATGCTGGGGCGACGCGGCGTCGCGCCTCGCGCGTGGACCGAGTGCGCAGCGACAGCCCGAGCGCGACCCTCGCTGGTTGCGCTGTCACCTGTAACCTTACGGTTTCCGTGTGAATCGCTCTTCTGACCGCCAACCGATCGCCCGTTCTCGATTCCGCGCCTGGATGCGAAGCGCCAGCGGGGCCCCCCCTGCTCGCCGGCGCCGCTCGCCAGAGTTCCAGGAGCTCGTCAGCGCGCGCGATTATACTGGCGCCCCTATCCGACACTGCGTCTACCCGACGCGTGCAGATAGCCGAGGACACGATTTGGAGTGCCATCTTTAGGATCTGCGCGGCCACGCGAAATCGTTTTGCTGTGTCCTTGGTCGACGTGCATTCTCCGACCATGAGTGCTATCCGCTGGGCCAGGCATGGTCAGTTCAATTTCGTGCGAGGGCGTTCGCTGTCTATGCTGGGCATGGGCGCCCTTTCGATGCGGGGCCGTCGCGGCGCGCGCAATCTACGGTGCAAATAGTTTTTCTTCTTCGGTCGCAGCTTTGGTAGCAGACCGATCTCAGGCGTCTCGATGCCCCAGACAAGCGCCCCTAATCTTTTCCGTTCGAACGGCGCGCCCCCCAGCTCCGCAGCCTGCCTGCAGCTCGAATTAAGAAGAGAAAGCCAACATCGCCTTTCAAACAATTGAAGATTTTTTGTCGCAGCTCTGGTAGCAGACCTGTCTGGGGCGTCTGGAAACTTTAGACTAGCGTTCCTGATTATTGCGCCATGTGCGAGCGGGAGATTTCGAGCCCCCTTTGCGCCTGTTTCGCGGATGCGTTATCGGAGCTAGCTTTCTCCAACCGATTGCCGCTAGAGGTGCAGTCGCGTATCTCAGCGCCCGCTCGCGCGAGCAGTTCTCGGTCATGGGTCATTGCGCTGCGTCGGGCGGGGGGTCTTGATTGCGCGAACGTCTGGCCACCGGCGGTGGCTCGTGGTCGCGGATTGTCGCGCGCCAAATGCAGACCGGGGTTTGCCCGCTGCTGCTCGGGCCTTGCGCGGCATCCAGCGCGCTATGCCGCGCAGCGCCTGTTCTCTGAATGCGATGGTGGAAGATTGGAATGTTGCGCATTGGTGGGCAGAAATGATGACGGGGGATGGCCGGACATGGCGGGGCGGGGATCAACGGCGCCGCGACCCGTTCAGTCGACTGCGCAGTTCTTGGCTAGAAAGTGTCCTGCACGAGCCGAAGCGACTTGGCTGGAATGTTGCGGCGACGCGTCGGCGCGCTTCGCGTTTGGACCGAGTGTGCAGCGACGACCAGAGTTTGGGCGCTCACTGGAAACGATGTCGCGGCTACTTCCTACGGCTTGATTGTGAAGCGCCCTTCGGGCCACCGACCGATCGTTCCATCGATTCAGTGTTTCGGGCCGCAGACCCAACGGAGGCCCATCGCGCGGTCGCGCCGCTCGCCAGAGTTTTAGAAGCAGGTCGGTGCGATTCTATTGGCGCATCCATCCGACATTGCGGCTACCCGACGTTTGAAGATAGCCGTGGAGATGAATTAGAATGTCGTTCATGAGCTCCGTGGGGCCATCCGAAATCGCATGGCTGCGCTCCTGCTCGACGTGCACTCTTCGACTATGAATGCGATCCGCGGCGTTAGGTACGGGCGTTTGTTTCAGATTTAACCTCGGGCGTTCACTGTTTGTGCCACGCTTGGCATACTTTGATGTGGGGTCTTTGCGGTGCACGCGCGCGGCTAGTCTTGGCGCGCGCGCCGGCCGCCTGCAGGTCGAGCGCGTCGAACGACAGTGGGCGCGGGGGGGGATTGGGGGGCGGTCGGGCCTGGAGTAGCGAAAGAAGCGATGAGGAGCTGGGCGGAAAAGGCATGTATTGCAATGGGGCATGTTTTTTGGCTGCAGTTCAAACGTCGGACGATCTTGAGGGGGGGCCGCGCTTTCGACGGCGACGGTTGCGCCGGCGCCGAGGAGCGAGGAGGGGGGGCGCCATCTTGCTGCGCTCTTGGAGGAAGTTTCTGAGGCAATTATAGTCGGGTGAAAAATGCAATTTGCCCGCAGAAGCGGCCCGAATCCAGACTCAGCTTCCGCGGTTTGGGACCATGCATGCGCGATGTGGCGACGTTGCACGGCGCCTGCGAGTGGCGGGGGGCCGCATGCAGCATGGCAAGAGAAGGAGGGCGCGAATTGCTACTCGATAGGTGTGAAGGGTTTGTTTGACAACAGCAATGGCATCGCATCGAGTAGCTCGCGCGGTATGCAGTTTTCTTGACCAGAGGCTCGATCCCCGACCATGCGGCGCACGGAGTGGTCAGGGGCCCAGAGATGAATTGGCGCCTGACGCAGCGCGACCCCGGCGTTAAGGTGCGTCGCTAGCCTTCGGGGCCGCGCTCGATTACGTCGCGCGAGATACCGTGCGCGCCGACCGGAGGGGGGGAGGGGGGAGACAGGTCACCTCTGAGATAGCGAATGCGGATGCCTGGGGCGTGAAACAATATCCCAGCGGAGCGCTTCATCTAATGCAGTCGTTGACAGTTCTTGCCGCTGCATGTCCGTCGATGCACGGAGCTTGGACACTGGCCGCGCCCGCGCGCCGGAGCATCCACCGCGCGATCCGCGCTGTCTCTGGCGCCCCGCACGCAGGGCACACTGCCTCAACTATGGGGGGTGGGGGGGGGAAGGTTCTAGACATTGGGGCTGCTACTGAAAGAGTAGTGAGGCAGGGGGGGCCATCTAGCATGTGTTTATTCGCGCTAGCCACGGGCCCTCTGTTGTAAGGTCGCTGCGCCGCGGCAGTCAGCGCCGCGGGTCGCCGTCTTCCCCACTGTGGAGACCTTATCTGTTCGATTCGCATGGCGGTTGCGGGCTCGGGGCCGATGTTGAAGCTTCTGGTGGCCCTGGACAGGCCTGCGAGGCTTGAGCTAAACTGGCAGAAACGCGTTTTTTTTATAGTCGGGGAAGTTCTGGTGCAGCAGATGAGGGACCTGGTGATTCCCTGGGACTGCATTCGCGAAAAATCGCGACTGCTCGTTTCACGACATACTTGTGTGTGACGATTGGGCTTGGTGCCGCGGCTCACGCTAGAGGCGAAATCATGCTCCGTCTTCTTGGCCGTGCGTTGGATGTGAAGCGCGCCAGCCCTGGTCGCACTGGTGCGCTGCGCAGATGCTGGCCTCGGGTCCGCGGAATGCCGCGCCTAAGGCATTGGTGGAGGGAGTAACGGCACTTGGGGAGGAGGGGGTGTGGAGCTGCGACACGCGCAGCATGCTCGTCTGGCCGCTCGAGCACGGTGTGCTGCCCACTGCTCGGTCCTCCAGGAAGAGCTGGGCGGGGCTCGTGCGTTCTAGCTTCTGGTGAGTTTATCCTAGCGCGCAGACTTCGTCGGTGGTGGAAGCGGCCCACTAGTCATCGCACGCCCGAGGCTGACAGTTAATCCTACTCGTCATCCCCAACTGCCCATCAACGGCTCATTGGAAAGCGGCGCGCAGTAAGCTCCATGACCATCTTAGGCGCTGGCAGCCGCGGTCTGGGATATTTGTCATATATGTATTGAATGCGAGGCTCTCGGATCGACCCCTTGACGTTCGCCCTGAGTGATCCCCAAATATGTTGTGGAGGCACCAGGTGATTAGTAGATTCGCCATCCCACTGTTTGCTGCCCCCATAGTCCGCATTGCCTGCCGAGGATTTTGCGCGCCCTCTCGATCGAGGACCGCAGCCAAGCACTATTTCTTTGGATGCCGTCGATGTGCCGACGCGGATAACTTCCGACACTACGCAGCCTTCCTTGGTCCGTTGGCGCGAGAGGTCATCCCCGAACATGGATGCGATTGATTCTCTAACCTCTCCCTTTTGACGCCTCGGCTCAGCGCCGAGTCTGGGCCAAGACTTGCGAGCGCGTGCAATGCCATTTTTTTCTGCTCGCAGTGCGGCGCATAAGTGGGCCAGGACGTGCATGCCCAAGCTGTTTGAAGGGCGCGTCCGCGTTCGTTGCCGCTGCCGCGCAGCGACTCGAGCTGCGTGGACAAGCCTCCTCTTATCTCTGCGCAGCGTGGCTCTTTTAGAGGCCTTCGGTCGGTGCTGGAGCGTTGTCTCTGCCTTTGGGCCGCCAGCAAATGCTTTTGTGCTGTGCTGTTTGAAGTGAAGTGCTCTCCTTAGGCCGCCGCGGGGGAACGCGGCGACTGCCGCCCCGGTTGCGTCGGTCTGCCAGAATGCGCTGGCCGCGGCCCGACCGTCTCCACAACCACGCCGGCCCCGAGAGCATCAACAAACAGATGCCCCAACATGCCCCCCAACGCCGCATCCCCAGCAGACGTCCAAGAGGCCCCATGCTTGCGACGAGACTCGGCCGGAGGAGCCCAGGAAACTCTTCAATAACACCCCGGAGGAACCAAAGCCATTGAATCCGATGCCGCGCAAGCTTGGTCCAGCTCCTCCCCCGGCCCCCGGGTGGATCCAGAGAAGCGCGGGGGGGCGTTGGAGATGCCCCGGCGCTTCCCTGCGGGTCGCTTGGGTCCCAAGGTGTAACTGCCAGAGATCTTTCTACCACTTCCGAAGGAGCTCCGGAGTCGCCCCTGCTTTCCCCGTCGCCACATTGCGCCGCGAGTTCCTTGGGGCGCGGCTAGAAAGCAAGTGCGCGCGCGTCGCGCGAGTGTTTCAAGTCTATATCTTAATATGTTTACATACAGATACCTCCCACAGTGGAAGCACTTGGGGGATCGCATGTCTTTTCCAAGGGACAGGCCCTGCTCGTCGGTCTGGTGGCCGCGGTCACCGCGGTCGCACCGTCGCCGCCTAGTCGCCTCCCGTTTGCTGGGCCTGCCCGTGCGTTTGGCGGCTGCGTGGTCGCCGCCGCTGGCGCGTCGCCGCCCGTCTTCTGGGCCTGCCCGTCGGCGCGGCGGCTACGCGGTCGCCGTCGCCGACCCGCCGCCGCCTCTATGCGTTGCTTCCCCTTCATGTGAATTGCCTTGCGTCGTCTTGCACTGCTTACGTCCAATCTCATCTAGAAGAGAATGAGAGTCTACCCCGCCCCCCCCCGCCCGCGCCGAACTTTACGGGTCATCTTTGCGCGTTGCGCTCTACATATGATTCCGCCCCATCGTCCATCCGAAAAACAAACGCACGCCGTCAAAACAAGGTTGGCAACGCTCCCCCTCATCCTGTGCAAAAGCAATGATGCGCGCTCACTCGTTTATCACAAAGCATCAATCTCCAAGAATTCGTTGCAACTGCCTGAAGAGTCTGCACACGCGCGCGTCGTCGCGCGCGCGTGCCGAAATGTCTGAAACATTTCAAGTGGCGTACGGGCTGTCAGAATCGAGTGTAGCTGCAGCACGTAAAACACATGGTCTTGCAACGTAGATTCTCAATCAACAAAGAAAACACTTTGCGCTCGCGCTCCTGTGAACCCTGCAGAAAATCAGAGGTGTTTGAAACATGTTCATACATTGCTACCAAATGAACCTCCCGCGCGCGCGTCGAATTGCTTCGAACGCCCTTGCGCGTGCACTGTCGCAAGAACCCCTTGCAACAAATGGGACGGAGTGCACGCGCGCGGTGTGTCGCGCGCGCATGACGACATGTTCCAACAACGTCGGGCTTCGTACGGATTTCAAAACCGAGCGCCCCGAAACAATGTAGAGGACCACTTGGTGTTGCAATCTCATGTATTCCTCAACAATAATAGCATAATGCAGTATCCCCAAACAGGGTTTTGTTTGACCCACTGCGGCTTCCAAGGTCGATCGCGTGCCCGTCCAGTGCGGGTTGGCATGGCATGTTAGAACATGGTAACATGGTGCTTGCACATGAAATGTTTACACGAAAACTTGTGTGACGCATGCCTATCACGACGCTAACGCTAGAGGGTGTCGTACTCTCTCGCACCTGGTCGACGAGTAGCCATGCGGTGAATTCCAAAGCAACTGTAAGAGGAAGCGGGGGAGGGCGCGGAAGCGGGGGGGCATGTCGTGATTGATCCCCCATGTCGCCCTGGTTGCCTTGGATGGAACGGATTGGTCGGAGGCCTCGTTGAAGACCGCCGCAGCGATTGCTCAATATTGTTGCAGCGACGGCGACCTCCATGCCAACTGGCAGGGGGCAGGCGAATCAACCGCCGACAAGCGGTATTGATGTCGTCGGATGTTTGGGGAGGGCGGAAGGCAGGGCGCGCATGACGGATGTTGAGGCGGCAGAAACGACGACGGCGGGGACGGGGAGGCGGAGACAGAGGCGCAGCAGCGGGAGGCGGGAGGCGGGAGGAGGGAGGAGGGAAGAGGAGCCAGGCGGGAAGCGGGAAGAGGGAGGCGGGAGAAGAAATGAGAGAGGTTATGATTGGAGCCCCTGTGTTACGAAACGTTTCAGGTAGAACGGGCCAGACCATCTCGCGCGCAACATCTTCGAGCTTCGCATTGTGAGGATGGCTCAAGCGAAACGGGCCAGACCACCTCGCGAGCGACATCTTGGGGCTCAGTATTGGAAAGATGTCTCAAAAGAAACGGGCCGGACAACCTCTCGCACACGTTCTGACAAGTCCACATCACATTCGCTTCCCGTTAGGTCCTCTCCTGCAATTCCCTTCCTTCTCTCTCTCTCTCCTCCTCCTCCTCCTCCTCCTCCCTCCTCCTCCTCCTCCTCCTCCTCCTCCTCCTCCTCCTCCTCCTCCTCCTCCTCCTCCTCCTCCTCCTCCTCCTCCCTCGCTCCCTCACCACATCATCCTCCTCCTTCTCTCCTCCTCCTCCTCCTCCTCCTCCTCCTCCTCCTCCTCCTCCACCTCCTCTTCATCCCGAACGGCATCTCGGACCCCAGAGTTGCGAGGATGTCTCCAGCGTAACGGGCTGTACCACCTCGCGCGCGGCATCTCGGACCCCAGAGTTGCGACGATGTCTCAGGCGAAACGTGTTGCGAGGAAGTCTCAGGCGAAACGGGCCGGACCACCTCGAGCGCGGCGTCTCAGAGCTCCGAGTTGCGGGGGCTTCCTGGGGCCTCCTGGGGCCTCCTGGGGACCTCCTGGGGCTTCCTCCTGGGCCTTCTGTGGCCTCCTGGACCCCAACTGGGGCTTCCTGAAGCCTCTTGGGGCTTCCAGGCGAGGATATCTAACATGTGGCCGCTTGGGCCCCCCAAAATGAAGGGGGAGGGGGGGGGCACAAGAGCAGGGAAAACCAACGAATCGGCACCGGATGTGTATTAACTTGACACGTTCTGATAGGGGGCCTCCTGGGGCCTCCTTGGAGCTCCTGGGAGCCTCCGGGGAATCTCCTGGGGACCCCTGGGGCCTGTCCTGGGCGTCCTGCGGCCTCCTGAAGCTCTCTGGGGCCTCCTGGGGCTCCCAGGGTCTTAGGGGGATATGTAACATGTGGTCTTCTGGGTTCCCAGGCTGGACCACCTCTTGCGCGGCATCTGGGAGCTCAGAGTTGCGAGAATGTCTTGTGCGAAACAGGCCGGACCACCTTGCGCACGGCATCTCAGAGCTCAGAGTTTCGAGGATGTCTCAGGCGACACAGGCTGGACCACGTCGCGCGCGGCATCTCCGAGGTCAGAGTTGCGAGGATGTCTCAGGCGAAATGGGCTGGACCACCTCTTGCGCGGCAGCTCAGAGCTTAGAGTTTCGAGGATGTCTCAGGCGAAACGGGCCGGACCACCTCGTGCACGGCATCTCAGAGCTCAGAGTTTGGAGGACGTCTCAGACGAAACGGGCCGGACCACCTCTCGCGCGGCATCTCGGAATGCAAAAGTGTGAGGATGTCTCAAGTGAAACGGGCCAGACCACCTCGCGCACGGCATATCAGGGCTCAGAGTTTGGAGGATGTCTCAAGCGAAACGGGCCGGACCACCTCTTGCGCGGCATCTCCGAGCCCAGAGTTTGGAGGATGTCTCAGGCGAAACGGGCTGGACCACCTCTTGCGCGGCATCTCAGAACTCAGAGTTGCGAGGATGTCTCAGGCGAAACGGGCCAGACCACCTCGCGCACGGCATCTCAGAGCTCAGAGTTTGGAGGATGTCTCAAGCGATACGGGCTGGACCAACTCTCGCGCGGCATCTGGGAACTCAGAGTTTGGAGGATGTCTCAGGCGAAACGGGCCGGACCACCTCTTGCGCAGCATTTGGGAGTTCAGAATTTGGAGGATGTCTCACGCGAAACGGGCCGAGCCACCTCTTGCGCGGCATCTTGGAACTCAGAGTTTAGAGGATGTCTCACGCGAAACGCGCAATCCCGGACAACTCAGTAACGACAGTTGCGAGGATGTCTCAGGCGAAACGACCCGGACCACCATATTTTTTTGAGGACGTCTCTGCTTTGAATTCCCTCGGCCAGAGTTAGCTTCTATCACAACAGCACCCCGTTCAGCAAGCTGTTTGGGGAAAAAAGGGCGCTCGCGATCTTGCGAATCCGGAAGAAAACCATAGTTGTCTGACAATGTTCGCTCACTTCGGCCAAATGGGCCTCTCGGGCCGCATGTCGACATCATTCGAACACCTTTGCGCGCGTGCTGGGGGGGGGCACGACCCTTGTCAAATAAGACCATGCGGGCCATTTGCGCGCCCCGGCCGCGCCCGCATGTCGAATTTCTCCCAACAAATGCATCACCGACGCGAGGATGCCGGCATCGTCGTCGGCGTGATCAGCATTGGCGCTGTCGCTGGTCTTGCCGTCGCCGTTGTTACGATCGCCACCAGCATCGCTACTACCATCATCGGGCCCTCCGATGTCGACGTTGCTATGATACCCCGCCCGCCCAAGTCTCCGACTCGCACTGACATGCCCCTTTGGAACTGCCTAGCGGTCAGCGCCACCGCGTCCTCGTCGGTCGTGCCAAGCTATCTGGCCGTTTCTCGCGTACGCACTCGCGTGCAAGCACTGCCGCAAAAATATACCAGCCAGCGCCAAACACTCATCGCAAGCGCCGCCGCATCGGTTTTGCAAACCAAGTTGCGGGTGGGTGGGTGGGATGGTTGCGCGATGATTTGAGTTGTCAGTTTCAAGTTCGGCAGGGGGAAGTGCACCACATAGATTACACCATGTATACGTAGATATATGTTTGTACAACTTCGCTATTCCACTGACAGTGCACCACGCAGCTTGCATTACAAGTATGTCACCGCGCACACTGCACCACACACATTACACCACAAATCGTGCACCAACTGCCTAACAATGTAATGTGCCACACAGGTTGCGCCACAGATGCAGCTTAACGTATACAGCTAGGACGCACGGTTTGGTGTCCGCGATGGCTACCGTAACACATCCCTATGTGTACACATCGGTTGCGAGCTACGTAGTGCACACAGCGCACGGGGCACCCGCGGGGCGCCCATGAGCGGTCACCAACTGGACGCCAGGCGAAATCCCGCCACACCCACACAGCGCACCTGGCGCCCACGAGGCGCCACTTGGGCGGTCACCAGCCAGACACTGGGCGAAGCGCCGCCGCACCCAGCGCACGAGGCGCCCGGGGCCGGCTTTTGACCCGGGCGCCGGCCGGGGTCCAGGGGAAAACCCGCCAGGGCACAGCCGATCGCGAGTAGCAGCGGCAGAGTTCGGAAGACAGAAGCACCAGAGGAGAGCACAAGGCCAGGACGCACCCGGCGGCAACCCGAAATTGGGGCCAGCCGTGAGCCAGGCGGGGGTGCCGCAAGTGCAAGAATTGAATTTAGTTCCAATCCCGTTGATCAAATTTGGTAAGCGCAAGCACTAGATAAATCCAAGTTAGGCGTTGGCAAACGAAGTTCGTACCACGACCAGCTCGATGCTATGCGGTGTACGTCCCGCGTCCACCCGACGACGCACTGCACATCTGGAGCGTTTGTTTTGCAAGCTACCAGGCGTGAGCAATGTGGCGCAAAACGCGTGATGCAATCCATGCGATGGTGTATATATATGTGTATATATACATATGCGTGTGCGTATACATATGTATATATATATATATGTATATATATATATGTTTAGTAGCTTACGGCCCCTCCCGCCACCGTGATTGGGTTGTGGGTAAGGGACCTCTTGGACATTCGTTTGGATATTTATCGTGGGAGGCCTCCCGGCGGCCTCTATGACACAGTTTTGAAGCCTCCTAGGGGGCTGTTTGAGGGCCTCTTCGGGTCTCTTTTTGGGCCTTTTAGGGGCCTCGTGGGGCCTCTCGGGCCTCCTGGGGGCATCTTGGGGCGGAAGGCCTGGATTGTTGGTTCGTGTTCCTCCTCTTGGGGCCGTCTTGGGGCCCTCATGGGCGATCTTGGGTGCCTCTTGGGCAGTGTGGGGGCCCCCCTGAACCGTCTTGGGGCCCTCTCGGGGGCCTCTTGGGCCGTGTTGGGGCGGTCTTGGGGGCCTCTGGGGCCATCATGGAGCGTGGAATGCCCGAAAATGCGAGAACGCGACAACATAGAACATCTAAAGGAAATCAATGATGTGTGCCTCTTTGGGCCCTCGTGGGGGTCCTCTTGGAGCGCTCTCGTGGCTTCTTTGGGGCCCCTCGGGCCGCCTTGGGTTCATTTTGGGCGTCTTGGAGCGCTCCTGGGCTGTCTTGGAGGCCTGCTGGGCGTTTCTTGGGGCCTTCCTGGCCTGCCGTAAGGCCTTGCGGCCTTTGGAAAATCAATACGACCGAGCCCAAGAACGCGCGGGAACCGCATGAAACACTGAGAATTTTGGCACCCAGTCCCTGGAATACCACAACTCACCAGTTCTGAGTACAGAGAACATGGAACCCTTGAGGACCTGAGGACACCCCACTTCGTGCATCGAGGCACGGTGTCGGATATAGACGCATGTCAAGCTACGCAGTGCGGGCCATGTGGTGCAAATGTGCAGAAAGCTGTGTGATGCAAGCTAAATGGAGCAGTCAGCGCTTGTGTTGCAAACTATGCGCCGCAAACTATATGATGCTTTCCATGCACGGTGCAAGAAATGTGATGCAAGGTATGAATTGCTAATTGCGTGGTGCAAGCTATGTGACGCAAGCTGTGATGCAGTCGATGTGGTGCGAGCGGCGCGGGCGCCTGGGGCTCCCAGGAGTTGCCCACGGGCGGTCGCCCTCGGGCACCCGGCGAACCTCCGCGACACCAGCCCAGCTTATTTGGCGCCCACGAGGCGCCCACGGGCGATCACCAACCGGGCACCGGGCGAGGCCCCGCCACACTCCTCACCACCCACCAAACCACCCCAACCCAACCCGAAGGCCCAAATTTATCCTCGATTTCCAGGGGGGGGGGTCGGGGAACATCGAAAACAAACACATGGAACGCGTACCACCCCCCCCAACCCGAAATTCGGGTCAAATTCGGGTCAAATTCGGGTTGGGTTGGGGTGGTCTGCTAGGCAGTCCCACTCCACGCGGCGCGCTGCAATGGGCGGCCACGGCGGGCGCCGCGGGCGGCCGACGGCGGGGCCCCGACCGCGAGACCCAGCAGGCCCGCCCAGCGCACGGGGTGGCGCCCGCGGGGGCGCCCACGGGCAGCCGCCAGCCGCGCACCGGGCAGAGCACCGCCACGGCCCACCCGTTTGCACCGGGCGCCCAGCGGCGGCTGGAGGCCTGGCGTCGGGCACCAGCACCAGCCCACGGGCATGCCTCAACGGGCCCAGACATCGGGCGTCTCGAAAAAATCGGGGCGGAGGTTTTTCATAGTTTTTGGCCTCTCGGGGCCCTCGCCGGGCCTCAGGACCGTCAAAAAACGACTCGGGATGGAAAACCGGTCCCAGGGAAATGGTCGGGAGATCGGGGGCCCCTGTCTCGAAAAAATCGAGACGTCGGATGTCTGGGGGGGAAGGTGGCCCTAGATTTCGGTGTTGGCGGCAGTACGTCGGCCACCCAGGAAGCCCTAAATATTGCCACCATCATCGCCACGATCGGGACCACCTTCCCTCGGTGGAGGCACGCCGCCGATATTGGTGTTGGTGTCCGCCTAGGCCTCTCAAACGGGACACCAATTGGGCACCAGGTGCCACCAAAGCCACACCCGTCGAATTGCTTCTGGGAGCTCAAGAAAGAACCCTGAGGGCAAGCACCGTTTGCGCCGTCCGTGCCAGTGCTGCCGTCACCCGCGGCTGGACACATCCGTTCAGTAGGGCGGTGCACGAGATTCCGCGGTGGTGTGCGATGGTTCCAGCCAGGGGGATTGCGAGAACGCAAGTCACGACGTTATCGTGACCATGATTGTATATACATGTCGTGATGGGCATGGCTCCGATTATCAGTATGATGGTTTTGCTTTCTCAGAATCAAAGTAGTGATGATGGCGATCAGGCTGTAATTGACAACAGCATCTATTACTATCATGTGCCAGATGGCATCTGATGACAGTGAGGCTGATGAGAATGATGATGGTGACAGCGCTTGTGGCGAGGGCTCGAAGGGATGGTGGAAGGATGAGTGCATGTCTTGTGGAAGGTGGTCGGCACATCTGCAGTGGCATTCACGAACAAATTCGGCAGCGGCAGAATAAATGAAGTGACCATGTTCAGAGTTTACGCGAGGTGTCATTGCACATATGCCGCATCCGTTCTCGCCTTTTGTCCTGTAGTTTCACTCGACGTGCATGTACTTGTCATGTCTTGCCATTCCTCGCAGTGCCCAGAGTCATATATGCCATGACAGGCGCTCTGCGAATGCATTGAGGCATTGGTTGTGGAGACGTCACGTCAATTGGCGGATGCAGATGCCTCCGGCCAAGGCGCGCCGCCAAGTTGTTGTTGAGGATTGGATTGAATCTGATATGCAGTTTCGTCGTATGCGATCGATTCCTCTCAGGCCACTTCTGCATAGGGTGATTACCCTTATGTCCTCCGAGTTAATATTTTGGTGTGCGCCCTCGGCAGTCGTCGTACGCATTGCCGCCGCCTTCGCCGACTTCAGCGTTGCGATCTTTCGTGGCAGCTGTTTCGGAAAGAAGCGCACGCGCGGCGTACGTGTGCGTGTGTGCAATCAATCGGCGTATCAGTGGGGCGATCTTCGCGCTTGGATCCTCGCTCCGTCCGTATTCCAATGTGGGAGCGAGGCGTGAGCACAGTGCTAACACTTCTGGGCGCCGCACCCTGCCCCACCTCCTCCTACTGCTTCGCGAAGGCCCCCGCCGTGGGCTGTCGCTCCGGCGCCTGCTTTTTTGATCGAGCGAGCACTCTCCAGCACACCAGTCCGACATCAGGGGCGCGCTCGAGCACTGGATCTGAAGCTGGCTCCTGCTGCCCTCAGCGTGCGCTCTAGCATTGCATTTTTTTACACGGCGCGCCCTCCAGCAGCTCGAGCAGTCAACCGGGGTGTGGCGTCGCCGTCGCCGCCGAGGTCGTCAGCCGTTGCTCACCTCGCCGCCTTCGCTGGCGCCGTCGCCGCCGCCATCGCCGCCGTCGCCGTTGTCTTCCATCGCCAACGGCGACGTCGTCGGCGCCTTCGCCAGCGCCGTCGTCGTCACCGACGTCGCCGCCGTCGCCGTCACCACCGTCGCCTGCGCTGTCGTTGTCGCCGCTGGCGGTGTCGTCTTGCCCGCCGCCCTTGCCGTCGCCGTGGTCTGGTCCTACACCCCCACCAGCAGAATGCTCTGCTGACTGTGCTCCCACCCCTGCCTCCCTCTCTTCCCCCCCTTCACCCCCGCCCCTCTCCCCCGCCCCCTCTGCCCTACGCCGACCACTGCTGCTGCTGCTCTCGGGGAGCAGAGAACTTGCAGAAACACAAAACACAAACTCTCGGAGGTCCGCGCGGATTTCTCGGGTCGGCGCCGGACCCCCCTTGGCTGCCCCTCCGGCGCCGCCCCTGGCGCGCTCCGCCCGCCAGGGAGGGGCGACCCAGGAAATTTGCGCGGACCTCCAACAATTTATGTTTCTGTCACGGCTGGTTCCCTTACAGTGGAGCATATGATTACGACACCTCATTCCGAAAAACTGGGGCAGCGTTTCATAACCAACTTGCCAGAAAGCTGGCCCAGTTTCTTGAGCGCGTTCGCCCTTCAGCGTTAACACGATTCTTGGCCCAGGCTCGTCTTACGAGACTTCTGGAAAGCTGGCCCAGGCCTCTGAAATGATCACTTTCTTGATCACGGTTTCGGCTATCTGCTTGCTGCTGAGATGTCGCTCCCGCCTTGCTGATGGCTGCTGCTTCTCGCTGCTGCCACTGGCCGCCAGCTCCTGCTAGCTGCTGCCCGCCGCGTCTCCGGCTCTGCTGCCGGCTCTGCCGCTGCTGGCCTCTGCTGCCGCGGCGCCTGCCGCAGAGCCTCCGGGCGCCTCCGGAGCCGCGCGAAGGGGGTGCGTCGCGGCACGGCGCTGCGGGGACCTCCCAATTCGTGTGTCCGGGGCCTCTTCGGCTCCTCTCGGGGCGTCGCCCAAGGCGGGGCTGTGTCCATAGCCACCGCCTGGGGATGGAACTTCGGGGGCCCTGGCGGGCGGTGATCTTCAATGTCGGGGCGGGGCAGGTCTGTCCACACCCACCGCCTGCCGAGGTCCCCGAAGGTCGATGCCCCAGGCGGCGGTTCTGGGTAAATCACCGCCTCGCAGGGGCGGGGGCCCTCCACTAGGCTCTCTTGGGCTCGTCCTGGGCCCTGCAGGGGCTCTCTCGGGCAGGTGTGGCGCACTCGGGAGGGTCCTCCCTCGCAGGCCCTCTCGGGCCCTTCTCGCACCTCCCGAGGCAGATCCCGCCAGAAGTACCGAAAGTATAGAAGCTCGTGCATTGCGCACCGTGGACGCAAGGCAGCTGCAGCACGAGTTACCACCTCAAGGTGTGCGCACGCTCTGAAAGTATGGGCTCTTCCCGGAGCGGGAGCATCCTCTGGCCCCTTCAGTTCGAGAACTCGTGAACGGAATCGTGTAGTCTGGATGTGGCTTCGCATGTCCAGTTGGTCTCTATTGCGGGCGCTCTGGCGAGTACCCAGGGCGTCCCCTGTGATTTGTGGGAGGCCATTGCGGGGCCTCTGGGGATGTCTGAGGAGCTTACGACGGGGGAGTCTCCGACCTTCGGGTGGAGGGCGAGGGCGAGGTCGCGGCAGTGCAGGGCAGTATGCGGGGGTCCTGGCCTCGTCGTGGGTGGTCGTGTGGGTGGCCGCCCTCACCGCGACCCACCCTGCCACCCACCCACGCTGCTTGACGGAAAAGTCGGCGCCTGCGGGGGGATCATTGTATAATGGATTAGAAAGTTTCGCCTGCGGCGGGTTTCGTCAGGGCCGTGCAGACTGCCGACGATCCTGCCGGCTCCTCACTCTCACCCGCAATTGCGGAGCGCTACGTGTAGAGATCGCTCGATTGAGAGATCGGAATCCGATGCGACGCCAATGGCAAACCGAAACTTCCCCACCCCTTCTGCCCCAGCCTCCCCATTACCCGAAGGGTGGCCTTGTATGTACATGCAAGGGAGCCCACATGGAGGCGGATCATCACAGTTGATTGCCCAATCATCATTGCTCCGTTGGTTGCCCCGTGGTTGCTGCAGAAATGAGCACGTCTATCATCACCAACATCTGCCATTCCGCAGCCAGCTTGGATTAAGTCACGTAGACGCAATCCTCGTTAGCCCAAGTCGGATTGGTCGAGGCCGTTGGCCTCATCGTGCGCATCTCCTGCAACAGCCGGCTGCAACACGTGGTGTGTCCACGTCCATCCAGTTTTAGATCCTCTTGCCATGCCGCCTTCTGAAAGCGTGGGCTTGTATCCTGAATGTAAGGTCCTGAACCAGCCAATTGCCAGCCCGCGTCCTGTGGGTACATTCAGGATGGCGCGTTGCTTTGGTGGCGCGTTTGTTTCGTGCATACTCGTCCATGGTTCCTGTCAGAGCAACCTTTTGGATTTCAAGTATGCTCCAACGTTGTTGTCAGCGCCTTACGTCTTTCATGATAGATTGGTGTGTAGCTGGGAGCTTTGTGTTTAAAGGTAAGGGGCACATCCTGCCAGTGCGCGCGGTGGCATGCGTGAACTCCGGCTGTGCTTTCTCTTACAAAGAAATTGTGTATTGTGTTGGGTCTCGACGGAGATGGTTGCGTGGATTCAAGATTGAAATTGGCAGGCCGCGGACTCACCGTTACGCAGGCTGCGTCGAATGGTGACGTGCGCACTTGTTCTTGCGGATATTCGGTGGGTCCGTACGCCAGGCTAGGGCCGCCCAAGGGCGATGACAGTTGACATTGTTTTGGTGTTTATGGCGGGAGCAGTCTATCTGCTGCTTCCTTGATATCGAGCGTATCATGTTGTAAGCGCGACCAGCTTGACGATGCAGTTGTGGAGAAGCCAACCTGCCAAACAGAGTGTTCTAGGCTGTGTGCTCTCCTGCGTTCGCTGAAGCATGAGGCCCCTCACCGACATCACCCGATAAGTTGGGCGTATCTTGTTGTTTTTGATGCAGAGGGATGCTTTCACGTTGCGTTCACTCGCCTGAGTCTCATGCTGATCACCAGTCAGATATGTAAGGGGGTTATTGGACTTGGTCAGATCACTGATAGAACGTTCATTTCCATGTATTGGTGCATATGTGACTCGGAGCAGAAGAAGGACTCACAAACTAATGGTTTGCAGGACAAAGTGGCCGAATATACTGTTGTTGCAACATCTGCTGGGTGCTGGTCTCATCGCTTAGAAGCCGCAGGCAACTGTGGCTCTTGACCTGTGCGCAGAAAACCCTGCAACTGTCCGTGACAAGCTTTCTCGCTTAAAGTTTAGGCACGTTTTCTTGGACGCAGAGGGGTGCGAGAGAGCCAAGGCAATCCATCGTATACGTTTGCGACTCAGGCGCTGCATCTTGCCAAGCAGTGGGGCTGCAGAAAATTGGCAGAACCAGTTGGACTTGACCCCCCCGCATAGGTTGAAGACTTTACAAGCGCGTATAGATGGGGCGCTCGTTGTTTGCTGTGTCGCGGTGCGACAGCACGTTCGAAGTAATTTGGACGATTCCTTTGGGCATTTGTGAAGCATTTCTGGACAGATTGCAGCGACATTGGCTTCGCACTGCAGCTGAACGCAGCAAAGCGATCACTAACAGTGATGCACATGTAGCTAAAGAGACTTTGTTGTACATGTGAGCGTCACATGGTCAGCCCCATCATGCGCTAATTAGCCGGACAGGTGCATGGTTCGATGGATAGGTCGGTCGGGCTGTAGGTGAATTTCCAATCCGGCGCGAAGCCAATCGCACGACGAAAGTTGCACCAATCCTTCCAACCCCTGGATCCCCCGGAGGGTGTTCTATGAGACCGTTTATGTTTTTGCTTGGGGCATGACGGGCGTCATGGCCCCCACTCCCCCCCACCCCCCCACCTATGACGTAACGCTGCCCCCCCAGTGTGCTCGGGGCACTGCCGCCGTGCGCATTGGGATCCGCGTGGGTGTCCGCGTAGGAATCCGCATAGGAGTCTGGTCCGCAGTCGTCGTCGTCGTCGTCGTCGTTGTCGTCGCCCGTGGCTTGTCGCTCGTCGCTCATAGTCGTCGTGCGCGCGGACGCGGCTGAAGCTTGTTTTTTATTCCGGGCCGATGACGGCAATCATCTAGGGGGGGGGGTGGAGGGGGTCGATGACGTCACATTTCGCGCCGGCGGGGTATGGGTCTGCCTAGGAATGACGGAGGACGGGTAGCGCCAGCATGTAGGTGGCGATTTTGCACCACAACGCTTGTGTACACCACACTGCCTGCGTGCACCACACCGCCTGTGTACACCACACCGCCTATGTACACCACAGCAGCCGCGTGCAACACAGCGTCAGTTTTGTGCCACCGTGCCTGCGGGCACATCAGCTCTTGCGCACACCACAGCGCTTGCGTACACCACATCATCCGTGTGCAACACAGCACCAGTGTACACCACAATGCCTGTTTGCATTGCAGTGCCTGCGTGCACCACGGCGCCTGTGTGCACCACAGCCACCGTGTGCAACACAGCATCACTGTTGTATAAAACAAATCCTTATGACAAAATGTAGCGCTTGTGGATTCCACAGAAAACAATGCAAACCAATCCGTATGGACAACGGAGCGCCGCTGGAATCTACGAGTCCGCCCGAGTCCGCCCGTATCACCCTAGCTCCTCCCATCTGCGTCCAGGAGGCTCCAGGTAAATTGGCCGACCGAGAACTAAGTGGACCGATTCAATAGACCATTATGCGGTGCGCGCTGAGATGCGCACGTGCGCTGTAGCGCCAACCCGCACCACAGGGGGTAAGGAGGATGAGGAGGAGGACAAGGAGGAGGATGAGGAGGAGGAGGAGGAGGAGAAGGAGGAGGAGGAGGTGGTGGAGGTGGAGGAGGGAAGAGGGAATAACGTCGCATTCGATTATCAGCCTTTTCCTGGCGTGGCGTTTGGTTGTCCGCAACAGATCCTCACGTACATGTTCCTTCTACCTGTCTTATGCACGCAGGCGTTGTGGTGTACACTAGCGTTGCGTTGCACGCGGATGTTGTGGTGTAGACACGCGCTGTGGCGTGCACGGGCGTTGCGGTGCACGCAAGCACCGTAGTGTACACAGGCGCTGTGTTGCACATGGTAGCTGCGGTGTACGCGTGTACACCAGCGCTGTAGTGTACGCAAGCACTGTGGTGTACAGAGGAGTTGCGTTGCACACGGTTGTTGCGGTGTACGCAGGCGCTGTGGTATACACGCGCGCGCGGTGTGTTGCACGCGAGCGTTGCGGCGTACACAGGCGCAGTGGGGCATATCGCCACCCACATGCTGCTCGCGTCGTCGTCGTCGTCGTCGTCGTCTCTCGTCGCTCGTCGCTCGTCGCTCGTCGCGTCGCGCGCGCGGGCGCGGCTGCGGTGCCGGAGCCACACGGCGGGGGGGGCGTTACGTCATACCCCCCCTCGCCCCCCCCCATGACGCCCGTCATCGCCGAACATAAAGAAACGCTCTCTATGGGGTAGGTTATCTTGGGGCCAGCGCCAGGTGTGTCTGCATTCTTCTTGCACACATTGAGCCCGCAGAGCGGGAACAGGAGCGAGCCCCCTCGGTCGAACAACCACGCTCGTGTGGCATGTTGTTGTGTCGGCAGGTCCCTGACCAACATCCCTCGAACGCCCAGATGCTTCATTCCCCATACAAGATTCCCCAGAAGGATGCTGGGCCCATGTTGAGACCCCTATTGCATCCCATTACGAGCGCATCAACATCCTGCATACACTGTTCCCGCATTCCCCATGGGGTATTCTTGGGGATCCGCGACGCACGTGGCTCATTGATGCAAGCCCGCATCATAGTCCGTCTCCTTTGCCAAAGTTGCTCCCCCCCCTCGATGGGCTGGCCAACGTCAGGGTTTCATTTAGACTTCGTGTTGTCTGTAGCGGAGGCGGACGTCACGCGGCCCCTGGCGGCGGCCTTGGCGGCCGTCGGTGCCCCGAGACAACACGCTACGGGCATGATCGGCAACGCCTCGAGTTAACAAGGACGCCCTCGTCCAGCCATCCCCGCGAAGCTCGACCTGTGAAACAATTGTAGGTATTATGTTATGCGGTTTATTGACGCCCTGGGTCCCAGGTTGTTCCTCGGACCGGTGCCGGCCTATGCAGTATGACGTTTCCGTCGACGTGGGTTCGAACAGTCATGTTCGAAGGTTGCAGAGCAAAAGCTATAGCAACAATTGATGTTCCCACTGCTAGTACTGAAAGCCTTGCGCCAACATTGACTCGATAGTACCCTTGTCGGGGGCAGCAATTCGAACACATGATCGAAGCCCTTTTTCCGCCCCCCCTCCCTGCATTTGGCCTCGTCTCCCGCGGCCCCTCTTCGCTTTGCACCACTTGCCCGAGATGTAGAGCAAGCGCGTTGAAACAACCACGTCCGTGACGATTTTGATGCAAATCCAGTGTCGCAGCCATGAGGTTCTTGCACGTTGTTCGTTAACGTGCCAGCCGACCCAACAACCTTTTTCGAAACGAGTTTCCCTCGGCTGCTCACCGTCGGACCTTGGGGCAATTTGCGAGCAACGAGAGTGAATAGAAGATCAGCGTTCAGCAACTGACTTGAACCACGGGTCGTGCGCTATGAATTTCCCCGGGTATGCAGCCGAAGCCGTCGTGGGCGTGCGCAGGCCCCTCTCCCTCATCCGTGCCGCCCTCGTCCCCTTCGACGACCCTCTGCTCTCAGAGCTTCGCGCCGCCCCCCTCCACGCCTCCCTTCCCCTCCCCGCCTCCCCACGTCCCCCACTGCCCTCCACCTGCCACCGTCTCCTCCCGCGTGCACCACCTCCAGGGGGCCGCTGCCTGCCCCACCTGGCCCTCCTCAGGGCCAGGAGGAGGAGGAGGAGGAGGAGGAGAAGGAGGGAGGAGGAGGAGGAGGAGCAGTAGTAGTAGTAGTAGTAGTAGTAGTAGTAGTAGTAGTAGTAGTAGTAGTAGTAGTAGTAGTAGTAGTAGTAGTAGTAGTAGTAGTAGTAGTAGTAGTAGTAGTAGTAGTAGTAGTAGTAGTAGTAGTAGTAGTAGTAGTAGTAGTAGTAGTAGTAGTAGTAGTAGTAGTAGTAGTAGTAGTAGTAGTAGAGTAGAGGAGGAGGAGGGAGGAGGAGGAGGAGCAGGAGGAGGAGGAGGAGCAGGAGGAGGAGTAGTAGTTGTAGTAGTAGTTGGCGGAGGAGGAGGAGGCGACTCTCCGCGGTGGTCCGCTCGTTCACCGGCTCCCTCGCCCCGCTCGCCGCTCGCACCGATGCCCGTGCGCTCACCCCCTCGCCCCCGCACGGAGGCCTGCCCCTGCCCGACCCTCCTCCTCCTCCTCCTCCTCCTCCTCCTCCTCCTCCTCCTCCTCCTCCTCCTCCTCCTCCTCCTCCTCCTCCTCCTCCCCCTCCCCCTCCCCCTCCCCCTGCCACGGCAGACGCGTGACGTTCCGCAGCACCGCGACGGCGCGGCAATCGTGGTGCAGTCGAGGTCGATGCGTAGGTCGGCCCTGCCAATTCAGGGGTACCCTTGCGTGCTTTGTTTCGCGGCCCAGGCCTTTACATTCCTATGGGGACGTGGCCCTCGGAAGGGTCTCGTATCCTCTCGCGTGTCCTGCCCAGTCAGCCCCGACTGTCACCGGGAGCCGGCCTCCGAGCATTGTCTTTGTTCTCAGGGGAGCAAGAAGCCCTGACTATGATGCACTCTCAGATTTCCCATGCCGACAGGCTTTCTGTTGGAGTTCGGAGTTTTTGCCGCACGGGCTCCCGAAACGTGGGCGCCTGCATCTTCCTGGAGCCCGGGGACGCAGCGCGAGCCAATCTCGTCGTGCCGTGACTCTCGCCCTATACCCGAAGCGCTCCCCCTTGTTTACCAGCCTGGAACATATCCCTATCCCTATGCTGGACATCCCCTCATCACGATGCCAATCTTAGGGATTCCCTTTTCTTTTTTGAGGGCGCATCCCTAAGACTGTCATCGCCTTTTGGCGTGTCAATCTTAGGGATAGGGATACGTTCGAGGCTGGTAACCCTGCTCCCCTCTTGAGCCCCGGGCGCCCGCCCGGAGCAGGCGCCGCCCTGGCCAGGCAGGAGCTCCTGCGGAGCGCGGAGGGGCGGGCGCTGCGGCAGGATGTCCGGCTCTCCCGTGCGTGTCCGCGCGCCCCCCCCTCGAGCACTGACAAAATTACGTTGCATCTTCGGGGGGCCTCGACTGTCCCCAAAATTGGTGTCTTTTCTTGTGCCCAACGCGGGCTCGATGCGGACTCGACGCGGATTTGGCGCGGATTTGGCGCGGATTCGTCACGGAATTGACACGGATCCGACGAGTCCGACACGGATTCGACACGGATTCGACTCGGACATGGCCGCGACGGGACAGACAAGGCCCCCCGAGGATGCAACACAAACAAAAATCACGATGGGAGGTTTTTCACATTTTTCGGTCTTGGGGGGGGCCCTCACCGGGCTTCGGAACCGTCCAACAAACGTTCCAGGACGAGAAACCGGTCCCGGGGAACGGGTCGAAACCTCTTCAGGGGTCGACGTCATGGAAAAGTCATGACGTCGGGGGCCTGGGGACTTTGTGCGGATTGTTTTCTGGTTTCCATTCCGTTTTTTTTCTCGCTTCGGCCCCTGGGGTTCACGGAGTCCCACGGTTAATGTATGCGGTTCAGGATTGTCAAGGGCGCAGCAGTTATGTCGATTCGCGGTGGTTCAAGCCCCAGGAATGGCGTTCAGTGGACATGAATTCTTACATGGGCCTGCGAAGAGGGAGTTCGTAGGGAGATTTGATTCCAACATCGTTGATGGGTCTTGTCTTGGGTTTACACTGGGCCTTCTCCTTCTCAGCATCTCCTCATCCTCCGCATCTTTTGTGCTTTCCATAGTTTGATGGTCTGGCATGGTTGATTTAGTTTACACGCCTAGCCATTGTGCCGATGATGATGCGAAGCTTGCTCGTCTGGCAGCTTCTTTGGTACCGCATCATCTTTTCATCAATGCGATCGCGGATGCTCTGGCCACGGCGCGGGCGGCGAGCGCCCAGATCCCGGCCGATGTTGATCGTGAAGTTGTTGACTTTGAAAATTTGGCTTGCCGCATCTTGCGACGTAATGCTTCCATCATCTTGGAACGAGCCAGGGGCCCCAAAATCCATAGCGCAAAGTGCATCCTGCCCAGTTCCCGCGAGTGGTCCGCCGGCGGCAGGTTGTGATTGCATTTCTTGAGGCTTCCAGCCATAATTCCGAGCCCGTAGCCAAGGACATCTGGAGGTGCACAGCGTGCAACAGACTGTTGCAGCCCGCCGCCCGCATGTTTTTCCGAACGGTTCGTTCGAAGTGTGCGGCCCTTGTGCACACTGCGCCTCCCACGCCTGAGCGTCCACGGCGGGCTAGAGGGCGTCGAACGGGGGGCTCGCAGGTCGGCAAAGCACCAATCGATGATGACCTTTGGCGTAGGCTTGGAATGACCGACCCCCCTCGACGTTTGCCTGCCCCTGTCTACGTCCACGGGCACGGGGTGCATGACAGCCACGCTGCCTGGAGCAAAGGCCGCTTCACCTTCTGTGGCTTGTGCGGATGCTGGGCGGAATCTAAGCCTCGCGATTTGCGCATGGAGTGCCGAGTCGCCTCGAGTGGCCCGGCGGCCCTCACGGCATATAGCTGTGAGGCGCTGGGGAGGCTCAGGCAAGGCAAACCCCTTAAGAGAAAGTGTCTTGATTGGGGGAGCGCCGTCGATACGTTCATCGACTTCTAATTCACAATTTTCACCTGCTTGGCAATCTCTTCGGAAGCTTGACGAGCAGCGTTCCACAGCAAAAACAAAAATCCATATCTTTCTGCTCCCGTCCTCGCCCTCATCCGCGGAATCCCCTGGATGTGAGATCTGTTCCCTTTCTATCGGTAACCGATGAGGGTTATATTCAAATTCATTGGGAACCTTCTGGATTTAGGATCTACGCCCTCTGTGTCCAATCATATTAGGCTCCGAATTCATTAGGGATCCTCTGGATCTGGGGTCTGCACGTTTCCTCTTGAAATTCCATCAGCAGCATGATCAAATTCAACAGGAATTCGTTGGATCTGGGTTCTCCTCGGATCTCCTCCGCTCCTACTGAAAATCCGATGGATACCTGATCCACAAATTACTAGGAGTCCTTTGGATCTGGGATCTGTTCCGTTCCGATTGAAGTACGATTCGGGCCCTTTTCAAATCCAATAGGGAGCGTTTGGATCTAGGATCCTGTCCGTTTCTATTGCATTTCGCTTCGCGTCCCATCCAAATTCAATTGGAATCCTTGGGATCTGGGATCACTTCCATTTTCCCATTGGAATCGTATGAGGATCCTACCCATACGTAATCGGTATCCTCTGGATCTGATACCTGCGCTCTCCCTATCGACCGCTTGTTCGGAACTTGACCCAAGGGAATATGATTTGATTGGATCTGGGATCTGCTCCGTTTCTATTTAAATCCGATTCGGATCCTTGTCAAGTCCATCGGAATTCTCTGGATCTGGGAGCTGTTTCATTCCTATTGAAACTTTAGTAGCGTCCTACTCAACTTCAGTAGGGCTCCTTTGGACCTTGGATCAGCTCCGCTTGTTTTGAGATTGCCTGGGATTCCATCGAAATTCAGTCGGCGTCCTCTGGACCTGAGATCACTTCCATTTCCTTTTGAAAGTGCATCAGGATCCGATTCAAACTCAATAGGCATTATCTGGATATTCCATCTGCTCTTCTCCTATTGCAAGCCCATCCGAACTCAGATCAAATGCAATACGATTTCTGTGGATCGGTGATCTGTGTCGTGCTTGTGAAATCTGCTTGGAATCCGGTTCAAGTGTTTGAGGATTCCTGTGGTTTTGGGATCTGCTCCGTTCCTATTAAAGTCAGAGTAGGGTCCTGCCGAAGTTCAACAATCGAGGCCCTCTGGATCCAGGAACTGCTCCGTTACTACTGCAGTGTGCTTAGAATCCCATCGAAATTAAATCGGAATTCTCCAGATCTGGGTCCACTTTCATCTCCCACCGAAATCGCACGATAATCCGATGTGATTTCAATCGACATGTTCTTGATCTGAGAAATGTTCCTTTTCCGATTGGGATTCGAGGATCTTGACGGGGAGGGAGGATGGGGAGGAGTGGCCTCTCGACCCTCTCCTCCTCATTATCCTCTTTACCCTCTGCTGGCAGGTCCTCTTCCGCACTCTCCCCCTTCTCATCCGCCTCCCTCCGTCTCCTCCTTCCCCGCCGCAGACCATGTTTGAGATATGCGGATGAGGAGCAGGAGCAGGAGTGATAAAAGGAGGAGGCGGGTTAGGATAATTGGTGGGAGAAAGCGGAGGGTGAGGAGGTTGGAGAGGGGGAGGAGGAGAAGGAGGAGGAGGAGGAGAAGGAGGAGGAAGAGGAGGAGGAGGAGCAGCAGGAGGACCTCTGGACCTCTCGACCCCGTCTTTTTGGTTGATCTCGCATGAGCGTTGCATAGCAGTCGTGCTTCTCTTCCCCGTTTCGTTGTTCCTTTTTTGTTTCGCTCTCTCTCTCTCTCTCGATGTCTCTGTCTTTCTCTCTCCCTCTTTCTGCTTCCTCCTCCTGCCTCCCTCCTCTCCCCTTTCCCTCCGACTTTATGGACAGGCAGGAAGAAGTGGCGATCGCACGTGCGCTCGCGCATCTGCGCGCCGCCACTTGGCGACGAGGCGAGCGCGGCTCCCATAGGTGGCCCCCCAAAACTGCCTCGCACGGAGCGGAGCCCGGCCCCCTGGGCCCTATTGCCATGAGGAGGAGGAGGAGGAGGAGGAGGAGGAGGAGGAGGAGGAGGAGGAGGAGGACGACGAGGAGGAGGAGGAGGAGGACGAGGAGGAGGAGGAGGAGGAGGAGCAGGGCCCTCGCACGGGGCGGGCACGCGCGCGGGGCACTTTTGCCCCATGGCCGGCGCCCCCTTTTGGCCAGCGGCCGTGCCCGTCCTTTGTTTGCCCTGGGCGTCGGCACCCACGCAACCCCCGCGTGGGAGTGCCGCACCCAGGCCCAGACCCAGGAGGAGAAGGAACAGGAAGGAGGAGAGGAGGAGGAGGAGGAGGAGGAGGAGGAACAAGGAGGAGGAGGAGGAGGAGGCGGAGGAGGCAGAGGAGGAGAGGAGGATAAGAGGAGGAGAAGGAGGAAAAGGATGAGTGACTCATCAAAGGCCCTCTTCCCTCCTCCTCAGGGAGGGAGTGCGGAGAGAGGAGAGCGCAGGAGGGAGGAAGGAAGGCGAGAAGGAGGAGGAGTGATGAGTCTTCAGTGTGGTGCGAGGAAGAGGGGAGAGTGCGGGAGGAAGGAGGATGAAGAGAGAGGATTGAGGAGTCAGTTCGCCATCCGCCGTCCTCCATCCTCCTCAGGCCTCCTACGGAGAACGGTGCAGAATGGCGGATGGACTCCTCAAGCTTCCTCCTCCTCCTCCTCATCCTTCAGGCCAGCTGGGCATGGAAAAACAAAAGAAGGAACAACCAACACAAACAAACAAACCGAAGACCCAGAACCACAAAAATACAAACAATTTGTTTGGCGTCACAGCGCGGCAAGGGCAGTCCGCACGCGTGACCAAACAACCTGTGCAAGCACGCGCGTCCAACAGAGAATAACCAGCAACAAACAACATACAGCATTTTTTTCTGTGAGAGCGGCGGTGTGGAAACATGTGTTTGTGTGTGGCGTTTGTTTGTAAGTTGATTATTGTTTTTTCAATGATGCGGATGTGTGTCTTTGTTTACAGTCCTTGTTTTTTTCCACAGCCATCCTCCACCTCTTCCTCTTCCTCCTCTCTCCCTCATCGTGGAAGGTAGACCTGGTGCGCTGGAGTCGGAGGGGAAAGAGGATGAGGAGAAAGAGAGGATGAGGAGAAGGAGCAGGACGACGAGCAAACGATCAGTGCAGGTTTTGTGGTTTTGGTGGTTTGGGGGCGTTGAGAGGCAACCATACATATACATGTTCATGTATAGACATACGCACATGTATATATACATATCTATATATATACATATATATGTATAGATGTATAGATGCGTGTATGTAATTATGCGCAATTAAAGGTCTGAGCTGCTCGCGAGCATCAAGAGGACAGGGCTCGTGGGAGGAGAGATGGGCGCGCCCCGACAGGAGCTGGAGCAGCTGGAGCGACGCCCCCACCGGCGCGAGCCGAGCCGGGGGCTCAGGGAGCCTCCTCGTTCCTTTCCTTTGCGCTCTGCACTGATCCTCCCCCCCTCGAGGTGCCAAGTTTCGGCACGTCCTGCGGGTAGCGGTTCCGCCGGCATCAGCTGGCTGTTGCCATGGGTGTTGACGGGCGGGGCGAGGACAAAGCGAATTTTTGCCAGAGCGTTTTGGAACGCTCTCAGATTGTTCCTGAGCGCTTTGAGAGGGCCGCGGCGCCCGAGACATCCCCCAGAGCCGCTGGCCCTCAGAGATTCTCGATGCATCAGGAATGGAGAAATACGAAGACACAAGGAATCGTCGACCGCCAGGAATATATAGGGAAATATGGGATGTGGGGGAGACAAGGCACAGAAAACATGAGAAAGTACTGGGGATCCTGTGATTCGTGCGTATTTATTTGTGTGTCCCTGGGCCCCCCCCTCAGTTTAATCCCCCCCCCCCGATTTTATCCTCGTCCTGGGCATCGTCTCAGGCGTGTCCCTGGCCCGAGAGGTGGTCCACGGATTTGCAGAGGAGGCCCCGCGGCATCCCGCAAACATACCCTTCTCGAGGTCCGCAGGGCCCCAGGGTCCCCATCATTGCCGGACACGCTGGGGACACCTGGGATACCTGGGTCCCCCCGGACATCCCGCGTCTCGAAGCAATCGAGACGATTGTTTTTTTATAGTTCTCGGCCCCTCGGGGCCCTTCTACTGGGCCTCGGGACCGTCAAGAAGGAGCCGGGATGAAGAGTCCCGTCCTGGGGAAGTGGTCGAGGAGAGGTCGGGGCCCTGCATTTCAGGTCGAGGCGCCGGATGCCTGGGTGGGATCCCTGGGGCCAGGGACGATCTCCCTGAGAGCCGACGGCGCAGACCGACCGGAGCCTGGGGCCAAACCGCGGCCCACAGCTCCAGGCCTGAGCTTTCTGCGGCACCCCTCCAGCCGGCTCGATCTGCGAGGGCCCCGCGGCCCGGGCTGAGGGGGAGGACGCTCGGCGCGAGAACCCTGCGCGGCGCCCGGATCTCAGGGCTCGGCACCCCGAGGGTCAGCGGCAGCAGCACTCGGCAGCAAGTCGTCGTGGGAGCGTTGCGCACCGTCGTGCCTCCACACGTCTGAGTGCGCTGGCGTCGACCAGCGCCTGGTACAGCCGATGAGATCGCATCGATCCGCGCCGCTCTTCCATCAGCCTCGATCCGGGTCGCTCAGCGTCAGCCCGCAAGAGCCAGCAAGAAGAATTGAGGATGACGATTGATAAATGACCGGGGGTCGTGTTCACGCGGCGGCGCCCGGGACGACGATTAGAAAAAACCGGCCGCGGGCTGGAAAACTATGTTTTCAGTCGTTCTCCTCCAGTCAGAAAATTATGCAGAAATAGCAGAAAACTATGTTCTTAATCGTTCTCTTCCATCTTTTTACTAATCGTCATCCCGCATTACTGGTGCTCGAGGGAGGCTCCCGTGCGTTGTCGCCGAACCGGGCCGGCGGCAGCAGCAGCATGCGCTCCCCAACCCCCCGCGCGGCGCAGAGGCCCCGGCCCCGGAAGCACGCCGACGTCCTTCGGCGCGGACGCCCGCGGAGAGCCGCGGGCCGCGCGGGCCGGCGAGGTGCCGTCCACGCCCGGCCCACCGGCGAGGAGGCCCCCGCCTGCGCTCTCGCGGCCGCGCGCGCGCCATGCGGCAGACGGGTCTCGAGGGAGGCGGGCCCCTTCGGCGGTGAGCTCGAGTTATCTCAAGGAACTTATCATCATCTCGAAAAAATAGCAGAGTACCAATCGTTTTTCGGACCCAGCTCTGGCAGCAGACCGGGTTTCGGAATCTAGCTACTTGAGACTAGCGCGTCTGATGATTCTCTTCCGATTGCTGGAGCTTCGTGTGCCCTCGCAGCTCCGTCTGCGGAGTGCGCCATCGTCGATGTGCGTCGCTTTCGGTCATCGTCGGCCAGCGTCGGCTAGCGTCGACTCGGCGGCGTGGACGACTTGGCGTTGAGTCGCGTGGAGCAGCGTCGATTCGCAGGGGCCGGCAAGATGGTGTGGGAGGCTCTCGTGAGCTGCTGCAGAAGACGGGCCTTGAGGGAGGCGGGTCCCTCGGCTGCAGCTGTTGGGAGGCTAAGCTCGGTATCGGCGTGGATAGATCCGCCGTCCAGATCGTCCAACTCTGGCCGAGCCCTGCTTAATCGGGCCATGTGCCGCTCGATCCGGATCAATCCCAGGCTTACTCTGGAACCGTTTGGCTCCTTGTTCCCTTCACTGGGCTGAGTATCTTAATCGTTCCAGAGACCTCCCAGGATTTGCTTTTCAGGATCCTGAGTTGTTTCATTGGTTTCGCCCTCCCTGGGCCCTCCCCGGGCCCCGGGACCGTCAAAAAACAACATACTGAAAACGTGGTTTTGCGAGAATCCTTCGTGGTCCACCCGGTTGCCTTGGGGCCCGCTTCTTTCACGCCAAGTTCGCGGCCGCATGCGACGAGTGAGCCGTCATTCCTCCTCCTTCCCCAGATCTCCTGCGTATCGGGCAAATCAGGGCAGAGGCTTTTGGCCCTTTCCGCCCTCTGGGGGCCATCGCTAGGCTTGCCGCGGGACGGTTAAGACACGGATGCTGAAAAACTGGCCTTGGGGGACGGGTCGGGATGTCCAGCAACTGCGTTAAAAACAATACGACGGATTTTTGGGTCCCCCTCCTTTACACACGCCACCACCAACGAAGGCGAGGCGAGGGGTCCCCGAGAAAGGGGGCCCTGGAGGCCTTTTCCTTCGTGTTCGGTCGTCCAGGGCCGCCCCATGGCCCAGGGATCTTCAAAAACGATTCCGGGTGAGAAGCTAGTCGCGGACCAAGCCTACGATTTGTTTCTTGCCAGCTTGGGGTATGGCCCCAAGCCTTTCGATTAGCAGCGCCTTGTCTCGGTGCCGATCTTAAAAGCAGTCCTTCCTTCGTAATTGGCTTGTCAATCTTACGGGCAGGGATAAGGTCGAGAACGTGTCCTCAGCGTGTCGTGCCGCCAGTTCTGGCCCACCTCTCTTCGGCGCGATTGCAGGGCATCGCGTGTCGTTAGGGCCCCCTCGACGAGAAGCTAAGCATGCGTTACTGATTATATTCCTCCTCGCCTTCATCCCTGGATGGCCGATATCATGGGATGACGCAGTCGGTACGGATAAGATGAGAGATATTTGAAGCAGTAGTGATGGTACGACGCTGACGGACATGATCACGCTTGCCAGGATATCCACGAGTTGCGATGGACGTATGACATTGTGTTCCTGTTGGGTACGCGCTTACCCTTGTGCTCAGCACGGAGTGACAAACTTACATGTTTTGTTGCGTTGTGTTGGATTATGTTGGGGGACTGGCCCTGGCCATGCCACAGCCTTTGCGTGTGTCATTCCTGTTCGTGTTGACAAGCTGGGCAGGCACGAGCAGAGTACTTGGCAGCCGTCGCCTATACCCGTGATCGCCACGAACGGCAGCGTCCACAGCAGGAGGAGTACAATACATTCTTCGCTGTCCTCGGTCAGCGCACCCTGCGTTCATGCTTGCTGAATCCTGCAACACATTCGACCACTACCTCGCTTTCATACTACCAGCATGTCCGGTATCAGTTCCCTTTCGCTTGTGTACGGGGCACTCTGCCTTGCAAGAGATAGCTCGTGGACGCGACCCATATCTGCAATCAGGTATATCAGCACAGATGTATGTGTGAACGCGTGTACGATGAGGTGATTGAGGTGATTGAGTGATGTATCTTCCTCGAGCCTGCCATTCCGACTGCGAGAATCCAGAAAAGTTGGCCTCACAGGGTACAGGGTAGGAGCGCTTGTGCTCCCCGGGGCAGGTGCTCCGCTGTTTCTCTTGCCGCCGCGGTCTGACCTGAGAACGCAGCGAGTGGGGGGCGAGCGCCCTCATTGTTGCAACGGGCACCGATCAGACCGTGCGCTCTCATTCCCCCACTATCACTTACTGGTGTGATTCCCTCTCTCTCTATCCCTGTCCCTCTCGCTCGTTCTCTCCTCCCCCGTCCCTCCCCGTCCGCCCCCAGCTCCTTCCCTCGCCTCTCCTCCCCCCGCCCCCTGCCCCCC
>CAUYUJ010019728.1:0-35000 GCA_963575745.1 Prorocentrum cordatum
CTCCTCCTCCTCCTCCTCCTCCTCCTCCTCCTCCTCCTGCTGCAGGGCTCCCGAGCCCCAGAGCTCGCGGCGCTGGAGGGCACGGGACCCGCCGCATCGGAGGGCGCGGGGCCCGCGGGAGCAGCTGGACACGAGACCCGCTGGAAGAAAGGACCCGCGAGAACAGATTTGGCGGCGAGCGAGGGGGGGAAGTGAGAAGGAGAAGGCCTTCTTTCTCAGAAGGCGGCGGGACTCCTCAGAAGCCCTCGCGCCTTCTGAGAAGTTGTTTCTGTTTTCGGAGAAGGCTTAGAAAACTTCTCAGAAGGCCGGGGGACTTCCGCGAGCCTTCTGAGAAGGCCCGCCCCTTCTCACTTCCACCCCTCGCTCGCCGCCGACAGATACCACGGCATCAGCGGCACAGAGGACACGGAACGCAAACTCAAACTCCGCGTCCGAAAGGGCCCCGTTTCAGGCGTCCAGGCTCAGGGTCACGCTCGGGTAACGGCCTAAGATTATGCCGGCGGCCCGCATTGCCCTGTGCAGGGGCATGGGAACCTCTGCACCTGGGGTTTGCCAGGGCGTGGGAACCTCTGCATCTAGGGCTTGCATGGGCATGGGAGCCTCTTGACCAAAGGCTGCGAGAACCGCTTCAAGACGAGGTTTCGAGAACCACTTAAAGCTTCCTGCGAAGGGCCCACGACGCTCCGCGAAGCTCCCTACGAAAGGCTTAAAGTTAAGATGGCCGCTCGAAGCTTCCTGCGATGGGGCCCACCGCCCCCGACGTGTCCCCCGACCCCCACGGGGGGCGGGTCCTGGAAGCAATCCGCGTAGCCCTTGTCGCCGCACCGGTCCTCGAGCTCCCATCGCACCCACAGGCCTCGCCGCGACACGCGCACGCGCGCGCGCCAACTCGTCAGGCACTCGACCTCCTGCCACGCCGCACCCTTGTCAGACCCTGCTGCTGCTGCTTTTGCTGCTCGTCCTCCTCCTCCTCAGCTTCGCCCTCAACGGCCCTCCTCCTGAGAAGGGCGAGGTGGATAGCGAGGAGGATGGCGGGGAGGAGGAGGAGGAGGAGGAGGAGGAGGAGGAGGAGGAGGAGGAGGAGGAGGAGGAGGGGAGGAGAAGGAGGAGGAAGAGGATGAGGAGGAGGAGGAGGAGGAGGGGAGGAGAAGGAGGGGAAGAAGAGGAGGAGGATGGCAGGGACGAGGAGGCATTTCGGCGGCGATTCATGGGAGCGTCCCATACCATACCATCTCGTCGGATCTTGCGACTCGATGCTGATCGACGCAGGTCGACTCGAATCGACGCTGAATCGCCGCTAAATCGACTCTAACCGACGCTGAATCGGCGCTGACTCATCGACTCCCAATCGCTGCACGCGAATCGGCGCTAAAGACGGAATTCAGAGGGTCCACACTGCTCCCATGATTTGCTACCGAAAGCAATCCTTCCGCGCTCCCGATGCTGCTCCCGCTTCTGCGCAACTTACTGGGGGGCGATACAGCGGGGGGGGGGCTGCAGAAAAGGGGCACTTGAGGGCCCCTGAAGGGGCCATTCAGGGTTCCAGGGGGGGGCCTTTAGGGCCCGAAAGGGGCACCTTCCCCCCCCCTCTTATTTATCGCCCCCCTAGTTATTCGCGCCCAAGAGGCGAGCTGTCATGGTGGTTTGTCTGCACGCGGCGAGAGGCCCAATCATCGAGCCTCGATGGATCCTTCCGCACTCCCGCTGCTGCTCCCGCTCTGTGCCCCCCCCCCTGTTCCGGAGGGAGGGCTGCGCCTGTGACGATCAGCGCCAGCGCCCTGCACTTCAGCAGCTTCCCTCGGAAAGCCAGGACCACGATGCCGTAGCCGATTGCGCCTCGACCGCCCCTCTAATAAGCAATAGAAGCACCCCGAACCCTTTGGGAGCGGACTTAACTTAAGAGACCCAAAACATTAGGGATCTGTTTTCCTCCGGATGTATCGAACCAGACGACCCAGATCCGCGATCCTGATGCAACGACGGGGACCTGAGCGAGGCCACGTCTTCAGTGTGCTCTTTAGGTCTACGGGTTATTGCATTAGAGGCCCCTTGGATGGGGGTCGCGACGTCGGCGATACATCCTCGACGCCGGCGTGAAGAACAGTGGGCCTCCGCATCGAACCGCACCGCCGATGCATCGCCGATGCGGCGCGATCTTGCGACCCCAGCTGCTCCGACCCATCCAGGAGACCTAGTATCCTTCTTTCGACGGCAAAGAGGCCGTCCCAATCCCAGCAGCAAGGAAGCGGGCCCTGGACTTGTTCCGTAGACTTCGGGCCCCTGGGGTCCTCCACGGGCCCGGGGACCTTCAGAGCAGCCGCCCAGAGGAAGAAGGGGGTGGTCTGCATGGGAGACTCAAGAGCCTACGACCCTCGACACGATGAAATTCCCAAGCGCGTGACGCGATTTGCTCGTGCATTTGATGCTCTGGGTCTGGGTGGCACTGCATGCGAAATCCGTCACCGTGCCCAAAGGCACATTGAGGCGTGCTGGAATGCCTAGTGCTGCCTGGTAGGGTTTCTGTGTAATCTTATAGCGCCCCCCCCCCTCTCGTCGCACTGCGCCCCATGCATCGCCCCCTCTCTCGAGGCCGCAATCCATTTCAAAACACGACAGATTCGCTCTCGTGTTCCGTCGTGAAGTACACCGAATTTGCGGCCCCGAGGCGACAATCCATAGTGAAATGCGACGGATGCGCGCTGCCGAGGCGAATGTGCCTCCAAGACAGCCCAAGATGGCTCCAAGACGGCCCACTTTGGCTTCAAAACGGCCCAAGAGGACCCCCCCTGGGACCCAATACGGCCTTAGAAGACCCTCCGCCTGCCCAAGACGGCGCCAATCGGCCAAACAACGGCACACAGGCACCCACCATAAGGTCAGGTCAAGAGGTCCCCGAGACTGCGCAGAAGAGCCCCAATACGGCGTCAGATGGCCCCAAGACGGCCCAAGAGGGCCCCCTAGGGCCCCCAAGACTGCCTCACAGGAGGCCAAGGCAGCCACACGACGGCTCAAACGAGTTCGATGAGGGTTCCTCAAGTAGTGGAAACGAGAGGTGACACATGTGACTGCCTTCCTCTTCCTCTTCCTCCTGTTGCTCCTCCTCCTCCTCCGTATCCGTCACATCATCCTCATCATCGCCATCCTCATCGTTTTCTTCATCATCCGCCCCTCCTCCTCTTCCTCCTCCTCCTCCTCATCATCATGACGATCAGCATCATCCTCATCATCCTCATCCTCATCCTCATCCTCATCATCAGCATCCTCATCAGCATCAACATCCGCATGGACATCGCCATGACCATAACCATGACCATCATCATGACCACAACCATCATCATCATCATCATCATCATCACCAACACCAACGCCATCACCAACACCATCACGACCACAATCACCATCAACATCATCTCATCAATACTACCACCACAATCATGCTTTACCACCACCACCACCCTCATCATGACCAAGATCATGATCATGACACTGATCATGATCATCATCCTCATCACAATTCGCATCCGCATCAACCTTTAACAACACCACCACCATCATAATCACCATCGCCACCACCACCACCACCACAGTCACCATCACCATCACAATCACCATCACCATCACCATCACCATCACCATCACCATCATCACCATCACCATCACCATCATCAGCATCATCATCATCATCACCATCATCATCCTCATTATCATCCTCATCATCCTCATCATCCTCATCATCCTGATCATCCTCAGCAACATCATCAGCATCATCCTCCTCCTCATCCTCATCCTCGTCTTATATTATCCTCATCCTCACCCTCATCACGGCCCCCAAAACCTGGGGACGCGACGTAAAACACGTGAAGGTTTCCCGTGCCCCCTCGAACAGTCGCCACCGAGAATGCTGCGCTGGCACAGTGGCGAGACGTGCCACAAGCAGTTGGATACTTCCTGGCCCCCTCCCTCAAAAGCAGGCCATCATGGAAGTTAGAGTCGCGCCGGCCCGGACCGCGTCTCCCCCGCATCGACGTGGACGGGGACGACATTGGAGCGACATGACAGCGGCGCGTCAACAATTTTTGACCCTAATTTTGTCGAGGGCTGTAGGCCCGGTTCCTCTCGGGACTCCCCTCCTGCGACAAAAAAATGCCCTCCTTGGGCGTTGCAGACTTGGGTGACGATGGGCGACTTGTGTTGATCCCGCTTCCGCCCCACCAGGAGCGCCCCAAAGACTCCCAACAGAGCCCAAAGAGAGTCTGGAGATGGCTCCAGGGGGCTCCCAGCGGAGGTCTCTAAGTTCACTAGGATGAGCCTCGTTCCTCCCTGTACGCTCAACTACCTCCCTCCTTCACGAACTCGCCTGGGCGTCGTTGCTGGGTGGGCTGGCGGCGATGCTCGGAGCGTCAAGGAGTCCCTAAGTCTCCCCCTCTCCCTCCGTCCTTGCAACCCCTGGGAGACGGAAGACGGAATTGCCTCTCCCCTCACCCCGCGACACGGCACTCCCCGCCCCCCTCGCCTGTGGACTGGAAGTGGCCAGCAACTTGACGAGATGACCGATGAGCAACGCTCGATCATTTTTTTCTCGGACGCGAAACGCTGTCGCGAACCAGAATCCACTCCGGTAGCCAGCACCGCGCGCCACACGACCGAGGCCCTGTATCGCGCGACGCCTCTTTGCCAAGAAGCTGGAGTTCCAGCCCGCGGAATGCAAAAAGCGAACCAGGCAAAAGCTAACCAGGCTGCTGGAACAGAGGCATAGTAGGAGGGGAAGGATCTCTCCAAGACCCAGCCACAGCCTCAACTAACAAATGCCGAGGCGACTCCTGCCGAGTAACTTGGCTTGCCTGCTCTGCTCCTCCTCCTCCCCGTACCCCCTTCTGCCCCCTCCCTCTCCAGTGAGGGGGCGAGCAAGCGAGGAGGCGGGGGAGGGACGAGGAAAAGGGGGAGGGAGGTGCAGGAGGAGAGGGGGGACGAGGAGGATGACGAAGAAGAGGAGGAGGGAAGACGCGGATGCAATCTTGTCTCGGAAGGCGACATTACCTTCCTCTGCGTGGCAACGTCGGAGAAGCCTGAATTGAAAGATACATACAAGCTGCCGCGAAAGACCCCCCCCCCCCCATCTATCAAGCACAGGCGACGCAACAGCAGAGCAGCGCCTCCCCTTCCTTCTCCTCCTGCTCCTCCTCCCTCCCCCCTCCCTAGCGCATGTTGGACAAGCCCTTTCCCGTGGACGTGGGAGGGGGCATCGCATTCGAGGGTGGCATCTTTGGGTCTCTCGTCGAGGCCGCCAAGGTCTGAGTCAGGGAACTCCCTGCGAGCAGCTCGCATTACGTCGGGCGCCACCCCCGAAGTGCCCCAACAAGTGACGCGGCTGAGGCTGAGGTGCCTTGGGATGGTGGCGACGTGGTGACCAGGGGGATGGCGTCGGTGCATTGCGAGCTGCGCCAATACCGATTAGCGCAACGCAAGAACGACACATATACGCCCATGGCTGCATCAGCCAGGAGAAGGGCGCACTGCGCTCGAGGCATTTGCGCCTCGAAGACTGGATCACGATCCTCCTCGACACTCCCCGGGGACCCCACCATCTTGGGCACAACAGCTGTCGCAATCACGTGGGCGATGCGACTCGCCCTCGATCCTCGACGTCATCGCATTGGCTTCGACGTCTCCTCGCGTATCGTGCCGCGCCTCGCCCTCGCCCAACTCCCCCTCGCCCCACTGCCCGAGTATTCGCCCTCGCCCACCCTGTCCTCATCCACCTCGCCCTCCTCGCCATCCACCTTGCCTCCTACTCAGTGCAATCATTTGCAGTGCGCATCCTTGTCCGCCTCCTCTCCCCTCGCCCACTCAGGACTGGGCAGTCACTCACAGGCCCCCTAGTTAAGGGCCCCCCGAAGGTCTTGATTGGCAACCTTTCCCCCGTGGCAGGCATTGCACCTTGGCCCTCTCGTCTGCCAAGCCAGCTTTCTTGCCCAGGAAGCTCCAGGAAACCGCGCGCGAACCCTCGCTGGGGAGGAGCGGAGCGGGGCCTTTCCACCAGGTTGTCCTTGACGGTGAAGCGCAGGACGTCGCCGATGTCCTCGCAGCAGGCGGGGGGGGGGGGGCGGGGGCAGGCGCGCGACCCCTGCCAGGACGACGCCAGGGAAGGAGCGGGGGGATAAACGTGAGAACGGAGGAGAACGAGGCTGAGGACGAGGAGGAGGGCGAGGAGGGCGAGGGGGCGACGACGAGGAGGAGGCGGGGGGGAGGAAAAGGGGGAAGAGGAGGAGGGGGAGGAGGAGGAGGAGGGCGTGGAAGGGGGGGAGGAGGAGGCACGATGAGAAGAAGAGCGATGAATGCGAAGAAGCCCGCCTCCCCCGTCGCTCCCTTCCTCCCGCGTCCACCCTTCATCCCCGGCTCCGCGCTCTGGCGTTTCTCAATCGAGTTGCGACGTCCGTTGACGGCGGTGACAGCCTGCATGGCCACTCTCGCGCCGCAGGCCCTTAGACTCGATATGCCAGCGGCCGAACAGCAAAGAAAGCGATGGGTCAGCACGCATGGCCGCCAAGCGCAGCGCGGCAGTGAACTACCCGACCCCAACCACCTCGCGCAATTACGGCCTAGCAGCCGCGTCGCGAAGACTGGCGATAGATGAATCTACAGCGCATGGCTTAGCACAGCATTGCATAGCCTCACAAGGAATCACGGCAGGAGTGATAAGGGATAGGTGGAGAGGGAGGGGCAGCAAAACAGCAGTAGCAGCGCGGGCATGGGCAGGAGGAGGAGCATAGGGGAGGAGGAAAGGCAGAGACGAGGAGGAGTCCCACGGCCTTCCCTCAGCTATTGCGCCTTACCTTCCGACCTCCAACCCTTCGCGCGCCCCCCACGGCGAGGGGGGGGGGGGGGGGGGGGGGGGGCGAATGTGGGTGAGTGGGGACATGGGCCGTTTGCGTGGCAACTTTTTTACCAGAACAGCTGCGGCATTGTCAACTCGCCACCACTCCGCATCGCCATCTTCTCGGGATGCTCGGTGGCGAGCCCTCCCCAGGGCGGTCATGCAATGGCAGGAATCTGCCTTTGGTCCTGGGCCCTCCTGGCCCCCCGCTCGCGATCTCACGATGGCTGGCTTTCAGTTTCCCCAGATAGTTTCCATTTGAATGGGGGTCTGGGTGGAGGGCTAGGAGTACGACGCCAGCGCCGCCGATCCAGCTCGGACCGAGACAGGAGGCAACGCTTCCCTCGAACTTGCCCCGACAACAGGAGCAGCACAGATTAGCGCGGCTGCTGGGCGCGCACCCAGCGGCAGGAGTTGCGACGACTGGCCAGCGAGATGGAGAAGGAGAGAGAGAGAGAGAGAGAGAGAGAGAGAGAGAACAAGAAAAAGGGAGAGTATTACACCTAGAGCACGCCTGTGCACGTGCATGAGAAGGAGAAGGAGATAGAGACCGACAGACAGGCAAGTATATATACATATAGCCCATAATGGCAGATCGGCAGAAGGACTGAGACGGCGAGATGAGACGAGAGCGGAGGAGAAGAGAATATAAGAGAGGAGAGTAGCCCTGCATGATGAGCGAGGAGGGCCAAGTGTAAGACGAGTTGAGGAGCGAGGACCACAAGCACTGTGCGGTGAGAGAAATTTGAGAGTGGAGGGGCCGTGGGAAGAGCGCAGGGGGCTCGCCAGCGGTGGAGTGGTGGAGAGGAGTAAGGATGGAGTGAGTGGCGAAGCTCTTGAACATAGAATGTAGAGGGGCGGATGAGAAGGAGTAGGTTGCCATGGGGTGCAGTGCGGGGGGGGGGGGGGGGGCGGGGGGGGGGGCGGGTTGGTGCCCAGTGAGAGAAGGAGTTGAGCGGAGAGGGCGTGGTGTGAAAGACGGATGATGTGAGGCATGGAGAAAGGGGAGGGGTGAGTAAGCCAGCTACGCCGAGCAGAAGACCTCTCGGCAAGCTGGCTGCCACGCGCAGCCAGAGAGGGCGAGCAGGCGCGCCATCGCGCCATTCAGGTAGTGCCTGGCACTACCGCCGGCAGCCGCTGGGCCGCCTGCGAACCGCTGATGCTGGCGGGCTTCATGCAGCGCTGTTGGTGGCCTTCTCCTGGGCAGCGAGGTCGCTGAGCTTCTCCCACCACTGCTCGTGCACTGTGCCACGGACAGCCTGGTGCGCCTCCATCACCGCAGCGACTGACATGTGCGTGACACTGAGCTCTGAGGGCCACCCTCCTGAGAAGCCCCAGCGAAGGCCCTGCGACATCTGCGTGCGATGGACGAGGTAGATGTAGCCGCACGGCAGCACCGCCATCTGGCCCCCCTGATGACCAGGGCGAAGCTGCAAGCCTCCTTGGCGAAGGCAAGCAGGTGGGCCCAACACTGCACAGCCTCGCACAAGCTGTACTCACTCTTCGCCTGTACTCTTACCACCACCTCCTCGCCCTCTGTGAGCAAGCGAACATCATTTACACCATAGGCTGGCGGTCCCGCCTGGCAGTGGCCCTGGGGAATGACGAAGCACTGAACTCCGTAGACTGCCTTGTGCAACGCCTGATCCTTGCCCAATTTGTGTCCGCACTTGTGGCGTGTGTTTTCTGGTATTACCTTTGCCGACATAAGAGGTTATCAGACTAACGGGCAGGACGTTAAACCGAGCGGGGCAGACAGGAGGACAACTGAACTAGCACGGGCTGCACCTCCCGTTTACACAACAATACCCCCTCGTGCACGTGTTGAAATCCACTTTGGGGCATGGATATCCGGGGATAATGAATGGACCCCAAATATCTGGCTGTATACAGCAAGTGTAGGTGAACCAAAATGTGCAGCAGCATGCGTGTGCTTCAGGGCAACGATCGCAAGAAGGATGGATCTGGTGATGCACGCCGCCAGAGTTGAAGTTCTGGGCATCGATCAACACATCCTCCACTCTCGCCTCCTCATATTGTTTGTGGTCCTGCGTCTCGTTCTTCCGAATGTTCGCGATTTGCGGTTCGCCTGGGCCTGGCGCCCGTGACTGGAGCAGCCCCACGCCGTCGGCCTCGTTCGTGGCGTCGCAGTTGCGCGAGTCGTCCTCCATCAGGCGGCGCTCCTCCAAAGTCTCGGCTAGGTCGTCGGCGGCGACGCAGCCGCGGCCGACAAGCAGGATGGCGAACGCTCCTGCAAGCACCGCAACGTTCATTGCGGCAACGGCGGAGTAAGAGCGGCTTGGGCAATGGGCACAAATCACACGTTTCAAACGCCTGAAGACTTGCCACAATGTCTTGAGCCAAAATGGCTACGGAATGAGCAACGCTCGATCATGTTCTTTTCAGCGGAGCTTGGGACATCAAGGGCGGAGGCGGCCTTTGGGGACCTTTACGAATTCTTCGCAAAGGATGATTGGGGCTCAGCTGGGATCCATCGGGGTGCCTCAGAGAGGCCTCCCAAGAGATCTCCACAGGCATCCCAGAGGCGTCTGATCTACAACCCAAACACGGTGACGGGATGGGCCGAAGGCCACTCGATCCGTCAGCCCCTGTTGATTTATCACGGGGGTGCCTGGCGTGCTAGATCCTACGGCTTGGTTTTGGTTCTTTTCCAGAAAAGCTCCCCCCTGGGGCTTCGGTCCATGCCGCCGGCCACCCAGAAGGCTGCGTCCGACCCCGTTGCAAGGTTTTTCCTGCTCCAGATGGCTCCAAGATGGCCCAAAGACGGCCAAGATGGTCTTCAAATTCGACCAAGCGAATTCGGGGTGTTTTGGTTTCTTCCCGGCGCCCCGCAGGATGTTCTGTGGAGCCTCGGGGAACCCCTGAACTGGATCTTGCAGGACGTAGACATGAAACCTTCCAGACGCTCATGGTGGCCTACAAGGACGCCTCGCGTGAGCCTTTTGGAAGCATTGTGGAAGTCTCTGGAACCTCTCCGGGCCTTCCTTGGGAGTCCCGTCGGCTTTTTTTTGGCCCGTCTGGAGGCCCGCTTCGGCCGTCCCAGGTCCCTCTTGGCCCGTCATGGGTAGCTGAGCCCGTCTTGCGGCCCTCTTGGGGTCCTCTCCGACCATGTAGGGGTCCTCTGGTGGCCCCCTCGGGCCCCCTGGGGACTCTCTTAGGCCGTCTTGGAGCTATTTTGTGCTGCTTGAAGCTCTCTTCAGACCGTCTTGGGGCCCTCTTGGGGGCCTCTTGGGCCGTCTGGGGCCGATTGGGGGGCCTTTGGGGCCGTCGTGGCCGCTGTTAGGACTGAAAAAACTTACTTGCCGGAGCTATGCATAGGAAATGCTTGATTTTAGCCCTTGGGGGACCGTCTCGATGGCCTATTGGGCCGTCTTGAGGGCCTTCGTGGCGGTCTAGGACTAGTCTTGGGCCGTCTCAGAGCGCTCGTGCGCCGTCTGGAGGCCATCGCAGTGCGCCCTTCAGCCATATTCCAGACAATCATGGGGCGCGATGGGAGCCTCTTGGGCCATCTTGGGGGCCTCTGGGGGGCCCTCTTGGGGTCCCCTCTGACTCCGTAGGGACCCCTCGGGCCCCCTGGGGACTCTTTTTTTTTTTTTTTGGGGGGGGGGTTGTTTTTTTTGTTGTATGTCCGGCAAAGCGCTGGTCCATCCCCTCCCGAGAGCGCCCCTTTCGCGCCGACGTGCTGCAGCAACGAACGAATCGATGGATCATGCAAGAGAAGCGGCCAGATAGACAAGGGTAAACGAGAGAGGTGCGCTGCGAGAAATCGAGACAGAAAGAGAGAGAGAGAAACGAGAGAGAGAGAGAGAGAGAGAGAGAGAGAGAGAGAGAGAGAGAGAGAGAGAGAGAGAGAGAGAGAGAGAGAGAGAGAGAGAGAGAGAGAGAGAGAGGAGAGAGAGAGAGAGAGAGAGAGAGAGAGGAGAGAGAGAGAGAGAGAGAGAGAGAGAGAGAGAGAGAGAGAGAGAGAGAGAGAGAGAGAGAGAGAGAGAGAGAGAGAGAGAGAGAGAGAGAGAGAGAGAGAGAGAGAGAGAAAACTGAGAGAAGCCGGGCGAGCAGCCAGCACCGCGCGCCACACAACCGCAGCCCTGTGGCGCGCGACGCCTCTTCCCAAAGGAGCGGCAGCTTTCAGCTGGCGGAATGCAAAATGCGCACCAGGCTGCTGGAGCATTCTGGGAGGGGAAGGATCTCTCCAAGACCCAACCACAGCCTCAACCAACAAATGCCACAACGACTCCTGCCGAATAACGCGGCTAGCCTGATCTCCTCCTCCACCTCCCCTACCTCATAACCCAGCTCCTCACCGCCGGTTCACCCCGTTCTCCACCTCCTCCTCCCCGTTCTTTTCAAGGCTCGTCTCCTCCACCCCACGGTGCCCATCTCGCTTCGCTGGGGGTCGCGTCGGGCGGACAGGCCCGGCGGGCACGACTTGAAAGCAAGCGTGCAAGTTGCCATGCGAACGGGTAGGACGTTAAACCGAGCGGACAGAGCGGAGGACAAACGATCTAGCACGGACGACATCGTTCCCCCCCCCGTGGCAGAACAACAATATCCCATCGTGCACCTGTTGAAAGCCCCCCACAGGCATGGGTATCCTGGGGCAATCTGATCATCAACGCAGCAAGTGGCGTATATTCCAGCCCGATAGCAGCACTTAGTGTTTGTTGGGCACGGGTTATCGCAATCATAGGAGGAAAAGAGATACGTGTCGCCAGGATGTTCACGCCCGTGATGAATTGTAGAGTTGAGCTTCTTGATATCGATCGGTAGATCCTGCGCTTCGTCCTTGCTGTTGTCTGCGGTCTGCGTCCCGCCGGGGCTCAGCGCCCGTGACTGGAGCAGCCCCACTTCGTCGGCCTCGCTCGTGGCGTCGTCGCAGTTGTGCGAGTCGTCCTCCACCAGGCGGCGCTCCTCCAAGGTTTCGGTCATGCCGTCGGCGGCGACGCCGCCGCGGCCGACGAGCAGGATGGCGAACGCTGCTGCAAACACCGCGACGTTCATGTCGGTAACGGTGAGGCAACAGGGGCTTGTCGGCAACACGCGCAAAACCCCGCGTTCCAAATGCCTGAAGACTTGCCACAATGTCTTGGGCAAAACTTGAGCCACTGGCTTGAGCCAAAATGGCTACGGAGGGGCCCCCTGGGGACTCTCTTGGGCCGTCTTGGAGCTCTTTGAAGCTCTCTTCAGGCCGTCTTGGGGCCCTCTTGGGGGCCTCTTGGGCTGTCTGGGGCCGATTTGGGGGGCCGTTGGGGCCGTCGTGGCCGCTGTTAGGACTGAAAAACGAGCATGCCTGAGCTATGCGTTTCCCTTGGGGGGCCTTCTCGGTGTCCTCCGTCTTGAGGGCCTTTGTGGCGGTCTAGGACTAGTCTGGGGCTGTCTTCGAGCGCTCGTGCGCCGTCTGGAGGCCATCGCAGTGCGCTCTTCAGCCATATTCCAGACAATCATGGGGCGCGATGGGAGCCTCTTGGGCCAGCTTGGGGGCCTCTGGGGGGGTTCGGGGCCCCTTCTGGGCTGCCTTGGAGCCGTCAAGGCTCCCCCGGAGTCGGGGGGTTTCGGCCGTCCCAGGTCCCTCTTGGCCCGTCATGGGGTCATGGGGAGCTGAGCCCGTCTTGGGGCCCTCTTGGGGTCCTCTCCGACCACGTAGGGACCCTCCGGTGGCCCCCGCGGGCCCCCTGGGGACTCTCCGCCTTGGAGCTCTCTGATGTTGCTTGAAGCCCACTTCAGGCCGTCTTGGGGCCCTCTTGGGGCCTTCTTGGGATGTCTGGGGCCGATTTGGAAGGCCTTTGGGGCCGTCGTGGCCGTGGTTAGGACTAAAAAAACGAACATGCCTGAGCTATACGTTTCCCTAGGGGGGCCTTCTCGGTGTCCTCTCGGACCGTCTTGAGGGCCTTTGTGGCGGTCTAGGACTAGTCTGGGGCTGTCTTCGAGCGCTCGTGCGCCGTCTTGAGGCCATCTCAGTGCGCTCTTCAGCCATATTCCAGACAATCATGGGGCGCCGCCATGCAAGCCAGAGGTCGTGGTTCCGGGCCCTCCCCCGACCTACTCCGAAATGTGTGTATCTTTTCATGTATGTGTATATAAGACATTCATATAAGCATGTACGCATATATGCATTTACACCTATAGTTTAAGTTGTGTCTAATTCTAGATATATACACACATTTTGTACACACATATGTGTACATCCCACGGCATCTATCGTCACTGTCGTCCATTGACTAACAGAGCTCCCTTTGAAGGCGATACGCATACTATACACACGAGCCTTATCGAAAACCATACACATCCAGCGACATAGATGGATACCGGTATACACATCTACACATACATGTACATATATGCGCATGCATATATGCAGGGACGGCGAGAGAAAGAGAGAGAGGGAGAGAGCGAAGGGGAGAGCAGCACAACGAGAAAGGTATGATCAACTATAAGAAACGACCACTCCCGATCCCACGGCAATTGCTATTACGACTGCTCCCCACGGACGATCTGCACTAGAAGATCTCCCCAGCGCGTGCCTCCAACGACGCCGTTGACCATGGCCAATCCGCGGGCACCTGACGGGGCTGCCGCGAAACGGGGCCCATGCCCCTCTCGTGTTCCTTCTGGTTCTGCCCCACCTCCGTCATCCTCATCCCCTTCAAGACATGAATGAGGTTTGCATGCGATCACGAACCAATGTGTGCAGGAGCCTGCCCTACTGATTCCGCACCGTGCTCAAAAAGGACAATGCGGTTTTCGCGTGTCCTTGGGTGCGGGGCCGAAAAGGAGATTCCGCGATGCAGTTCGTCAAATTGTTGATCCCCTCTGCGGGCGCGCGAAGGTTTTCTCTGTCCAAGTGCGTCCCTCCAAACCCCAACCCTGTTTGGTGGGATTGTTTTGGGCCTTCAAAATAAACCCCTGGGCAAACTACAACAACAGCGGTTTCTGTCCGTGGACGCTGACGTTCCAGCGCCCGAGTTCATCGATGGTGTCGGGTGTTCCACGATATGCCTCCATTGAATTCAAGCGACGAACAACGCAAATCTTTGGAAGCGTGGGCCCCGAATCTCGCGCATCCGAGGGATAATGCCCCCGCGTCAGCTACGGCAGGAGACCGTAAGATCCCTTCCAGGCTCTTGAACTAAAACTGACACAAGGACAACTGTGGCCTGGGCAAGCCCGCCACCTTGCGCATGCCCACGCCCACGCCCGCGCACACCCCCACACACCCCCACACATAAGCGCAAACACGCGCACACAAACCCACACGCACACCACACACCTCCGCACACACCCCTTCCCCTCCCACAGTTCCCCTCGCACACGCACTCACACACTTTTTGAGTCGGCGGCTAGGCAGAGTCACTGCGCTGGCGGTGGCGCGTTAGTGGGGTGCACAAAACGCGAGTTGGACCGACATGCGCGGGGGAAGGAGGAGGACGCCCGGCGCGGGCAGAAGGGAAAATGAGGCTGGGCCCTCTCAGAGCGGGGCCAGGCGGCGGCGGGGGGGCGCCGGAGGCGGGGGCACACGCGCACACACACACACACACACACACACACACACGCACACGCGCACACACACACACATACACGCACACACACACGACACACAACACACAGCACACACACACACACCACGCAACGCATAAGACACAAAACACAACACACAATCACACACACGCGCATAAGACACAACACGCAAGACACACCACACACCACAGAGCAAACATAAGACAACAGACGACATACAGCAGGCAAGAAACAACACGCAACACACGACGCACACAACACAACGCACAACACACAACACACCCGCACCCGCACCCGCACCCACGCGCCCACGCAACCGCACGCGCACGCGCACGCGCACCCGCACACGCACGTGCAATCACGGACGCAATCACGCGCGCACGCGCGCACAGTCGCGCGCCCATTCCCACGCGCACACACATACACACACACGCAAGCGCACACACACACACACACACACACGCACACACACACAAACTCCCACACACACATGTGAAGAGCGCGATAGGGAGGACGGGTGAGCGCTGGGTAGGAATCCATGATTCCAGAATTTTGACAAACCGAGAAGTTTTCCAGAAAAAACCAAGGCAGGCAAACAGACAAGCCAACACACAAAGCAAACACAAACAAAACGAGTGGACCTAGCTCAAAACATACGCCTCGCGACCACGCTCGAGCAGATTCTCCCATGGCCAACGAGATATTGATATTATCATAGGGTATGGGCAATGCGCCCGCGCGGGCAGGACCAGTTGACATGTCGTGAGTTTTGGCAGCCACAAAACCTCCTCGAACCAACTTTCCTGAAAACGGGCAGGCGGCGCGCCGCGATCACGCGCCCACTCGCAATCGCGGCCAAATATCGCATCTGAATAACGCCTACCGCAAGTCGCCAACCCACTCGAAACAAGACCTGGAGCGGGCAACAAACCACACTGTCGCATGGTAACGACAACAAATTGGGGCACGCGGTTTATGCGCCGTCAAATCCACGGGCGCAACGCCGCGAACGCCCCCAACGCGCGACGCACGCGACTGACGCGGGCGCCTGGCCCCACGCACGCATCGCGGAGCATCGCGTCTCTGAGTGCGCGCTTGCGCCTCCTGGCAGCGACGCGACCGTAACGGTCGCCGAATGCGCTCTGGCAAACAGGGTCGTTTGCTCTGACAACGCGGTACCTCGACCGCAGTGCTTGTCACCGCTTGCACGCGACTGCCCCGCTTGAGCCAAAATGGCCACGGTGGCGGAAAAAAGGAGGAGGATGTGGGAAGTATAAGTAGCGAGAGGGAAGATGAAGGAGGGGAGAAGACCACGAGGAGAAGGAGAAAGGGGGGATGGAGGAGAAAATGGATAAGGGGGAAAGGGACATGACGAAAGGGAAGGGGAGACGATGGTGACGAAGGGGGGCCGAAGGAGAAGGAGGGGGGGGAGGGGATGGAGGAACAAGGGTGATGAAGGAAGAACAAGGATGAAGGATGCACCGCCACCCCTGGCGCGGTCTCCGCAGCCCTGGCTGCAGCGCGGGCGGGGCCCCGCCGACGAGGCTTGCGAGGCCATGGAGGCCCGCTGCCGCTCAAGGGGGCGAGGAGCAGGACTAATCAAGGAAGGAGGGGGGGGGGGGGGGGGGAACGAGCAGGGGGGAAGGTGGGGGGCGAGGGTTAGAAAGGCAAAGAGGAAGAGGAGAGAGAGAAACATGAGAAGACTACGAAGAAGAGGAAAGATGGCAAGAGGGGAAGGAGGGGAAGGAGAGATATATAGGAAACATGAGTAGGTCGACAGAGGTAGGGCCCTCACCCTTTTGCTTCCTCGCAGCTTCTCGGCACCGCCTCGGAGTCTGGCCCGACTGGCCCTGTCCAGGTCCAGCTCCGAGCTGGGAGGGTCGGGTGCGAGGAGAGTGCCTTCCCCCTCTGCCGCCCTCCCAACCCTTCGTCTCTCCCTGTGTGTCATCTGTGCCCTCCTACTCCTGCCTCGCTCCTCCCACCCATTCCCGCGCCCGCGCCGCTCCCCGCGCCCAAGCGACGCGCCCGCGCGGGTGGCGTCGCGCCTGCGCGAGGCGGGAGACGGCCAAAAAGGCCGAGACGCAGCTCGAGAGAGTCGAGCTGTCCAAGGCTGCCCGCCGCGCGGTCGACGGGCGGCCAGGCGTTGCCGGGCGCGCGAGGACGACTGCGGATTGCAAGGGGAATGATACACAAATATACAGAGGGGGGGAATGCGGGGGCGGCAGGACGGGAAGGCAAAGCGAGAATGAGAAAGGGGAGGGGGGGAGAGAACGAGAGAGGACGCTACAACGGGCGAGAGTTAGGGGCGTGGCGAAGAGCGAGGAGGCGGAGGAGAAAGAGGAGGCAGATGACGGGGGAGCAGGGAGGCGGAGGGAAGAGGCGCGAAGGCTCGGTGCTCAATCTTCGGCCCTTGGATCGAGGGCCCAAGGCCCTCGGATTCAAGATCCTTAGACTCTGAGGTCTAGGGCCCAAGATCCTCGGATCATCGTCCCAAGTCCATCGATCCGAGGGCCTGGGGCCCTCGATCCAGGAATCGAGGTTCGAGCCTCGACGAAACGAGCGAGGGGGGGCGCGGCAAAATGAAACAAGGAGGTCACGGGCAGCTGTCCACCTGCCTCCCATGGCTCCTTTCACTCACTCCCTCACGCCCTCACCCCCTCATTCCTACCACTCCTCACTCCTCTCTCTCCTCACTCCTCACTCCTCCCTCGTTCTCTCCTCCTCGCGCCGTGGCAGGCTCAAGCTCACGCGTTGCGAGCCCTCTTGACCTGCCAGATCTCGGCCAGGGAACTCTGGCGGCGGTGCTCCACCTGCACCCGCGCCATGCTGCCGCTGCTGCTGCTGCTGCTGCAGCAGACGCTGCCGCCGACCGCGATGCTGGCGCTCCACCTGGCCTGGCCCGTGCGCTCGTAGAAGGCCATCCCAGTCGGCATCATCTCGTCGTCACTCATGGTGGGCGCCTTCTCGTCGTCGCTCACGGCGGGCACCTTCTCGTCGCTCACGCTGGGCACCTTCTCGTCGCCACTCATGGTGGGCACCCTCTCGTCACTCTGGGCTGGCACCTTCTCGTCACTCTCGGCGGGCACCTTCTCGTCACTCTCGGCGGGCACCTTCTCGTCACTCTGGGGCGGCACCTTCTCGTAACTCTGGGGCGGCGCCTTCTCGTCACTCTTGGTGGGCACCTTCGCGGCACTCTGGATGGGCACCTTCTCGTCACTCTTGGTGGGCACCACGCTCCGCCGCCTCCGCTTGACCTCTGTGCTCTGGACCGCCTCCACCTTTGGCGACGCACGCCGCCTGTGGCATTCCCACATTCGCATGATTCTCATCAGCGGACATAGAGCCCTGCCCACTGACGGCACCGCCATGGTGTTGCCCAGAGCGCTCTGGATCACATTCGAAGGCAAGATGCCCACGATAGAATCGGCTCTGAACCCCATGCACGCGGCTTTCTCACTATATGTAAGGCACCGCCCCCTGCTGCTGACCTTGCCGTCGCACGAGCCCACCACCCGCAGATATTCGTTGCGAGCGGTCAGGCAAGGCATGGCCTCTGGCTGGAGGATCGCGCCATAGACCTTGTCGGGGCAACGAGTCAAGTCGGCCACCCCCAGGGAGCGCCCCGTCCTGACCTGCAGCCGCTTGAACAGCTCATTGTAAGCCTTCCCCGGCCAGGAGGAGGGGGGCCCTCCGCTGTCGTGCTCTGCCCCCCCCTACTGCTCCCCTCCTCCTCGCTACCTGCCTCGCCCTCCGAATTACTTCCTCAATAAAATTGTGAGTTCACCTCCCCTCCTCCCTGGCCTCGTCGTCGCCTGCCCCCCCGACGCCCCATCCCCCGAGTGAAGTCGGGTTAGGGGATGGGGGAGGGGCAGGGGAAGTGGGGGGACAGGGAGGAGGGCCCCCTGGCGCGAAAGCGCGCCTCCGCGTTGTTGCGAAGGCCGGATGCCGTTGGCAGCGCCTCCACGTCGCTCGGCTGCAGGAACTCAGCTAGGCCGACGGGCGGCTGGGGCGGCAGCGGCTTCATGGGGCAGTCGGAGCCCAAACCAGCCTCCGCGTTCATGGACTTCGCCACCGCCAAGACCGACCTGCGAACGCCCACGACGAAGACCCGCCCCCTGTGGCAGGGGGCGCAGTCGGTGTGGGCGTCCACCACGCGCCAGTGCACCTCGAACTCCTCGCTGGGATAGCGAGCGAGAGCGGCGACCGAGACAGGCGAGGAGAACGCGCAGGGCAGCAGGGGGGCCAAGGGAGGGCAGCAACGAAGATGAGGTGGAGCAGGGCCCGTGGGATCTGCAGGCCACCGAGGGCGACGACAACGCGCGCCCTTCCCTCAGTGCAGAACGCTCTCAGGCGGGGCCCACTGATTCCCTTCGGCCCGGCAAGCTCTCCGCGAGCCATGGCAGCAGCTCAGCGTTCAAGAAGGGCGGGCTGCCTTTGTGGCGCCTGGAGATCCCCGCCGCGATCTCCAGGCAGAACCACAGAAGCCCCTTCGACGCCTGCCACTGCAGGGGCTCTTCCATCTCGCCATAAACCTGGGCCGAGGGCCCCGAGAGAATGGGCGCAGCGAATGCGGGGGACTGGGGGGGGGGGGGGGGGGGGGGGTAGGAGAGGGGGGGGGGGGGAGGAGGAGGAGGAGGGGTGGGGGGAGGAGGAGGAGGGGGAGGGAGGCGGGGGAGGATGAGGAGGAAGAGGTGGAGAAGGAGAGGGAAGGAGGAAAAGGAAGAGGAGAAGGGGGAAGAAGGAAAAAGGGGGGGGGATGGGGGAACGAGGAGGAGGAGGAGGGGAGGAGGAGGAGGAGGAGGGGGAGAAGGCGGAGGAGGCTCGCCCCCCCCACCCCCCACCCCATCTATCAAGCACAGGCGACGCAACAGCAGAGCAGCGCCTCCCCTTCCTTCTCCTCCTGCTCCTCCTCCCTCCCCCCTCCCTAGCGCATGTTGGACAAGCCCTTTCCCGTGGACGTGGGAGGGGGCATCGCATTCGAGGGTGGCATCTTTGGGTCTCTCGTCGAGGCCGCCAAGGTCTGAGTCAGGGAACTCCCTGCGAGCAGCTCGCATTACGTCGGGCGCCACCCCCAAAGTGCACCAACAAGTGACGCGGCTGAGGCTGAGGTGCCTTGGGATGGTGGCGACGTGGTGACCAGGGGGATGGCGTCGGCGCATTGCGAGCTGCGCCAATACCGATTAGCGCAACGCAAGAACGACACATATACGCCCATGGCTGCATCAGCCAGGAGAAGGGCGCACTGCGCTCGAGGCATTTGCGCCGCGAAGACTGGATCACGATCCTCCTCGACACTCCCCGGGGGCCCCACCATCTTGGGCAAAACAGCTGTCGCAATCACGTGGGCGATGCGACTCGCCCTCGATCCTCGATCCTCTACGTCATCGCATTGGCTTCGACGTCTCCTCGCGTATCGTGCCGCGCCTCGCCCTCGCCCAACTCCCCCTCGCCCCACTGCCCGAGCATTCGCCCTCGCCCACCCTGTCCTCATCCACCTCGCCCTCCTCGCCATCCACCCTGCCTCCTACTCAGTGCAATCATTTGCAGTGCGCATCCTTGTCCGCCTCCTCTCCCCTCGCCCACTCAGGACTGGGCAGTCACTCACAGGCCCCCTAGTTAAGGGCCCCCCGAAGGTCTTGATTGGCAACCTTTCCCCCGTGGCAGGCATTGCACCTTGGCCCTCTCGTCTGCCAAGCCAGCTTTCTTGCCCAGGAAGCTCCAGGAAACCGCGCGCGAACCCTCGCTGGGGAGGAGCGGAGCGGGGCCTTTCCACCAGGTTGTCCTTGACGGTGAAGCGCAGGACGTCGCCGATGTCCTCGCAGCAGGCGGGGGGGGGGGGGCGGGGGCAGGCGCGCGACCCCTGCCAGGACGACGCCAGGGAAGGAGCGGGGGGATAAACGTGAGAACGGAGGAGAACGAGGCTGAGGACGAGGAGGAGGGCGAGGAGGGCGAGGGGACGACGACGAGGAGGAGGCGGGGGGGAGGAAAAGGGGGAAGAGGAGGAGGGGGAGGAGGAGGAAGAGGGCGTGGAAGGGGGGGAGGAGGAGGCACGATGAGAAGAAGAGCGATGAATGCGAAGAAGCCCGCCTCCCCCGTCACCCCCTTCCTCCCGCATCCATCCTTCATCCCCGGCTCCGCGCTCTGGCGTTTCTCAATCGAGTTGCGACGTCCGTTGACGGTGGTGACAGCCTGCGTGGCCACTCTCGCGCCGCAGGCCCTTAGACTCGATGTGCCAGCGGCCGAACAGCAAAGAAAGCGATGGGTCAGCACGCATGGCCGCCAAGCGCAGCGTGGCAGTGAACTACCCGACCCCAACCATCTCGCGCAATTACGGCCTGGCAGCCGCGTCGCGAAGACTGGCGATAGATGAATCTACAGCGCATGGCTTAGCGCAGCATTGCATAGCCTCACAAGGAATCAAGGCAGGAGTGATAAGGGATAGGTGGAGAGGGAGGGGCAGCAAAACAGCAGTAGCAGCGCGGGCATGAGCAGGAGGAGGAGCATAGGGGAGGAGGAAAGGCAGAGACGAGGAGGAGTCCCACGGCCTTCCCTCAGCTATTGCGTCTTACCTTCCGACCTCCAACCCTTCGCGCGCCCCCCCCAGTCGAGTCGGGGGGGGGGGGGGGGGGGGGGGGGGGGGGGGGGCGAATATGGGCGAGTGGGGACATGGGCCGTTTGCGTGGCAACTTTTTTACCAGAACAGCTGCGGCATTGTCAACTCGCCACCACTCCGCATCGCCATCTTCTCGGGATGCTCGGCGGCGAGCCCCCCCCCAGGGCGGTCATGCAATGGCAGGAATCTGCCTTTGGTCCTGGGCCCTCCTGGCCCCCCGCTCGCGATCTCACGATGGCTGGCTTTCAGTTCCCCCAGAAGGTTTCCATTTGAATGGGGGTCTGGGTGGAGGGCTAGGAGTGCGACGCCAGCGCCGCCGATCCAGCTCGGACCGATACAGGAGGCAACGCTTCCCTCGAACTTGCCCCGACAACAGAAGCAGCACAGATTAGCGCGGCTGCTGGGCGCGCACCCAGCGGCAGGAGTTGCGACGACTGGCCAGCGAGATGGAGAAGGAGAGAGAGAGAGAGAGAGAGAGAGAGAGAGAGAGAGAGAGAACGAGAAAAAAGGGAGAGTATTACACCTAGAGCACGCCTGTGCACGTGCATGAGAAGGAGAAGGAGATAGAGACCGACAGACAGGCAAGTATATATATACATATAGCCCATAATGGCAGATCGGCAGAAGGACTGAGGCGGCGAGATGAGACGAGAGCGGAGGAGAAGAGAATATAAGAGAGGAGAGTAGCCCTGCATGATGAGCGAGGAGGGCCAAGAGTAAGACGAGTTGAGGAGCGAGGACCACAAGCACTGTGCGGTGAGAGAAATTCGAGAGTGGAGGGGCCGTGGGAAGAGCGCAGGAGGCTCGCCAGCGGTGGAGTGGTGGAGAGGAGTAAGGATGGAGTGAGTGGCGAAGCTCTTGAACATAGAATGTAGAGGGGTGGATGAGAAGGAGTAGGTTGCCATGGGGCGCAGCGCGGAGGGGGGGGGGGGGGGGGGGGGCGGGTTGGTGCCCAGTGAGAGAAGGAGTTGAGCGGAGAGGGCGTGGTGTGAAAGACGGATGATGTGAGGCATGGAGAAAGGGGAGGGGTGAGTAAGCCAGCTACGCCGAGCAGAAGACCTCTCGGCAAGCTGGCTGCCACGCGCAGCCAGAGAGGGCGAGCAGGCGCGCGATCGCGCCATTCAGGTAGTGCCTGGCACTACCGCCGGCAGCCGCTGGGCCGCCTGCGAACCGCTGATGCTGGCGGGCTTCATGCAGCGCTGTTGGTGGCCTTCTCCTGGGCAGCGAGGTCGCTGAGCTTCTCCCACCACTGCTCGTGCACTGTGCCACGGACAGCCTGGTGCGCCTCCATCGCCGCAGCGACCGACATGTGCGTGACACTGAACTCTGAGGGCCACCCTCCTGAGAAGCCCCAGCGAAGGCCCTGCGACATCTGCGTGCGATGGACGAGGTAGATGTAGCCGCACGGCAGCACCGCCATCTGGCCCCCCCTGATGACCAGGGCGAAGCTGCAAGCCTCCTTGGCGAAGGCAAGCAGGTGGGCCCCACACTGCACAGCCTCGCACAAGCTGTACTCATTCTTCGCCTGCACTCTTACCACCACCTCCTCGCCCTCTGTGAGCAAGCGAACATCATTTACACCATAGGCTGGCGGTCCCGCCTGGCAGTGGCCCTGGGGAATGACGAAGCACTGAACCCCGTAGACTGCCTTGTGCAACGCCTGATCCTTCGGCGAGACGGGCACGTAGGGGGACCTGAAGAGAAGCTGGGACTTGGCCTCATCCTTCAACATCGACCTTAATACCCCAAGTACAGTGGGTTGTGTAACAGCTCCATACGCGGGTGAGGCACCGTCGCCCACCCAGGATTGCATCTTGTCTTTCATCCACTTGAATAAAGTCTTGAAGCCAGAATCGGCCATCAACTTCTTGCCGCACTCGGAAACATCGAGAAGGATGGGCTTCCCCAAATCAAGCTCGGCCAGCGACGCCTCTACGCCCAAGGGGGCATCCTGGATGGTGGCCTTGACAATGTTGAGCGCCGGGCGGTAGTCCTGCGAAGACTCTCCGATGTCAACGGCGACGGTCTTCTCAGCCTTCCTCTTCTTATTGCCACCGCTGGCGGCTTTTGCCAAGAGCTGGCGGGCCTCCATCAACATCTTTCTCGTCAAGCTCTGGTGCGAGGTCGGAAACCGCTGTTCGGCGGCGAGGGATTTCAGCTCCTCTTTCACGTTGTTGATGGACTGGTCCCAACCTCCATCCTCGATCGGCTTGGACAACGCAGCGCACTTATCCTTGTTCTTCGCAGACTCCATTGCTCCAGCATCGGCGAGGCTCTCTAGCTTCAACTTGAAAGGCTTCCACGGCTCGTCCTCCATGTCTTCCTTCGACAGCTTACTTTGCATGTACTCGAGCACGTTGACCCCCTCGGCGATCTGCAGGTCTAGGGCACCAGTCAAGGCGCCCAGCGTCCGCTCCACCACCTTCTGGGCGCCGAGGCGAAGCGTGACTGGGTTCACCCTGGAAGCCTTCGCATCCCTGGCCAGCTGCTTCGCCTCTAGGTCTTCCATCATCTCCAAGCGGGCACTTGCCTTCGCCTTGTCGGCCATCTCGACCTGGGAGTCGAGGAACTCGCCCAGAGATCCACTCAACTGGAGGTCGCAAGACACATGGGAGTCAAGCACGTTCTCCAGGGAATGCAATGGGACAGCGACATGATCAGCTGGATCGCCACTCGAATGTGCGGTCCTCGCCTGCACCTCGAACGAACCCAGGGAGCTGCTGACGCTCTGCGTCATGGACTGGAGCGCTGCCTCGAGCTCGTTGGCCGACAAGGCCATCTCGACGTTGGCCTTCTCCACGCTGGCCTCCGTGCTCCTGGCAAACACGGCGTCCTCGAACAGGCCCCTGGTACTCTGCGATGAGGAAGCCGCCTTTCTGGCGGGGGTCGGGTTTCACCGCGTACTGTTTGCTCATCGCCCGCCTGCGGAACTCGATGACCTGCCCCTTGGGGTTCTGGATCCCCTCCTGGAACAGGTCCCTCCTCACCAGTGACCAGGGCTTCCAGTGAGTGCGCTCGCGGTGCTCGGCGCTGGCCTTCGTGGACGTCTTGGTGACCAGCTTGAGCATCTCACGGCCGTCATGAGGGCGGGCGGCCGAAAGAGGGAGGTCGGCGAGAGGCAAGCGAGAAGAGGGGGGCGGGAGGAGGAGGAGGAGGAGAAGTAGGAGGAGGAGGAGGAGGAGGAGGGGGAGGAGGAGGAGGAGAGGAGGAGGAAGAGGAGGAGGAGGAGGAGGATAGGAGGGCGCAGGACGAGGAGTGGATGGCATGGTGAGAGAGGAGGGCAAGGAGGCGGGGAACCCCTTGGGGCCCCACCCCACCCCGCCCCGACGCGCCCAGGTCTTAGCGAGAGCTGCGACCTGAATTGATGGAGGGCGGGCCCCGCGGTGCACGGGGTAGCCCGGCCCTCGGCGGCCCTCCTCATTCCACTCCATCCTTCCTCCTCCTTTATCCTACATCGCCCTCCGACTTCTCCCCCCCCTGTGTCATCCCCCTTGTCCTCCTCCTCCTCCTCCCCTCTCCTTCGTGCCCGACAGTCCTCGACGGCGCGCTCTCTGTCGTCCCGGTACCACTTCGCCTTCTCAGCCTCGCCCTTGGCCCCCCGCCAGGCCTTGAACTGCTTGTTCTTCTTGGCCCTCCGCGCCGAGGTGCGGCCGCTGTTGAAGCACTTCTCGCAGCAATCCTTCGCGCACTTCTTCTCCTGGCAACTTTGCACGCGCTCCTGCTCGGGGAGGTCGAGCTTGCACCTGCAGCGCGTGCAGCCACCCTCCTCGACGCCAATAGCGTCGACGTTGTCGCCCGCGAAGACGTCGGCATCACCTCCCGGCGCGCGCGCGCCTCCAAGCGGAGTGCACGCAGCAGTAGGCGGTATCTGCACAGGGCCCACCTCGGTCACAGCGGCTGTGGAGGCTGGCGGCTGCTGCTGCTGCTGCTGCTGCGGCTGCTGCTGCGGCTGCTCCTTCCCGGGCGGGGGCTCGTCGGCCAGCGGCGCCTCAGGCTGCTTCTCAGGCTGTGGCTCCATCGCCGCGGGCGCAGGCGGCTGCCCCTTCTCATGAAGGGCCCGCTGCTGCGGCTGCTTCTCATCAGGCGGGACCTGCTGCTGCGGCTGCTCCTTCTCATGGGCGACCTGCTGCTGCGGCTGCTCCTTCTCGGGCAGGACCTGCTGCTGCGGCTGCTCCTTCTCAGGCGGAACCTGCGCCCCGGGCTGCTCCTCAAGCTGTGGCTGCACGGCCGCGGGCGCAGGCGGCTGCCCCGCGGGCTGCTGCTGCGGGCCCTCGGCCATCGCGCCCCCAGCGGTGCTGGAGGCCGCGCTGCCGCCCCCCGCGCTGCCAGCCGCGGGCGGCCGGGGCTGCTGCGCCGTTTTCTCGGGCTTCGTCTTCGCGAGCTTCCCCTGGCAGGGGCGCCGCGCCTCCTCTCTCCTCCATCTCCGACCGACCCGAACTTGCACCACGCTCTCAGATTGTTAGTGCTGTGACGGTTTGTCTTTGTCTCTGTATATGTGCGTCCCCCTCCCAAAATTGGATGTGCTCTTATCTCTCTCTCTATTTCTCTCTTTCTCTCTCTCTCTCTCTATATCGTTATCTCGTCATGTTTGTTGTTGGTTATATATATATGCATTTATCTTTCTCGCGCTGGCTCTCCCTCTCTCGCTCTCTCTCTCTCTCTCTCTCTCTCTCTCTCTCTCTCTCTCTCTCTCTCTCTCTCTCTCTCTCTCTCTCTCCTCTGCATCTGCTCTCCCCTGTAAGCCGCGTCAAGCTCATGCGTGTCTGACTCCTTATGTATTGATGCCCTCCTTCATCTGGATTCGTCGCTGCGCGCCCCCCCCCCCCCCCCCCCCCCCCACTCTCCCTTCAGAGCGCCTCTGAAGTTGGCGCTGGGGGAGGGGGGGGGGGGGGTAGAGCCCACGAAGTGAACAAATTGAAGGATGCATGTATATGAGGAGGGTAGCTGCCTTCTTGCATTCAACGTCGCACAATTCTGCTCGGCGGCCGCTCTGAACGCGCCCTGGATGCCCATCCCCGAAGTCGGAGGAGCGTACTTGGGGGGCATGCTGGCGCCAGATCTGCCAGCAAGTGCGCGGATGGAGTCCAGCCAGGAGCCTCGCGACCAAAACGGCTGCGGAGCGGTAGCGATGATAGCGAGCACCCCCGCAAGATATAGGGCGCGGGGGCGCGCTGGGCCCGCGAAGCCCGAACCTGGAAGTAGCCGGGGTGATGAAGGCCAATCGAGGCCCCCCCCCATCATTCCTCTCCCCTTTTCCCCTGCAATACTTCATCCTCCTCCAGGGCAATCCATTGCGCGCCCCGATAGAGGGCCCAGAAACCTGAAGTGCGTTTTGGAGCTAGACGAGGAACAGGGAGGTCGGAGGGAGGACGGAGTAGGAGGAGTAGGCAGATGATGATGATGACGACGAGGAGGATGAGGAGGAGGAGGTGGAAGAGGGCGAGCAGACGGTCGAGAGGCCTCTTGCGTGCCTCTCGGAGCCTCCTCGGATGTCTCTGAGAAGCCCGATGGAGGTCCCTGGGGGCGTCGACCCCCCCCCCCCCCCACAGCCCGCAGCTGCGGTCATCGACCGACGGAGCACAGTGAGAAGGAAACTCGGGGAAGGGCCACCCTCTTCCCCCGATCGCCGAGGTCGTGGAAATTGCAAGGGGCACGCCTATCGGGCAGAAGCAGCAGCTGCCAGGCAGCTGGCGGCTGGGGCAGGGGCGCCTTGCCATAGTGAACGTGCTCGGGCTTCGTCCCCATCGACTCGTGCAGCAACTTGGCGCAGGGAGCCAGAGCGTCCCGGCCGCGAGATGGACGGGAGAGCTGGAGGAAAGGGGCGGGGGGCTCGAGGCAAGAGGTCGATGGGAGGCACGATCGGACCCGCAGTGAAATGAAGTCTGGCTGCAAGCCCGACAGCACAATAGGAATGGACTCTGCTGGCCGAGCCACTAGGGATGCTGAGGCTGGCATCTGAAGGCCAGGACTGGAGGCTGGACTCGGGAAATGTCAGACCCCGAGGAGGGGGGGGGGGATAAGAGGGAGAAAGGAAGAGAGGGAGAAAGAAGAGGGCGGGCCAGGTGGGGAAAGGGCACAGACAAGGACGATGGGGGTGGGGGAAGGAGAGGACGGGAGGAGGAAGAGAACAAACAGAGGAGGACGGTCCGAAATATCATACGCGTTGACTGGCGCCCACGGCCACTGCGCCTCCAGCGAGGCCCTCTCTGGAGCTCCAATGCCTCCCCTGCCGAAAGCGCAGACGGACCGAGAGCCCACCCCCTCGCCCCGTGCTCGCTGCAAAGGACATGCAAGCGCCAGGGCAACATCCCAGGAACTTCCGAACCCGAGCTCCAAGGAAACGACCTGGGCGCTTTCCAGGAGGACGACACGTTGGGGCCACGTAAACATACACGAACCCATTAGGACACAACTAACTCTCATGGGAAAAGCTCGCCACTCAATGCTCATAACCCACAAATACAAGGATACAGCCAGCCATATCGCACGAAAGATCAGCAGTGCCCAAGATGGTCAGGTGGACCCGCAGCATCGACAAGATGTGTACGTGGCAGACGCGAAAGAACCGAGCCTCTGACATACGTCGACCGCGGCCGCGCAAGCACTACCATGTCCCCTGCCCAACCTGCGCACAGAAGCGTCACGCGCATGGGCGTGAGCGGGCGCCCGTACTCAGGATGCACTGACCGACCAACCCGGGGCGGATTCTGATGAACGCAGCGATCTGGCAGGAGAACCCCTCGTGGCCCCCGGGACATGGCGCTGGCCGCGACCCGCGCTGGTCGCGGCGAGGGGGAAGGAGGGGCCTGGTCCAGAGCCCCTCAGCCACAAAGGCGGCAGGTGCAGTGTCGCACTGTCATTCTGCTCGGCTGAAGGTATGCTCGAACTACGTGCTAGGATGGACTCCGACACCCTGGAACGTATCCGAGGACCAACTTCGAAAACAACTGTGAACGAACGACGACGAGACTGACTGGCATGGTCGAGAATTCCGACGAGGACGGCGAGAGCGACGAAAACGACAAGACCGACGACTGCTCAGCCCCGACCAGAAACTGAGAGGACGGAAGGGGGGCGATGACAACGACGGCGGTCGCCAGAGGTGGAGCGGAGTAGGTTAAGATGGAAGGGCGACGGATGAAACGGAGGGAGCAGCGGAGGGCGACAAAGGAACACGACGGCGAAGGAAGCAAAGGCGGAGGCGGAGGCGAGGATCCGATCCGAGCACGATGAGGCTACGACGTTGAGGAATGATGAGGGGCACAAAAGATGAGAAACGATTGATGCATCCACGACGAGACGGCCAGAGAATACGTGACGGCATGGCGGCGCACAGCGCGCCATTGCGGCGGCACGCAGCGCGCCGCGAGCTCGGGCGCGCCAAGTTAATGAGGCCAAGAGCGATCGCAGCAGACGGCATGAGCGAGGGCAAGGCTAAGGGCGCCTAACGTGGAGGCGCAAGCGAACCGCAGCTCGCTGGAGGCTCAGGGGGCCAGGATGGCGTTCAACTCCTCCTGGGGCGAGTCGGGGCCCTTGGTGTCAGTCTGCTCGAGCAGCTCCACGGGCGATGGAGGCAGAATGGTGAACGTCTTCTTCTCCTCCTTCTTCTCCTTCTCCTTCTCCTCCTCCCCCTGGACGGCGGTCGCCAGATCTGGAGGCGCCCGCGGGGCCAGCGGCGACTCGGGAGGACCGCCGACGTCCTCGACTGGCGCAGGCATGAGGTCGGAGACGGCAGGGGTGATCTTCTGGTGGGCGTCGAGAGCGCCAGAGGCCGCCTTGGCGAGCTTGTGGGGCGGGGACTGGATGCTCGCGGAGGCGGCGACGCGCAGCCTCGGGTGGTCGGGTGGGCAGATGGTCATCATCTGTCTTGTCCTCCTGGCTCCTCCTCCTCCTCCTGGAGCTCCTCCTTCTCCACGTCCTCCTCCTCCTCCTCCTCCTCCTCCTCCTCCTCCTCCTCCTCCTTTTACTGCCTCCGCCTCGTCGCACTCGCCCGCCCCCTGCCCCCCCCCCCCCCCCCCTCTGCTCGAGGAGGGGGGGGGGGGGGGGGGGGGGGGGGGAAGGAGGACGAGGAAGAAAGGAATGAATGAAGGATGAGCAGGGAGTGGGAGGAGGAGGAGGAGGTGGAGGAGGAGGAGGTGGAGGATGAGCAAGAAAGGAGGAAGGGGGAGGAGGGGGGAGGTAGGGAGGGAGGGCTTGGAAATTTACCCAGAATGGCTTTGCTGGGCTCCGCAAGGCGAGCCGACTGAAGGACGCAGAGTCGCCCTGCTTGTCCTATGCAGCGAGGCGGAGAGCGGGAGTGGGGGTCGACCGATCTCGCAGCCCTGGGCTGGTCGGCGAAAGCGCGCGCAGCCAATTGCGCCACAGCCTCTCCCCCCTCGCCTCTCTCTCCCTCGCGGAAGGGGGGGGGGGGGGGGGGGGCGGGCGCAATTGCGCAAAGGGGGGGGGGGGGGGGGGGGCGCGGGCTCAATTGGTTGAGCGCAGCCCGCGCACTGGGAGCGACATCGGGCCGACCTCCCAACCCCTGCCACACGCCATGTTATCCCGGGGCTTGAAGGGCGAGACGTCGCTGAGGCCCGGGCCCTCGCCATCCGCCTGGGCGTCGCGGAGAGGAACGCTCGAGCGGCTCGGGGGAGCCGAGGCGTCGCTCAGCGGCGACTTGGTGAGATCCAGGCGGGGCGCCTTGTTGATTGGCGAAGTGGATCCCAGCTCCGCAATTGAGGTCGAGGACGCCTGCCGCCTCAGAGCACTCGGCTTCGGCGTGGCCACCGCGCGCGTCGGCGGCGAGGACTTGGCCGACATGAAGTCGCAACAAACAAAAAAAACGCGCGGCGCCCAAACGAAGTTCGAGGCAGGGGGTGGGGCGCGGAGGCGACGCAACCGCGGAGGCGCGATGCCCCTTACCCGCGCGGCCCTGCTGCCGCGCCCTAAGCAGAAGCCTCCCCGAAATGGCCGCAAGGGTGGCCCGCGGGCCGCGGGGGTTGAGAACATCGCGCTCTGCGCGGCCACGACCTCTCCCCCCGCCCCCACCCCAGGCACTAACCACTGGGGGCCTCGGGCTGCCTGCGCGGCTTGAGACGCGAAGATGGCGATGGGCGACGTTGCCCCCTGGCCGGCACCTGCAGGGGGAGAACTCGCGACCGACGCGCGGGGAAGGGCCCCGAGGGCCCAGGGGATTCAACGTGCAGAGGCGGTGTCTCTGTGTAGCACTGCAGTATCGTCCTCTGTTGGCTGCCGCATCCGACGCAAGTGCCATCGTCGCTGGCGCCGTCCTCATCGGCGCCCTGACGTCGCCATCGGGCGCGAGCAAATGGCGGGCAAAGGGGAGGGGCCTGTGCTTCATGTGGTCAGACTTCTCCAGGTAGCGGTCGCCGGCGAGGTCCCACGCGAGGAGCCGCGCGATGACCTCGGCGACCGCGGTGAATTGGTTCACCTGGGTGTACTTGCAGCGCGCGCCGTGCCTGCCGATGCGCCATGAGATGGAGGTGGGCAGCTGATGAGGAAGGCTGAGCAAGACGGACGATTCGGAAGGCTGCGAGAAAGATGGAGGTGCTAAGAGGAGAAAGAGGCAGAAGGGTGGGACGAGGCGGAGAGCAGAGGGCTGAGGAGGAGGACAATGGGGAATGGGGAGGAACACGATTTGTAAGGCAACGAGGTGGAGGACGAAGATGAATGAGACTCAAGAGCTAAGAAATGCTAGGGGCTGAAGGAGCAGGAGGAAATCAGAAGGATAGCACGATTGCGAGAGAGCGAAGCCAGCGAGCCGCGCCTGTGAGGATTTGTTTCCTCAGGGCGGCCTCGACGATGGCACGAAATCCAAGCTCTTTGAATACCTCTGGCAGGAAGGCCGAGAAGGCCAGCGTGGGCCGGGGTCGGGGGCAAGCCAGGGCAGGAGGAGGAGAGGGACAGCCAGGGATCAGGAGCTGGGGATGGTACGGATAAGACCGACTGGCGAGGGAGGGAGGAAGGGTGACGGAGGGCAATGAGGAGGGAGAGGGGGAGCTAGATGGGGCCCTGCGGAGGGGCGGGGGCAGTAATGAGGGAGGGGGAAGGTGGGAGAGGGGAGCGGTTTCCTCCCTTGTCTTCATCCCTCCAAGGCTCTCATTCCTCATTCCCTTTTCCGCCCTTCCTTTTCGCTCACACACCGCGCGTTCCCCTGCCCCCCCCAATCCATCCACTCCCCTGCCATCCTGGTCCTCCTTCCTCCTTAGAGAAGAGAAAGATCACATGACTCCGAGGGGCGCCACTCGCATGACTGCAATTATCGAAATGCACTTTGCGCTCGTGGACGCGCATCGTAAAACCAGTGGCGTACTCCTTGGAAACATCTTCGGGGGGGCGAAGAGGAACGTCCGCGGGCGGTTCAGGGGGCAGCACCTCCCCCTCATCTGATAATGTATCGTCCACGGCTGGATTTTTGTGATCGGGGGCAGGCAGGGGCAACGGCGCAGGGCCCCCACCTGCAGCGCCATCCTCGAGGGCCGGCGCCGCGTCCAGCCAAGCCAGACCCTCCTTCAAAATCTCCAAAAACTCCCAATCCCGAAGCCGAGCAAAACGAGGACGACTGTGGAGGACATCAAGACGACCAGGTAATTCCAGGAGGCAACGGTAGTGGCCATTCGAACCCAGCGAGAGGATCAAAGGTGCCCCTTTAGTTCAAATCTCATTCTCGTGCAATAAAGCTAAATAATAACTCAATGGCCGACTGTCCACGCTACGCGAGAAAACCCGCGCCCCGAAAACATGGTCGGGTAACTGCCCTTGGCTCGGTCTCCAGCCTTGGCAAGACAGACGAATGCACACCAGAAGTTTAGAGGAAGCCTGACCGTGCTCCCCGCACGCCATCAGGATACCCTTGGCACCGCAGAGGGTGAGACAGTGAACCCACTGCAATGCCTCGTGCTTGAGCTGGAGCTCAGGCTCCATAAAATCTTCCGAATGCCGCGCGACACTGGCGCCGACGTCCTCGAGAAACGGAACCAGGCACATGCGGCGTCCTTGCATAGACATCTCGCACCAGCCACCGCAAGCATCAGAACCCTCATAAGCGCCGCGCTCGACCAAGCAACCGACCAGCCGAACAGCGTCCGAAATGGTAGCAGCCTCACCTACCCCGTCTGAATCTAAAAGACCTGGCGCCTGGTGTTAGTGGGGGACAAGAACCGTAACTGTGCCCGCTGGACCCTGGGGCCCAGAGCGCCCTCCCCTCGTTCCCCCCGATCCCCTCTCTCCCCAAGTGCCTGTCCCTGCCCTCCACTTCTCCACCTCAGTCCCCGTGCGCATGATTGCGCCCCGAAGCCCGAAACGAGACGCCCTTTCAGCACGTCCAAGTCCTGGGCGTTATAAGACAAGGCTGCCAACGAATCTTAAAGGGCCCCCGTAATCCGCTGGGAGAGTCGATGAGGCGCTCTCTGCTCGGCGTGGACATCCCAAGATACCAGCGTCGGCAATCTGTCCAAAGTGTCCAAATAAGATGAACCCAACACTGCCAAACGGGAAGACCCAGACACCTCAATTGCCCCGCCAGGAGCCCCCCCCCCCTCGCTTCCAATATAGCTACACCAAAATCGGCTCTGCTCCAGGCAAGGTGGGTCGGCCTCAACACCTTCCTTCTGTGCCGCGCGACCGAGAGGACTCGAAAGAACGCGTGCGAGTCGACAGCGCTAGAAACATCGGCTGGGGCCTGAACAGCGGCACAGAGGACCTCGGCTGCCAAACCAATCGACGGAGGCAAGGCAACAGGGGCGTCGGGGGCAGGCTGCGCGGGCGCACCCACGATGGCCTTGTCGAAGAGCTCCTGCCCCCGGCGGCTTAGTCCTTTCTCTCTCTCTCTCTCTCTCTCTCTCTCTCTCTCTCTCTTTTTCTTTATCTGTCACTCTCTCTCTCACTCTCTCTCTCTCTCTCTCTCTCTCTCTCTCTCTCTCTCTCTCTCTCTCTCTCTCTCTCTCTCTCTCTCTCCCTCCTCTCTCTCTCTCTCTCTCTCTCTCTCTCTCTCTCTCTCTCTCTCTCTCTCTCTCTCGCGACTCGCCCCGCGCCACCCCGTCCGCGACTCGCGACTCTCGTCAGCGTCCGTCGCCTCTCGCACCTCGCCCCGGGAGCGGGGGCGCGCGCCCACCGCCCCAGCGACGACGGCCATGAGTCCGCGGTTGAGGCGGCGGTGGAGATAGTCGAGAAGGAACGGAGCGAGCGGGGCCGAGTGCGAGAAGGTGGAGGAGGGAAGAAGCGGAGATTTGGAAGTGGAGAGGGAAGGGGAGGAAGACGGGGGGGAAACAGGCACAGGGGGATGGAGCGGGCGCAGGTGGGGGGGCGAGGGAAAAGGAAGAGCAGGAAGATGGGAGGTGGGGCGTGGTGGGAGGTGCCCCCCATCCCTCTCTATGCCTATCTCGCGTATCACCCCTATTGCTCTGCATACTTGTGGCAGGGGGGATGGGCGAGGGCATGCGCCGCGCGCGCTTGCTCCACGAGTGATTAGGAAAGTGCTGAGGGAGGAACAAGTCCAAGGTGAAAGCACACGCGGCATCAACCAATGCGTGTATACATATTCACACAGACGCATGTTTGTGACATCACCAAAATTACGAACACTGCCCTCGGATTGCACAGCCCATCGCTACAGTACTGGGAGGTTGCTATCGGCCTGGGGGGAAACATGATGGCTCAAGCCCTGGTCCTATTGAAACAAATTGCTCATCCAAACCGTTATCTCTGCTGCAGGCCCCCCCCCCGCGTTCCCGAGGAACGCTCCATATCCTCTGAGGGTCGCTCATAGACGATTGCAACAGCTGACCAGTGACATGATCATACCCCGCAGGCCCTACAGCGAGGGCAGAAGTCACGCCAGACCAAATGCCGCTGGCAGCTCGCGCGGCCGGCATGTCCCTAAATTGACCACGTGCAGTAAATCGAAATATAAGCCCACGCTTTTCCTTCGAATCCATATCTTTGATCTGCCGGTGTGCGACGCGAGGGAATGTTGGCTTCAAGATTTCAAGTTCAAGATCTCGCGTTTTCCAACGGCTAACGCAGTAAGTCCAAAAACGAGGATAGGTAACCAAAAGATTCTCCAAGTCGTGCCGCTTTAACTGATGGTTGATCGTGCGAGGGTCGTTGCATTTCATCTTGGACTGTAACGTTCGGATGTGAGAGTGCTGGCCTTCGACTCGCCTGGCCATGATGGGCGCGGCAGCATGCTGCATCAACTCCCATTCCACTTGAGGATGGAGGGCCGCGTCGGGAGTACGGGCAAAATGATCCAACTGTTGACGCAACGGGTTACCACCGCCTACTGCTAAGTACATAGTGACCCTGTGCAGGGAGTCAACCAATCCACCAGTGATGGCCGCATCTGTCTCATCCAGGCACTCCTTCACAGCTCTCTTTCACTGGTCCAGCGAGTCAGCGCAGAGCTTATCCCCGAGCGCAGCTAGGAACTTGTAGGGGGGGCGTCTCAAGTGCGTGAACTTGAAACTGTAATTGTCGGAGATGGCGACAACTAACGTACACCGCACGGCCGATAGATAAGACCGATCTTCATGAGACAACGTTGACAGATACCGGTTAATCTCAACATGTGTGGCAGACGACAAGCGCCAAGCAAAACTGTCGGAGACCCCGCGCACCAGCTCGACCAGGCGACGACCCTTCCAGAAGCACCCCTTGGACTCTCTCCTATATTTTGCAGTCGAGGCACCTAGAAACCCGTTGGCCACCCCGGAGGAAGCGTTCGTGACGACGGCAGCCTTCGCACCACGCGCCAAACCGACCAATGAGCCAGGTCACGGAGGCCAGCACCCACAGAAGACCCAACAACCTTGGATCTTGTTGAGCAGCATCGACCCTGGAAAGCAATTTGGTGTCGATCTCGTTGCCAGTCTCAGGGGCGCCCTCTTGGAACTTACCTATATCGAAATACTGGTGGAGCGTGGGGTAGATATCAATCAAGTAACGCACGAATACTTGTACATACTGCCATTTCCATTCGAA